>VDFB02093626.1:0-322262 GCA_007258455.2 Sequoia sempervirens | reverse complement strand
ACACCACTCCTCTAGTCTGTGTGCATAGCCTGGCATTTACAAAGTCACCAAATCTTCTTTGAGTTAATAAATGTCAACAAGCTTTAAGATGGCTTCCACCTTTAGTGTTTTTGTGCGGCGAACAAGCAGTTGGGAAGGTGAATGAGGAATCAAGTTCTCTGCAATTACTGGCTCTGTATTCTGAGGTATGGCAACTTGTCACAACCTGTAGTGCTTGGAATTAGAATGTAGTAGAGGTTTAAATAATCTTTGATTCCATTGTCAACCTATCTCAACCACAGTGTTCGAGCATGATAGGAATTTTTTTGAAAATTATGACAACCTCCACGATTCCTTTGGCGTCATCTACCAATTGCATTTGCTTGAAAGTTTCTAAAGCCTTTTCAATAGATCTATCTCCTGTACCAACACCCTCTGCAGCCAATCTTCTTGCAATCTCCTCATTCTTTTTCCATGCAAGCTATGCTTGGTATTGTTGGCGCTACTCTTCTATAGTCATCTCCTATGCTTGGTAAGGTTTCCTTGGAGATGCCTGATTCTCCTCCATTTGCCTCGGCCTTGGGCTTTTGTTTCACCACTTCATCACCGTCATTAAATAAGTATGCAACATCAGAGTATTCTTTGGAGCTAACCCCAGTTGCATTTTCAGGCCCTTTATCCTTTGCAACCACAGTCAGCAAGGAGTGATGAATAATTTTGTGTTTTGTGGTTACCAGTCTACAACTGCAAATAATCTCCCTGAGACCACTCGCAACCTGTCTCAACAGTAACACTACAACACAGAAGACTGTGGAGGCATAAATAGACTTCCTGATTCTGTTGGCAACCTGTCACTTCTGCAGTACTGAAAATAGAATGTTGTAGATGTTTTAAATAATCGCTCCAATTCCTTTGTCAGGCTATCTCAACTGCAACACTTGAACATAATAGGAAATTTAAAGGTTTAAATAACCAGTTACTTTACACATGCTAATGTACTAAGCTCACCACATTTTTGTGATTAAGACTTGAGAGAATCACGATTTCGTTGATAAACTGTTTCATGGATTCCTCGCTTTCAACACCAATGGGAAATTCCTTGAACTTTTTGACAGCCATAGGCGTACCATTTGAAAGGATGCCTTTGTATACTGTGCTTGAACCACCGCTTCCCAGCTTTATCTTATCTGAATAATCTTGGGAGGCCCTTTTAAGCTCATTTTCAGAAAAGACCTAAAAATTTCCCCCTCTGCCAGTTTTCTCTTTTCTGCTAGAATTCTCTCGTACTTGTCCCTCGCCTATACCAGAATAATCCGCACGCTGCTAAAGAAACTCCAACGAATGCAGAAACAGAGCATGGCCACACAAAAGACATAAAAAAAAATATTAATATGTAAGTTAAAATTTAACTTGCTCCTGTTGTGCATTTTTTCCAACTTGCCTCTTAAAATCTATTGTTTCTAATATGTATTGATTTTAAAATATTGTAATTGGTTTTTTCTATTTACCTGACTCTAACTATTATCCCATAAACAAAAGGCCAAATGATATTTTGAATTAGGAAAATGTAGTGGAATATATTCTCAAAATATTTGACTAATTGAAATATATCACAGAGTTACTATCTACAAGAAAAGGTTTGGTAAGAAAATGACACTTTCATATGGTGTTGTAAAAAGGAAAACATGTAATTTTTGACTCATAATGTTGAAATATACATCCTCTAATAATTATAGGTAAATTTATCTTGGTCTAGGAAAATTCATCGTTAACAATTCACCAAAAGAAAATTCACCACCAACAATTCATCGCCATGGAAAATTCATGAACAAAAAAGTCACCGCCAAGTAAAATTTACTGCCAACAATTCACCAATGTTTTTTAATATATATTACAAAAACTTTAGGAATTGTGAGTGATGAATTTTACTTGGCGGTGAGTTTTTTGTCAATGAATTTTCCATGGTGGTGAATTTTCCTTCAATGAATTGCTGCCCTAAATTTCGCGGATGCCAAATTTACCCATATGGAAGAGATAAATATATGTTTGTAAAGGAAATCTATTTATTTTTCATTCACACTATATACCTATTTTTCCTTCATAATTTTTTTTTTTTTTTTTAGACTGCAGGAATTTTTCCTTCATAAATTTATATTCATTATATTACTGATTTTTTTCTTCAACACAATGATAAAATTAATTGCAAATAATTCATCCAGCTATATTTTCATTTAGATTTTTTCAACTAAAAGTGAATTTGGAAAAAGGGTTTGTAGAGACATATAGCCATCACATTTTCCAGATTTCAATTTTATTCACAAATTACCATTTATTTAATATAGTGTATATATATTAATGCTTAATAGGCATACATCTTGTATTATAATAATCTCTATTCAACTTTATGTATTTGAAAATTTAAATTTTGATCACATTTTACACATTATATGACTTATATTATAAAAAATCATTTTATACTTATCGAAATATTTTATACACATCATTATGTCCTTTATATTTTCAAATTAATTTTGACAAATACTTCTTTTACTGAAAATACTTATTGTATAAATACATTTACTCGTTACAAATTTGATAAAATAAAAGCAACTATTTCAAATAAGTATAAATATATTTGCTCATTATAAATTTGAAATCTCTATTCAACTTTATGTATTTGAAAATTTAAATTTTGATCACATTTTACACATTATATGAGTTATATTATAAAAAATCATTTTATACTTATCGAAATATTTTATACACATCATTATGTCCTTTATATTTTCAAATTAATTTTAACAAATACTCCTTTTAATGAAAATACTTATGGTATAAATACATTTACTCGTTACAAATTTGATAAAATAAAAGAAACTATTTCAAATAAGTATAACTATATTTGCTCATTATAAATTTGAAAAAATAAGAACAACTATTTCAAATATTCAATTTCATCCGAAAAAAATGGTTTTATTAAAAAAAAAAAAATTCTTGTAAACTACACTAGAAATGACATCTTCTGGGACTATGATGAGATTCTTCATGAAATTTCTTGAAATTTATACTCCAATCTCTAATCTACTTTAAATTAAAAAAGAAATGGCAGCTAAAATTGTCTGAGATGCAATGAGGGATCAATAATGCTATTAAACGTGTCATTTAAGATGAATCTTCTTGTCAAAACAAACTTTCACAAATATTTATAGAATTTGTGAGATAGCTGTAGGTGATTGATGGCCATATTCATTTGTTGAGTGTCAGCTATAAATAACGCAATTGCAGTAAATGTTTTAAGTTTGTTGACACATTCCAGTCTCGTAAATAAAGATAACGCACAAGAGAAGACATTAGCATATCATATTCTCTCTCTCAATATATATATATTGCTCTTTTATATGTTAGTCAAGTTGGGAACGAAAGATGTTTTAAAATAAATTATATGATTAAGCACTTTTCCCATCTCACAATAAAAATTCAAAGTAAAATAACATAATTGAGTTTAATAAAATAATAAATGCATGTCTAAAAGGGTAGAAAGGAGGTAGAAAATTTAAACTTGGTGGGGGTTTTAATCATATATCATTTTAGTGAGTATAAATTATTGGATCAATGAAAATAAAACAAGCAATGAGGTCTTCAAAACCAATGACTTAATTTGTTGTAGATGTATAAACTCATTTTTAGTAAATAAAGAAGGAAATACACTCTTCATTATATTCTAAATGGTTTTGATCTTGACTCCACATGATTCATGTCTTGTCTATAACAAAATATCAAAAATAAATCTTGAAGGGGCTATGTTTCAAAATAGAAATGTCTTGTTAACATAAGTTTATCTAATCATTTAGGTGTATAATCAAATCTAGAAATTTAAAGTACAATGTAAGATGATTTAAATTGTTTTGCATCTCTTCTAGAACCATCAAACATGTAAGATGATTTAAATCGTTTTGCATCTCTTTTATCCTAATATGGGAAAAATGTATGAGAGAAGATTAGTGCATTGCTTAGTTTAATGGTTCTAATTTGATGGCTTAGGGTAAATGGTATTATGGGAAATAGTGTAGTTGGTTATAAATATTTCTTTGATGGTCACTTGGTAGGTGCCTTACAAATTTTAAGCAAAGGGGCCTCCCTTGATGTTTTCTTTTGTGAAGATTGAATTTCTTGTCCTGGGTAGAGTACTTTCCCTTATTGTTTTTCCCCAATGAAGTACCTCCATAGGAGTAATTGTCGTATATCAAGAGATTGGTTCATGGGTGTTTGTCAAATGTTTACTTGATGGATTAGTATATTCCTAAGTAGTATAGTGTGATTCATGGTATTTAGATATGTGTGGAAAAATTAGTTAAATGAATGATGTTGATAAACTTTTGAAATGTTGAATTATTGGGTAGACAATTCTTCTCCCATTAATTACATCACTTTATATCCTCTATATTGCTTTTCATTGCAATGCATAATTTTATAGACCTTAAACTAAGGAAATTTTCATGTTAAAAAGATTAGGCTTACATATGCTTGAATAAATGTGCTTTTTAAAAAAAAATAGTGGGTGGAATTTTATAATAGTTATATATATGGATTTTGCATTTAATCGTCCCGCTTCCTTATAGTTAAAAGGAAAATAACATCATGAATATAATGGGAATTTTAATCTATATTTATATTTGTTGATCTTGATTATGCATATAAGGGAATTTGTATGTTTATTTATTGGTGTATGCTATTTTTTTAAAATTGTAATTTAATTTTAAATCTATTCCTTAGATAGAATAATTTAAAAAAAAAAAATGCTATTATTTATTTGTTGATCTAATTACAAATATATGACTAATTGAACTAATAAAAGATCTCCCTTCATCAATTCCAAGCATGCTCATAAAGAGAATCATTATTTTATTTTCTAAGCATTTCTCGGTGAAGATTTTGTTTCTATTATGTTTGTCATTTACCCACCCCATTTCCAAATGTCCTTTTACAAATCATACACATGCAACTTTTATTGTTATCAAATAATCAAAGGTGTTCCTATTACGAAACTCCCCAGGTGATGGAAAACTTGCACCCACTAGTAGACATTATCACGATATCTAGCAGCTCGTTTGAGGGAGACATTACAGGATCAAAAGCTAATGCTGCTCCTCCCTCACCTTCAGACTCTTCTTCTGTTATTTGGGCTGGCATGTACCAAAGCAACGTTGCAGTCCTCGTAGAGAACATTGTGAGAGGTTGTGAAGACACTATTGAAGATGCTAAAAAGACGTGCGAAGAAGCCTTCCAAGTGGAAAACCATGACATCGAGATGGTACAATAGGCAGTCCAGAAATTCCATACAACATATTTTGTTTTGGATGCGTATTGCGACTTCCTTCGAGCAATGAAATATGATGCATTGTATGGAATGGGAAATGGTACTAGGATTAAGGAAGATTTTCTAAAACTCCTAGCAGACATACAGTAGATTGTAAATAGCTTGCTTAAGATAGCTACTTGTTTTTTTGTGGTGTTGGGGAGAATGGTTTTGCTTTTGACACAACATGACGACATCAACTTATGATTTTTTGTGAAGATCGGGAACATGGCTTCCCTCTTGATATAGAATGTATACAACACCTACTAATCATCCGACCGCTTCTTTTTTCTAGCACAACAAGTAGTTAAACCTTATATGTGGTGTTGGAAAATCTGTTGTCCAGTTGGAAGAATGTACAACTCCTTCCCCCCACTCTACTACTTTTTCCTTTGGTCCTTTCCATTGTACATATGCATCAACCAATATGGCAGTTGACTCGATGTTTCTAAGTGTTAATTTTATATCTTCTTGACTTCATGTATCTTGAATCTATTCTAATTGAACTATACACATGTATCTTTGAGCTATTGCAATCAAAACTATACATATGCCATGTATGCAACTGACTAAAAATTAGTATAGCTGATAATAAATTGCATAGAGAGTATTTATTTCTCCTTACCTCGCTCCACACAATGAGGTAGATGTTCATAAAAAATGTGCATAACTTAATTTTACTAGCCGTGTTGCTCCTTGCACCCGTTTGAGTTTAGTTGCTTGGCTCTTCTTTGGGCTACTCGACTTTATCTACCAATAAGTTGCTATAGTTTGATGGAAGGGTTGTTCTATTGACTTCTTCGCACAAGCGCCTTACATCCAATACATTTGTGCAGGATTCTCTCCTTGCCTTGCACCATGGCAAGCTTATTGACTCCAGATGCAATTAGATTGATGCATGGAGGAAATGTCGCTTTGGAACCTCATGTCCAAGTCATAGCTATCTCAAGTTTTGGCTTCGAATATACACACATCAATCGATATAGGTTGGAAATCTCTGATGGTGTGCACAAGCACAAAGCATCATTACCAACTAAGTACAACTCCTTCATAGAATCCAATGTGCTTGCACCTAGCTCCATCGTGCAATTGAAAAGATACAGTTGTCCTCAAACAGGTAGCACACGGTATGTTTATGAACTAATTTCTATACCGCACAAGAATACGTGAGACCTACTCTCCTCTTAGATTTTGTTACTTATACTTTATCTTGCTTTAAATATTTAGGTGGATTGTTATTGTCGACCTTGAAATTGTGCACACAACACATGCTATTGTTGGGGAGCCAGTTTTCCTATGCACAGAAGATCTTGAACAACTTGGGCGCTCAACAGGAGAATCCTCTGGCTTGGCCACATCTTCAAAAAACCCTTGCCTTCCTGAAAGACTGCCTCCTCGATGTCTCCTATTTGGTGTCAACCAATCCTGCCGAAGGAGGCACCATTGACAATAACGCCTATCAAAAACTTGAATCCATTTCAGCCAAGGTGGACTGTTAAAGGTCGTGTAACTGTGAAGTCTGAAATACGTAGCTACACCACACAGAAAGGAAGTGGCCATATCTTCACCTTTGATATCATAGATTGTGAAGGAACTGAGACACGTGTGACATGCTTCAATGAAGCAGCTCATTGTGATAAAATTATCGTAGGAGCTACATACACATTGTCTGGAGGCACTGTTTGACCTACTAATAGAGTCTATATCAAGCTTAATAGCAGGTTGGAAATTTCTCTTATGCCTGACTCAAGGGTTTCCCTCTGTGAAGATGATGATTCCATCCCAAAAGAGTAGTACTCTTTCACACCCCTTAATGCATTGGTAAGCAAAAGCAATGGTTCAAATGTTGATGCAATTGGAATTGTCATTTGTGTACATCCATGCACCACAATCAGGAGAACAAATGGGACAAAGGTTGCAAGATGGACTTTAACAATTTCTGACATGTCCAACACAAATATAAATGTTACTTTATGGGGTTCGTCAGCCAAAAAGGAGGGTGCACAGCTCCAAGAGAAATACCTCATGCGTGAATCACCAATTCTCACTATTAGAAATGGGCATGTGTCTGAATTCAATGGAAAGGTGATCAACACCTCATCCACTACAAAACTATCGATAGACCCTAAAATAGAAGAGTCAGAGCATATTAAAACATGGTTAAAAGAAAATGACACTACCATTCAGGCTTCGTCTACTAGCTCCTTTCACATGCCCCCACCTGCAAGAAGAATGACGATCAATGCCATTCGTGAAGAGGCTTGAAATACAACACAACCTTTGTAATGAATGTTGGTGGCAACAACACGATTCATAAAAAATAACTCATTTTGCTATCCAACATGCCCTTCCTACTCAAGTAACAAGCCTTGTAAGAAAAGACTATCACAGACAAATGATGGAAAGTGGTTTTGTGAAAAATGTAATGCAATAATTACCAATTGTGACTATAGGTATATACTTCAAGTGAAGTTGCAAGACCACACAAATATAATATGGGCAATCACATTCAACAAAGGGGCGACAAAACTCATGGGCATGCCTGCAGACAAACTATACAATCTACAATTTGATCAAGCTGCTGATAGAAATGTGGAGGAGGTGATTAGGAGTGTGTTGATCAAGCATTATGTATTCACATTGCTTTTTAACCTTGAAATGTACAATGCAAAGCAATGCTTAAAATCAACCATTTCCAAGGTCGAACAACTAGATTACACTAAAGAGAATAGCTTTTTGCCTAAAAATATCTAGGAAATGTGCAATGTAAAGGCTTCTCCCTCCATTGAACCCAATGTTGTACCAGAGCTGGTTGTGCAACTCATAGGATTGCCCTAGACATACTACATAGCCTAATATAGTTTCCATGTTCTCTTTACAAGTGTAGTATGACTATGGATGGTATACATGGCAAAAAAAACTCATGTTGTAAAGAACTATGTCAATATATTTTTTATCTAAAAAACTATCATGTTAATGCCTTTAGATGGATAGAAATATGTAAAATATTTTTTTTCTTTATTTAAAAAAATGTACATGTTTGTTTAGAAGCTTACATATGCACCTTTGTCTTCTACCTTCAAATTGTGTTCCTTCTCATATTGCAACATGCATTCGTGAACTAGTGAGGAATATCTTTACATTTTCATCTACAGTTTGCCTATGTAAGCATTTTGGTTTCATCTAGGTTTGCTATGCTCTTATTCCTGATCTACCCTAATGTGTCTAGACCCACATATGGCATAATCCTCAATAGGGAGTAGTGCAAGTGACCCACATCAAAAAGAGGTAAGAAGACAACAAAACCGAGAAAGAAATTTGGCTTACTATGCTCGCCATAGAGAAGAGATAACTACTCAAAGGCGAAAAAAAGATTGCATGAAATTCAAAGTAGCCCCCAACAAAGAGAAGCCCAAAGACTACGAGATTGTGAGAAAATTTGAGCTTACTATGATCATCATAGAGAGGAAATAAATGTAGAAAAGAGCAATAGATCTTTACAAAAACAAACATGCCTATATCAACATGGAACAACATGCAACAACAATGATAACTTCATGATGGCAATGAAAAATTTTGTCAAAGAATAGATGCATTGTCCAACCGGAAAACATGCATTGTATGCATGGAATGTTACCCAAGCATGCTCGTCCATTCATCATATACTAATGCAACTTGTAAAAGATGTTTCACTGAGAGAGGCATCCATCGGTTCTCTGCACTCAACAACATGGACCCAGGAGAGCAACCATTTTTTTTGAAAAGACTCGCCCAAGTGGAGGAAATGCTCATTGCCAAAGTTAGCCTAGTACTACAAGTAACCCACACTCTTAGAGGCTAGTATAGATATAGTGGCCACACAATTAGCTTCCCACAAGATATCACTGACATTTAAAAAGTTCTTCCATAAAGAATACAAGAGTTAGATGTTCTCATAGTTCAAAGACTACATACAGAAGGTCATTATTATGATTGTTATGTAAGTAGAAGTCATATCAGAGATGCCTTGCAATACAAAGTCAAATATGACCCATACTATCATGGTGTTGCAATAAGTTTTGAGCACTTAGAGCAATTTCTTGAAGCAAGAACAAACATATCGAATATGCTACAAACTGTTGAAACTAGTGAAGACATGGTGGTTCCAAATAATGAAATTGACTCTGATGGGGATGATATTGAATGTAGCATAGTAAACACATCATCATTTATGGCTAGACTTCCAAATAGATGTCGTGAGTTAGAAATTATTAATAAAACATTAGACCTTGAGGACAACACAAACAACATTATAGACTGGCCTAAAATAAAATCGTCACTAATAAATGAATACAATACTGAGGGGTTGCTTGATATGGCATTTTCAACACTCTTTCCAAATGGAGTTTCACTACAAATGCAACCACGAATTAGGGAAGTACGCATGCATGAGTATGCACTCCACTTGATGAGATTTCATGACCAAAGATTTGGAAGGCATCGAAGGTTTTGATATTTCATGCTTAATCTTATGATGCGGCATCGTACCCAAGGGCTTGCTATAGTTTTCATTAAGAAAATGCAGAAGAAAACATGCCAACCACTATTGATGACCTCCGAGCACACTTGTAAAACTTACCTAACACACAATTAGCTCAAGAGCTCATGCACTTTGGCTCTTCAATGCGGGGCACAAGACCATATTGGAACAAGTGTCATGCTAAACTAACAAATATGATCAACCAAATAGGGTCTCCCACTCTATTTTTCACATTAAGTGCAGCTGACACAAAGTGGCCAGACCTACAATTTTTTATCTCAGATGGTGTACCGGTAGGAATGCAAACAAATAAACAACACTTAGAAAATGTAGTCAATAACCCCCACACCACATCATTATATTTGCATCAATGATTCATAGTGTTTCATGAATAGGTAATTGAGAAACTCCTCAATGCAAAATATTACTGGTATAGGTATGAGTGGCAGCATCGTGGCACTACACTTGTACATGGATTCCTTTAGCTCCATGATGCACCAAACATGGATAAACTTGATTGGGATGACAATGTAGCAATTCAATAGGCTAGGAAATTCTTTGACAAATATGTCAGTGCTTGGAATCCCCATGCTATATCAGAAAGAAACAACTTGATTTTTTGATCTTTGCTAGATGATCCTTGCTTACTAGACACAACAAAAATATTTGCTACAGACCCCTCTCATGACTATGAAGAGATCACCAATCATGTCTAGAGGCACACAAAATGCAGAGAGGGGACATGCTTGCGAAAGAAAGGGAAAAACTAGAGTGTCAATACAAAGCTCCATGCAAAGAGAAAATTATATCTACCCTATCATGTGAAAACTATGGGAAAAAACAATATGAACCTGCACAGAATGATGATAGGCTAAACATACACAATCCAAAAATGATTTCAATATGGAGAGCCAACATAGATTGTCAATCTGTCATCTCGTGGGTATTTCTTCTAAAATACATTGCCAAATATGCATCAAAATTAGAGAGATCATCTGAGACATGTACTGATATGCTAGCAAGAATATCTGCAACCCAAAAAATAGATGTCTTGGCCCTTGCAGCATATCAAAAATTCATGCTAGAAATTGTGGCAGAGCATGATATTGGAGCACAAGAAACATGCCATATGCTTCAAAAATTGCCGCTTATTGTTTGTAATCGGCCTTTTACATCTTTGAAAGTTGGACACAAAATGTTCCATCTAATAACAAGAGGACCAGATGAAATCCACCTACAACCTAGCTACCTTCAGTTCCATCTAATAACAAGAGGACCAGATGAAAGCCACCTACAACCTAGCTACCTTCAGTTGTACATTAATCGACCTCCATAATTGGAGACAACAATGCTACTTGAATCTGCACGATCTTTCTCGTACTCTGTGAGTCACAAGGGATGCAAGTGGAAAGAAAGAAAGGTCAAAGTGATTGTCAATGTTTTCCCAAAGTTCTACACCATCCTAGACGAGGGCTCAAACCAGTTTGACACATTTTGTTAGAGTGAGCTTTTATTGTACAAACACTTCTGAAGCTTGGAAATTGACATAGGGATTACTAAGGATAAAATAATTGCAAATTGGAAGAAAATGAATGCATCCAAATATGATGTATGGCATGTCCCTCACATTGCCCCCTCAGATGAAAACACCGAGGATGCAAAATTAGATAGCGAAATTGAGATGGACAAAAGGGACATAATAGAAATGAATGAATGGGAATTATTTTTGAAAATGGTCCCCTCAAACAACATTAGCCTAAATGAGCTTGAGTTGCTTGGCAGGTGTAAGTTTGATAGCAGCTACACATGGGAACAACTTGGAGTGCCCTAGGAGCTTCATGAAATCGCCACATAATTCATAAACATGGAAAAAGCATGTAGCCATGAAAGGCATGCTCTAGGTAAGTATGATCTCCCAAACTATACATTATCATCCAAATAAAAACTAGCACTCACACATATTATCAACCATAGCAAACATCACTCAAATAAACCATTGTACATGATTTTTCAAGGGGCAATAGGTATAGGGAAATCATACTTGATTGCTCACATAAGAAAAGCACTTGATAGTTACAATCCACACCAACAAAGCCAACTACTCACATTGGCTCCTAGAGGGGTTGTTGCATTTAATATACATGCATAAACTATACATTCAATGCTTCAAATTCCTATCAAAGAAATGCACCCACTACAAGGACAATCATTAATAACATTTCAGGAAGAGATGAAACACATAAGATATATGTTGATTGATGAGATGAGTTTCAAAGGACCAAAGTTGCTACTGCAGATAGATGCAAGGCTACGCAAGGCCTTCCCACATCGACATCTTTATTTTAGTGGGGTGTCAATAATCTTGATTGGTGACCTTGCACAACACCCGCCTGTAATGGACAAGCCTATTTACACATCACACTCAAATGCAAAAACACTATGGAGCCAATTCATGACCGTTGTCACCTTAGAAACAATGTTTCGTCAGCAAGGTGAGACTCTAGAACAAAGACAATTTCGTCAACTGTTGCAAAACATATGCAATACAGAAGCATCACAAGAGGATTGGGAACTTTTGAAGACATGCACAGACAAGCATCTCACCTCTAGCGAAAAAGAAATTTTTGACAATTCAATGCACTTGTTTGCTACCAATGATTTAGTTAGACTTCACAATAGAAGAATGTTAAAATTGTTAAACCATCCAATTGCAATAAGTGTTGCAACTACCACCAGGATTGAAGCAGATAATGCAACTACTGATGAACAACTTGAAAAGCAAGTATTGCTTTGTAGAGGCTAATGCATCATGCTAACAAACAACATATGGACACAAGTAGGACTTGTAAATGGAGCTCTAGGTGAAGTTGTTGAGATAGTCTACAGCCCTAGTTCTAGACCACCAGATGTTCCACTTTATGTTGTGGCAAGGATCGATAATTATAGTGGGCCACCATGGAATGAAAATGACCTGAAAAGTATACCGATAATACCTGTATCATTGGGCAGTCGTAGGAAAATTCCACTCACAATGGCATGGGCTATTACCATACACAAATCCCAAGGCTTGACATTGGCCAGAGCAACTATCAACATTGGAAAAATAGAACGGCGAAGACTAACATTTACAGCTATATTCAAAGTGAAATCGTTGAACAACCTTCATATTCAGCCAATGCTCTCCTTTGAGAGATACTAAAAAATGCATAACCACCCATATACAATTATGAGAAAAGAAGAGGAAGCCCGATTACAACAACTGTCTCTAAGAAGTCAAGGTACATAACTCTTATCCCTTTCTCCCTCACATCTCTCCTATTTATTGTTATATCATCAATTCATCTTTTACAAATTGAACATGGCCTCAACATGTTCATGTCCTTTGGGTAATTTTTTTATTTTATTGGCAAAAAAAAAATAGTTCCCATTAATAGTGTTATGCTGAATTGAACATGAAGCAATCAATGTACATGTCAACAAATAATGTTTGCACCTAACCATTCCATTTCTTTTGCTTTGCAGGCCTTCAAGACAAATGGCATATATCATAGCCCCTCACCATCAAACACCAACAATTTTAGTATATTTTGTTCAAATAAGTTTTAGTACAAAATTGCTCATTAGTATTTTGACTTTTCACAGCACAAATTTTGTATATCATGAACTACCAACAACTGTACTTGGTCAAGTTGAGCTATAATATTGCAACCCTTCTACCATTTAAGATAATATATTGTGTTGTTCATCCACTTGGTATATTCAACTCTACTTACATCTTCAAACAACGTGTTCATATTCAACTCTACCTTCATCCCATCACCCATTCACATTTGCTATGAATAATTTCTCTTGCAAAAACCAAATTGCACTTTCCCCATGCATTCTCCCTCTCTCTGCCCTTCGAATACACTGCCATAGTATACCCTCCTATTGGCGTAACCATTGCGCCTTGTTGAGATGCAAGCACTAGTTAATTATTTACATGGAAAAAAATTACAAGAAAATATGCATCACATCGAGACATGAGTCCTTTACTTATATCTTAAACTTTATAAAAAAGTACTATCATTTTATTATGGTTAGGGTGGTCAAAAAGACACCTACTTATTTTTTCCATGAAATTTAAGTACTATTGCATTGAGATTTCAATTTTTCACCAAATAGATTTAAAAATAAATAAACCTAGTAGTTTAGAAACTACATTCAATTTGCTACATATTCTATTCTTACATATTTTTGAAATAATATAAATAACTTATTCAAACTATTATGTAGCGTTGCCTAACTCTATTTTTTCTGAATTTTTTGCCACTTAAGGGCCTATTTTTCCCATGATGATCCTGCACATAGCCATTTAATTTTTGACACCCACTTAAAATTCCTAAGTGGGACCCATTTGCCACTAGGGGTGAATGAGTCCCCTTTGGCTCAAAAGTCCAAATAAATTAAAAATTCTGGTAGGTTATTATTTTCTAAGACCTAAGGTCGGCCTATGATGTGGTATTTTCAAGAAATATTGCATAATTGTGTATAAATATAGGGTTTTCCCTCTCATTTCATCCCCATTCATTCACTTAAGCATTTTCAAGTCAACATCCATTTAAGCTTTTACTTGCATGTCTTAAGATTTCTACTTCAAGGGTTTGGTGATTTGTAGCATTTCTTTTTTCCATTCATAATTCTATTTTCATTTCATTTCATTTTCAAGGGTTTAATTAGCAAACTAGGATTTGACCAAGGCAAACCCCTATTCACTAACCCTCAACAATTTTTCCCCCTCCTTACACGTGTTTTGCATGTCTAGTGTACAAATTTGTCAAAGAGCATGGTGTGAAAAGTTTTCAACCATTTTTCAAAGTAATTCAAAGTTGTCAAAGCCCTAATAGAAACTTGGAGAAAACCTACAGGTCAAATTCTACAATTTCGGATCTAGAAACCTATTATGAGTTGAAGTGCAAATTGGGAGCTACAGATTACACTTTTGAATTTCCTAAAACTTGGAAGTGGAATAAGTCACCCAACTTGGAACATGAGTCCCACTGCCAAGTTAAAAAATATATATTTTTCAATTTTGAATATCCAATTGTCTGAAACTTGTTTCGGTAAGATCTTCCTAAAATAGGATTAAGTCACCTAGCTTAGCTATGAGTCCTAGTTGGATTCAATAGTGACTTCTATAGGATTCTAGAGCTCCTCTCCATCACTTTCCAATTTCCAGGTGGACACCTTTATGTACCATAGAAAAAAAGACAACTTGCTTGTTTTGGGATTAATTAATGATAAATCGGACTTAATGAGGTCTTGATTTAGTGTTGTGAGGTTTTTTAAACAACCACATTAGGTCTTGGACCCTTGAAAATGCATTAAATGATTTCTTGTAAAGGTGTTGTAAAGTGTTGTAAATTACTTTCATACTTTTCTAGACTCTTATTAAGCAATTAAGTCTAATATTATTTTAATTCAAATGTTAGCTTTTCCCTCTTCTTGTATAATTAAATAATTGTTTTAATTATTTAATTATTGATTAGCCTTTTCTCTCTAGAACTAAATAAATGTTATATTTTTTAATTATTTATCCTTTCTTTATCTTCCCAATTAAATAATTAGTTTTAATTATTTAATTATATAATTTGTTCTCACCTTTCTATTGAAATAAATAAAATTAATATTTTATTTAATTCTCCTATGTTGGCCACTTAAATTAAATAATCTTTATTATTTAATTTCTCCTACCACCTCTTTTTCTATGCCAATCTTATCTTCCACCACAAGTCTTTGTCTATCCATGTATTTCTTCTCTCAATTAACCTCCACCCTTGATTAAATTATTTTCTAATTTAATCTTGGCCCTTGAACATGATCCTTATTCTTAACTAACCTCTATAAAAGGAGACCTTTAAACCCTAATTCATTATCCATTCATTCATAATTATTCATCATTTATTATCTATCTCAACTCAAGCAAGATAGGGTTTAGCATTTTGAGTCTTCACAAGGAAGCATCTTCAAGAACATTATCAGGAATTCAAGAGCAAGGCCCTTCATCCATTGTTACAAAAATTCAATATCCTTTCATTACCTTATTTATTCATTGTGGTTTAATTACCTAAATGAGGTTTGACCAAGGCAAACCCCCAATACCTAACAATAAACATTTTCTCTCTTTTGATTTGTGTGATTGTAGATTTAGGTGCTTAGATGGATTGGACATGATTGAAGGTTAGGTTGCAAAATTGTTGAAGTCATCTTCACTTTTGTAAGGCCAAGATCAACATAAAAAGTCACCAATAGTGCTAAAAATCAAGGTTTTGGATCTAGACACCTAGAGGTGTAGATTGAATAGACTGAAAGCTTTAGATTCCATTTTTAAGTTTTCACAAAAGCCAAAATAGACTAATTCTCCCAGAGTGGCGAATGAGTCCCATTGTACTTTTTTTGGGATATTTTTGCATATTTGGACACTCATTTGGCTAAAATGGGCCCTGGTACATTTTTTTGGAATTGGAACTAATTCGCCTAGAATGGCGAATGAGTCCCACTAGCCCTAAAAATTAACATCTTCAAAATTTCAAAGTTATTTTTCAGTCTCCAGAAAGTGTATTGGTTCACACATTCAGTTTTGCAACTTTCTATTTTGTTTAACTTACATTTCTATTCATTTTTCTCGGCCTTTTGCATACAACACTGTGTTTTCAAACACTTCATATTTCTTTAGTTTTGCATAAATAATCAATAAATTTTATCAATTTGTTGCATTTAGGAATATTTTAATTGTACTTGCATTATTTTGCATGAACCACCTAGATTTTTTGTGTGATTTATCTATCTGCTTTAGGTTGAAAACCCTAATTGAGCAAGAGAGTCATAACACCCTACAACCGAAAAATCTATCATTCATTTTGTTGAACATTCTTTTAAAATATCTTCTTGTTTGATTTTGAGTCCATATTCATCCTAGAATTAGCTTGAATTGAATTTTGCATTAGTTAAGTTGCATTCTAGGGTTTTAAATTTTACATTAGTAAAAGTCCATATAGGTTGCATTTTTGCATCTCAAATGATTTACAATTTCTGAAGTTATGTATTTTCATCTTAGGTCTCCATCATACAACATAGAAAACATAAAAACAAACCAAAAAATAAAAAAATAAAAATCCCCATTGGGACTCATTTGCCAACTTGGGGGAATTAGTCCCTTTCCACCCCTAAAACTACATTTTTATAGCATTGAAAACCTTGTTTTTTCACTTTTGTTTTTTTCCATTAACTATCTATATCATTGGGTTGATTTTATATTACATACATTTCACTAAATATAGCTTAATTTGGTGCATTTCATGCATTTCTTCGTTTCAAATTTGCATTCACAACATTTCATTTTCAAATCATTGCATATTGTCATCAGTAGATTACTTTGTTTGAAATCTAAAAAATTTGCATTTCATCCTGTCTTTACATTGCATTTTAAGTTTGCATAGATTTTATTACATTTAAATCATTGGAAATTAGAATTTCTTACATTCATGGACATTGTGGATAGCCTTATATTTTTTCAATTTTGATTTTCAACATCAGTTCCTAGTACACTTAGATCAACTTCATTAGAAAATGAAAAAAAAACTACAAACATCAAAAGAAACAAATGAAAAAATGGTTAACCTTAGAGAAAACATATCTTTCAAACCCTTTAGTAGTGATGAATTTTCAATGTTAGATGAATCCCTTGAAGACTTCATCTATCCTAGATTATCCACTAAAGGTTTGGCACAAGAGGATACTTGCATTGATAATCATGATAATCATAATTTTTATTCTCTTGATATCTCTCCCATTGGTGATGAAGGTATCTTGATGAAAGAAGACACAATCATTTAAGATCATGAACATCTTTCTTGACTTCCTCCTCCTCCCCCTTGCAACAAAATTATGACACACAAAGCTAAAATAATTGCTACTACCTTACCTAGTCCCCATTCATCTCCCAACACCTCCCCTACTTGTGAAAATCCTTTAGTGAATAAGGATAAAATTGTGAATGATCATGACAAACACATTTGTGTGGATGATATGATTGAGAGCTATGAAAATCCTACCTCTCCTACTAAAGAAGACATTATAGGACATGTGGCTATAGATTTAGATAATCATGAAAATCAACCATTTTCTTCTCCTAATATCTTCTCTACACATAAAGAAGATAGTTTAGTGTTAGAAGATATCATTAGTGAAACTCATGAAAAAATTTATTATTCCCTTCCCTGATGCCCCTACCATTTGGTAAGATATATTTGAAAAAAGAGTTCAATCATTGGTAACCATGAAAATCCTAGGGTAAAAGCACAAACTTGTGTCACACTTTATAAAGGAATCAACCAATAGCAAAAAAAATTATGAACTTCGAGCACATAAAAGTGGTCTTTATGTTTCGAATTTAAAAATGGTGTAAACTAATGAAATATATAAATTTTGATGAATTTTATGTTGTAATTTTAAAAAAATTTAAAAAAATTGTTTTCATTATGTTTTTATCAATTTAAGGTCAAATTTTGGAATGCTGAAAATTTCATAAAAGAGTGACTTTAGGGGTTGTTAAGAAAAAAATTGAAAAAAAAATCATTTCTCCCTAATTTTTTTTTCTCCAAATAGGTAACTTCAATATCTTGTGCATAGAAAAAAAAATTCAAATTTTGATGTATATTTTTCTCGTAATAATGTTTTAATGTCAAACATGTCAAAATTTGACAATTTTCACGAGCCGTATTTTCAATTTTTTTAATCATTAAAAAAAAATTTATACCCTTTTGAAGAAGAATCCCTCCTCTTTTGCACCATATAAGATTTAAATTTTTTTAATAAGTTTACTATATTTTTTTTTAATTTGTAATGAACCTCTTTTTTCATTTTAAAAACCTAATTGCATTATTTTAAAAATAAAATATATTAAAACTAATCAAATTATTAAAAAAATTATATATTTGGATTTTGCACTCTAAGCTCTACAAAAGGGTTTTTTTTTTCTGCAGAAAAATAATTCTGACTAAAGAAATTCTTAGCTAAAGTTGAAAGCTTCAGAAAATTCTAAAAAAAGCTGAGTTGGCTGCGAATTAGGATGCCACATAGATAGTTTTGGTAGAAACAGTTTCTAAATAATTATATCATTCTTTACCCAACATCACACAAGAAACACCCTCACAATACACTCGACCTCATTCTTTACCCACCTACACACAATATTTTGTACCAATCAAGTTACAATGACATTACTTACCTATACAACAAAGTGTATACAATCACAACCAACCTCAAACCTAAAAGACTTATGAAGCAACCTACGGAAGGATGTGATGCTATAGAACAAGGTCTCCATACCCCCATAGAGCCTAAAATACAATCACCAAATCATAGTCTTCATGATTTCCCTTTCATATAAATCAACCCATCCAACAAACCTTCACTCATTATCAATATTATCACACAAGATTCTTCCACAAAAAATATAATCTTGGTACATCCTAAATTGATATATATCTCATTAAAAATGTATCAAGTAGAAACTTTGTTTCCTTATCCAAATAAATGACATTAGTTTCTACTCCTTGCCATGTAATAATTGTAGGATAATAGCATACTCACTATTGCATGTTTTGCATTCATCTCAAGGGGTAGCATACTATCATCCATTCCATGCTCACCCTTGTCTTGCACTAAGTAGGGGAAAAGGGTTAGCAATCCTTATCCCAACATGCCACTTGTCATTGTCTCTTTTGGCTAATCATTAACCTTTCATGAATGTATAAGATCAAGCTTGCAGTGTGGATGACCTATCTTAAGATTGAATTGCATATGACATACTCCCTTTTTTCATGATGCAGCTTATCAAAAACATATGACTTGGCATAGGGATTTTTGAGTAAGCTCTCGTACCCTCTTCTACTTTAAACAAATTTCTCACAGTAATGGTGTAGCAACCATTTTAAAGTGGGGGCATACATAGACAACATCTTTGTGTCCTCTTCTTGGTGGTGTCATTGGGTTTGATTCCTTCCAAGAGTGTACGATCAAGTGAAGTGGCCTAATGTGAATGAGGCATCCCATGGATAACAATATGACAACCTAACTTGTCCTCTCTTGGAGACATTAGGAACAATGCTCCATAAGAAGAAGACCTTACATGAATAAAGAAAAATCCCCTTTAGCAAAGTTCTTCACATATTCAAAAACATTTACAAAAATCTTTTGTATTGTGGTGCCTTAGCAAATTTATCAAGAGCATAACTTTGCTATGGTTAGTATGATGGGAAGCTGACACACTGGCGTGACTTTCTCATTATATGATGGGAAGCCAACACACTCGCATGACTTTCTCACTAAACCACTTCTTTGGGACAACTCACCTCATGGACAACCTAATGTTCTATGGCCCTAGAGTGAGCACATCTTTGATCCACCTCATTTTTATTTCCTTTAGTTCTTGTCATTGCATGATTGGGTATCTTGTTTTGCTACAAATCATTCACCCTTGTGCATGTCCTTCTTTTCTTATGTTGGTTTGACATAGGATCTTAGATCTTGGGGGCTTGATTGCTTCCTTCATCTTTTCATTGTTGGTCTCCCACATTGGTACACTCAAATCTCTCTTGAATTTCTACTTTTCTTTGAGTTTGAAGCAAGTTCATCCTCTCACTAAAGTTGGGGCTAAATGTACCATAGAAAAAAAAGGAAACTTTTTTTTTTTTGGATTAATTAATGATAAATTGGACTTAATGAGGTCTTGATTTAGTGTTGTGAGGTGTTTTACACATCCAAATTAGGTCTTTGAGCCTTGCAAATGCATTAAGCGATGTCTTGTAACAGTGTTGTAAAGTGTTATAAATCACTTTCATACTTTTCTAGACTCTTATTAAACATTTAATTCTAATATTATTTTAAATCAAAAGTTAGTTTCTCCCCCTTCTATAATTAAATAATTATTTTAATTATTTAATTATTCATTAGCCTTTTCTCTCTATAATTAAATAAATTTTATATTTATTTAATTATTTCTCCTTTCTCTATTTCCCTAGTTAAATAATTATTTTTAATTATTTAATTATATAATTTTCTCTCACCTTTCTTTCAAAATAAATAAAATTAATATTTTATTTATTTCTCCTATGTTGGCCACTTAAATTAAATAATATTTATTATTTAATTTCTCCTACCACCTCTTTTTCTATGCCAATCTTATCTTCCACCACAAGTCTATTAAATAGGAACAAGACAACTGAGAGGGGGGTGAATAAGTTGTCACACAAATTCAAACTTAAAAAATCATCACTTATCAATTCTTCAACCACATTATTTTGTTATTAAATATGAGCATGAAAAATAAATAACAGAAAGTAAATCAACACAATGAACACAATATTTTTACGTGGAAAACCCAATAAGGGAAAAACTACGGTGAGGCCTAACTCACACTATATAGTAATTTCAAAAGAGGCTCACTACCAAAAATGACTCATTATCTAAGTACAAAGGCTCACTACCTACAAAAAGGACTCATTGTCCAATAGGGAGGCTCACTACCTACACAAGATTATACAAAATAGAATAAGGCTTTACAACCCAAAATGAACTAGAAAGATGCACTTATCATGTGTTGATATAGTTCCAAATATGCTCAGTATAAAAACTTTATACTCTTCATTGTTCGCTCATTTTCACATCAACTATTTCCTTTTTTATCACCCCTTCACATTCATTACTTGCTCACTATTTCTTCTATGTCTTCTCTATTGTCTACCATCCACACTTTTCAAAAACTATTCACCATATATTTATATTTGATCTCCATCACAAGCATCAATTAGGTCAGTCTAATTAGATGCAATTCATTTATAAAAAATATCAACTGTTGGCTCCAATAGTTCACAAAATATTTCCAAACATGCAATTCAACTTTTAGCACATTACATTATGCTAGCTCGAACCAAGAAATAGATCGCACATAAGTTTTCATATGATAACAAAATTATCTTAATTGGTTGGAAAAAAATAGACTTCAATGCAACCAACAAAATAATGTCACTTCATCGTACAAGCACTAGAGCACAAAATAACTTGATCATGCATGCCTTTAACATCCATAATTAATTTACCAAAACCGTAATCAGAATTAATCAACTGTGGAGAAATGCAGACTAGAATACCAAAGAGGCACCAAAAATATCGGATCTACCACTAGAGAAGATAAGTACACACCAATTTAGAGTATCAAACCAAGCTACCAACATGGTGAAATCAATGACAACATACAGATAACCTACTCGTTCTTCCAACAATCTCCACCTTTTTCATTGATGGCAACATGTAAACAAAATCCCCCTTCTTTCCTCAATTTTTTTTAACTTTCTCCAAATTTCTCCACAATCTCCACCACTCTCCCCCTTTGACATCAATGGAAAAGGGCATCTAAAACTAGTGTAAACATGGTGACATCAAAATTTCAAAATATTTCAAAAAACTTCATAAACTTTCAACAACCCAAAACTTTTAAGCATACAAAAATTAAGCGAAGATGACATTCTTCACCTGAAATACTTTCTTATACCTTTCGTTGAGAACTGGAAACAACTTCCAGTTGAATACAATAGATTCCATTTTTGTGCATGTACTTTCAAATAATCCCAATAGAGTAAAAGAAGGTGACCAATCTGTAACAAAACATTATTTTTCAACATCTTTTGCATCAATAAGAATTCTAGAAAGATGCTCTAACCAGATTTCAATAATTCATTTAAGAATTGAGAAGGTCTTTGTCACATCATCTCTCTATCTTTGTCTAATGATTAGTTCAACCTATATTTCACCAACTCTTATTCTTTGCTTCCCTTCTTTATCTTCAAATATATTGAAATTCTTTCCAATGTTGTTCACTTCAACTTCAATCGGTTCAATTTTGCTTCTAGAATTATCTACAACAATAGGCCATCAAAGAAAATACTTATAAACATCTAAAATTTCTCTAATATACTTTGTTTCCATAGTCAATCTAGATAGTCGTTGCTTAGATTTTTCACATCTCCTTTCAACCAAGATTCCCATTTTACATCCTTCTCAAACTTCAAGTAACATCCTTTCTTCAACAATCTCAATCAGATTTTCTAGCAAGAAATCAAAAATTACAAATACTTCAATACCTTTTTGAATTAAATATTCTACCAGAGCATCATCAATTTTTTAGTTAATCCATAAACAAGGTAGCATTGCATAGTTCACCAATCTTCATTTTTCCTTCAACTAACATAGACTAGATGTCATTAGGATTAGGGGATTTAGTTTTAGTAAGAGACTCATTCTCCTTCTCATCTGAAATGTCTGATTTCTTTAGTTATCTCTTTTCTCTTTTTTGATTCTAGAGGGGAATCACTGATAACAACCTCCAATTCTCTTTTTCTAGAGGATGATCCCACTTTGAATAGACTTAATGCAGTTATATAGGAATTTTTTTTTTTTTCAAAGATGATAAATATGATCTGCACATGTTTAAATTATCTTCCAAAGACTCTAGATATCTATAAATTTCTTTCCAATAGGGATACTAGATTCCCACATCACATTGTCTTTTCCTAGTATCTAAGAATTTAGAAAGTAAAAAACTAGACACACTAGAAAGGATCCAAAATGAAATGGATAATTCTCAACCAATGAAATTCAAACATTTTCAATAAAATTATCAAATAACAAGCTACATAAATCAAACTATCAATTCTCCTTAACCATCATGTGAGAAATATGTACAACAATACCAAAAGTTGAACTTTCATGGTTTCTAAAATAAATTTTGTATGAAATACTGTACACAGCATACCTAACAACCAAATCAACAATTTTATCAATCAATAGTGCTCTAAGATCTCTATTGATGCTAGCCAAATCCTCCACATCTTTATGCTTCATAGTTTTCTTTCCAAGGAGTTCTCCAATGCTACATAATCTAGTGATCACTTCAATTGCTTCTTTCAAGATCAAATAGGATTTTTCCAAAACAATGCTTTCATCCTTGAAATGATTCAACAAGAACAAGATAAATTCTTTATCTATAATCCATGGAAATTCACTCCATAAATCCATCCATAGGGTTTGTATGTTCTGTAATTCAACTTCACTCAACCCTAATTCAATTCCTTTCATTTTCCTATGATCATATTCTTCTAATTTGATGCTTTTCAACTTTAGAGGTGTAACACCACATGATCCACTATCCATTGCTATGCTTTCTTTAGATTCAATGAAACTTCTTCAATTTTATTCTTTCCTTTTGCAAAAGGTTTCTAGATTACTTGGTATAATCTCCTTGAATTCCTTTTAGAAATGCTTCAAGCTCTCTCCAAGATCATTCTAGGCTTCTATTCAAGCTCTTCAAAGGCATGATTTAACCAAAAAGACTTGCAAAATTCATCATATACACCATTGAACTTACCCGAAAACATATTAAATGTGGTAAACACCAAAAAGTTGTTAAAAGAAACCTTCTTATCATAGAAATCCCTTATTTGGTCCACAAATCCTCATACCATCATATTTTTTTCTGGTTCTTTTTCCAAATCCTTTGAATAATCATTCTTCACATTCCAACCATGAGCCACCCTCTGACACACCATTCTTCTAGGATTTTTTCATAATCTTTCAATAATGCTCTCCCTAAGACCATGCTAGGTCTATATTCTAAATAAGTCATATGTACCAGATGAGGGTACATATACACCAGGAGTCTCAGGTTTTTCTTATTCTTCTTTCTTCTTCCATATCTTAACCGTCTCTTGCTTCATCTCTTCTTTGTCAATCTTCTTTATCAGTTCACTCTTATCTTCCAAAGCAGACTTCTTTCCTTTCTTAGTCTTTGAAAACTTTAGATACATGTCTAGGTTTGTTGTAGTTATAACAAACCACACTTTTCTGATTAATCTTTCCTTCATTATTCCTTGATCTACACTAACTTGCTCTCTGTTAATTTTTTTTATAAGTGTAGCAGTAGCCATTAAAGAACTGATTCATTTTTCCTTAATTAAACTTGTTCCTCATTACCTAACTGATCATTCTCACTTGAGATATTCATTATGTAGCCTTATGTCTAATATTTCCACATTCAAAACATTTTCCAAAAAGATAACTAGAAAACTGGTTCATCTTGCTCCTACATTCAGTTGCTATATGACCATATTTGTTACAAGAGAAAAATACCATTGAAAGAGGTGTACCTCTATGCATTAGGCCATCTCATAGGTGGTCTTCTTACAAAAATCATTCTCTACTTCCACTTCCCTTGATTCTTCTTCAAATCTTAAGAAATTTCACCGGTATCAACTCCTAAGCCACCTTTTCCTTTACATGGTTGCTTTCATGCAAGCAGTTCTTCAAGTTTACCAGAGCTAGATTTGAAATTATTTCCATAGAGTTTATCCTATTCTAGTTCCACTCTTAAGTTTACTATCTCCTGCTTGATTCTAGAACATTCATTAGACTTGTTCTACACCATTGTATTTAGACATTCTTCAATCCTCTTCTTTTCTCCTATTGTGTCACTTTTAGTCCAATTATCTCTTGTTTCAACTATTCACTAACTTCTCTGTGTCTTTCCATAAATTTCTTCAGTTGCTCCTTCAGTTTTTGAACACATTCATTTGTTTCATCAAGATTCTCTTTCAAATATTTTCTTTTTTTTTCCACTTTATCAATATTTTCAAGAGTAGTCTAGAGCTCTCCTTTATCATCCATTCAACCATCCTTTAGGATCCTCCTCAATTGGTTAATCTCTTCAACAAGGAACAAAAGATTTGATACCAATGGTTAAATAGGCGTAGGAGAAATAAGAGACGGGGTGAATCAATTGTCACACAAATTCAAGCTTTAAAATTTATCACTTATCAATTCTTCAACCACACTATTTTTTATTAAATATGAGCATAAAACATAAATAACATAAATTAAATCGACACAATGAACCGGATTCACTAGTATAATTTGTCAAATAAATGACTACGTGACTAAAAATTTTAGTCAATGATTAAAAAGTTGTCGTGACTAACACTAGTAGAATTTGACAAATAAATGACTAATTTGGTCATTTATAAGTGACTAATTTGGTCATTAAAACCACAACTAAATGACTAAATAAATGACTAATATTAGACAAATAAAAATGACTAAATAAATGTGCTCATTAATTATTAAAATCTTGGCCATAATTGTCATTTTAATTAAACATACTCTAAAACCTTTGTCAAGACCTTATTTTCAATCGTAGCCTGCCATAATTAATAATAAAATATTACAAATAAAATTACTAATTAATATTTTTTGTGGAATAATTTTTTTGTTTTCATGTGGTGTCATCATTATATGAACACCAAAGTTTCTTCTAAATTGAATACCCAACTCCTCAAAGGGCCCAACTATGTAGTGTGGAAGAAAAATATGCATACAATTCTCAAATATATACTAAGCTACTTATAAGTTTACATACTCTACATTTACTGGAGGAAAATAATGATATTACAAATAGTTTACAAGTATTATTATATAAATTAGTTAAATTATAATAGAAGAGATAAAGATGGAGATACAAAAAATAAAGAGATAGAGACAAAAAAATATAGAGGTAGAGAGATAAAGAGGAATAGAGATATAGATGGAGAGAAAGATTGAAAGAGAAAGGAATAGAAAAAAGAGATAATACAAGAGAGATAGAAATATAAGAGATAGAAAGGGCAAGAGAGATAGAGAAAAGAAAATTAAACTAACTTTTGATTACTTGTTTCATGACAAAAATTCAAGAATGGTAGGTGTCCTCGGGGAGTTATGATCAAGGTAGCACGACGTTTGATATAGACAAACAAACTTATAGATACAAATGGATCTTCTAGTCCATTTATATTCTACCTAACTTAATACTTATTGGAAAAGGAGTTATCCATAATTTGTAAATTTAAATTAATTTTTTAAAATATAAAATTGTAATATTTAATAGTCTATGTCATACAAATATGTTGTATAATTTGAATAAGTATGTTCAATTATGAATGCCAATTTTTTTTAAATGATTTTTTACCCATATTACAATATATTTCTTACATAAAATCATTTTCAAGAATACACTTCCAAAAATAAAAATAATCTCCTTTAAAATATCTAATGTGAGTTGAATGACTAAAATGAATTAAATGTAGGTGACATTTTTAATATAAAAGTTGAGTATGTAAATTAACTAAAATCAGATAGCAGAGACTAAAATTATACATGTGTTAATAGAAGTGAGTTAGTTTTGGTTGTGTACCTTTAAATAGGGGACAAGTGAATTTTATCTATTACTTTTACAAGTCTGGGTTTTGGCACTGGCCTCACTACTGACCTTGCTTCAAATTTGTTCACAAGTCTTGGTATTGGCTTTACAAACATTGAAAGCTTTCTTTGATCTAGCGAGGCTTTTGCATTGGAGTCTTTGAAGTAAGTGGTTTATGCACACTTGTAGGATGTGGCATTATTCACTTTTGAAGCTCATCATTTCTAACTTCGCTAGAAATTATTGAAGGAGCCTTTTTCTTATTACTCTACACACCATTTGCCATTATTGCATTGTCCATACTGTGTTGCAAAGAACCAAATAATAGGCCTATCAAATCCAGATCATATCTTACTCATTTCCTTTCTTGGATCAGATAATTGTATTGACTTTGCACTTGGTGTTTTTGTTTGTGTTCCCACCTTCGAAGGCAATTGTCTAGGTGGCTTTCCTGCACCTTTAACATCCATCATAGAGTGCATTTTCTTTTTGAATATTGCGGGTTTCTTCAATGATCTAGAATGTTTCAAAATTTTCTACTTTTGTTGGTCCTTATTTTTACCAAGAAAAAAAAATACCCTTTCGAACATTTATACAAACTTGCAAAAAAAAAAATTGAAATCTTCACAATACATTGAGACCTTTTTCACATATACAATATCATTTGATAAAGACCCTACCATTTGATGAATGCAAAAAATAGACCCAAATTTTCTCTTAATGACCTTCCAACACCTCTTCACTGTACCCATTGCACACCAAGGTGCAATTGCTAGTTACGCCAAAGGCGTCCCATGCTTAGTATTTGGGAGGTCTTTTTACAGTGGACGGTGTAGATTCGTGCATAGGAAATTGCCTACGATCAAACGCATCTGAGCGGCTCAATGCTTTTCCCCGGATGGAAGAGTTTATTGCAGAAGAGGGAAAAATATCTGCAGAGCAGTTCCTCGTTCCTCCAAACTCTTTGTCGCTGGTATTTATGTGGAACATTTTTTTTTTGGTCTGCAAAAGGGTGCTTTCAATGGGGGTTTTATTAGCTTGCGAAGCAAGCAGCAGCAGCAGAGGCAAGCCATGGAGCCTGTTAGGGTTGTGAATGAGAAGGTTGTGGGCATCGACCTGGAGACCACGAATTTGGCCGTGGTGGCCATGGAAGGAGGGAAGCCTAAAATTTGACAAATGTGGAGGGGCAGAGGACGATGCCCTCTATGGTTGCTTATACAAGAAATGGGGATAGGCTTGTTGGGCAGATTGCCAAATGCTAGTCTATTGTGAATCCCGAGAATACATTCTTTTCGGTAAAGAGGTTTATTGGGCGGAAGATGAACAAGGTGGTTGAAGAGTCGAAGAAGCTGTCTTGCAGAGTTGTTGACGAGAACAGCAATGTGAAATAGGATTGCCCAGCTATTGGGAAGCAATTTGCAGCTGAGGAGATTTTTGCTCAGGTTAGTTGATTTTTTTACCCTGTTGAGCGAGTCATTATCTTTTGTTAGGGTTTGATTTTCCAATTCTTTTCTGATTGTGTTGGTTTTTGGTAGTAGTATTTGATTTTACTTGTACCGTAATTTAAGCATCGCCCGTCACTGCTATAGTGTATGGTTGTGATGTTGCTTTTTGTAGATTTTTCGGGTTTTGCAAGGAGACTTCTTACAGATTATGGTTTTTTAAGTTATTATTTTTTTGGTAAATATAGATCTGCTCAATTGCCTTGGTAGTGGGAAATCTCTCTTGTGAGTGTTTTTGGATTCATAGTGATGCTTCAGACCCATGTCAAGAGACTCCACCAAGAGTTGGAACTCATGAAAAGCCAGATCATGTTTCTCCAGTAGTTTTATCACAATGGAAGGAAAGTGCCCTATGATTTTCCCATAGCGCCGCCATGGCAACACCAACAGCAACAACCGTAAAACAGAAAATTTAGGTAGCTCACATGTAACACTGCCCACCAACTGTATGTATTCTTGCATGCCTTCAACACAGTAACTACTATAGGAGTGCTAAAAATAATGCAAAATCCATTCATAATAAAAGCTATGTCACCATGACAATCACATAGGTAGATTGGATGAAATAAACTGCACATTCTTAGAGAATCAGATTCTATTTATAGACATACTTATTACAATACGTAAACCAAAAGTAATCATGTCAGGTATCAAGATTAAAAATTAGCTATATAAAAGCAACTCTTAGGAAAGCAATGGGCATGAAAGTAGATCCAGGTTCTTTGTGGGCATTGAAATATACTGCAGCAATAGGAAGGCCAAGGCCATAGTGTGCAGAAAATGCACAGGCGCTAAAATTGTTGTGTTGTTGTGGAGGAATCACCGTCACTATGGGACCTTGCTTCTTATACAGTGCAAGCACCTGTGGATGCCTATTGGAGGTCTAGGTCCCATATAGACCAACACCTCTCTGCCTGCAACCATAAATATTCAACTCATTTTTTTTATTTGATACCCATATATGATATATAGTAAATCAGGGATGACTCTAATACAAGGATCCTCATTTAGGAGTGCCAACAAAATGATATGCAAGGACCTTGATTTGGGTCTATGCCTCCAAGGATATCAATCAGTAGCCTGCAACAACATTCAAATTAATTTGATCAGACGACTAATTTCTAATTTAGTTTGCCTCAACATCTCAAGATAAAAATCTAATTGCAGTGTGCCAATCTTTGAACCTGGGTCATACGAAGTTACATGATCAGGTCACTATAAATTCTTTATAACACCCAATCTGCTATTGTCCAAAATTTATCTGATGCCTAATTTGGATCGTTAAAATTTAAAGCATGCAAAATCATTTGTTATACTAGAACTTTGCCAGCATTCTCCCTCCTACCTGTGCCGAAATATGAGCATTGGAATAGGGTATGGACATCCATCAAAGCATAAACAAAAGAGGAATTTTATCAGATGTTGCAGTTGCAACTGCCTAGTGGACATGTATGCGACATGTGGAAGCATAGAAAAGGCACGTTAACTGTTTGACAAAATGCCCCAAAGATATGTCATCTCATGGAATACGATGATTTCAGAAAATGCACAACATGGATTTTCCAAGGAATCTTTCAAAATCTTTGAATTAATGAAGCACTCTAAAAGATATCCTGACATTGTAAGCTTTGCTAATGTCGGTGCATCATTAATTCCATCGCCCACCATAGCAGTCATGCCCTCCTGCTTTAGCTCTCCAATAAATCTCAGCTTGTCTTCTGGGAGTAATTGTTATCAAATCTAAATTCATTGCTTCAGTGTATAGCTTTCACCTACATGAATTTCCTGATTAGGCCTCTGTATATGCTGCTCAAAATTGAAACCACCCGGGGGAAAGACGAGGCCAGAGATTTCAGCCCGGGGTTAAGTTTGTTATATGTTTCTCTTATGTAGTTCCCGACCTTGCGTTAGGTTTTATGGTTAGAATGAAGCCCCACTGGTACGAATGCTCACCCTATTCACCTCTGTCTCTTCTGTATCACCCTCACCTTTGCTTCCCTGTTACAAGTTTTTCTTGCTCGCAGTTGATAGTCTATTTATTATTTGATGTATGTATTTATTAGGGGTTAGTTTCAGCTCATTATGCCATGGAGAAAGGAGAGGAGGAAAATATTAGCTCTCAAGAACAAAAAAAATAGAAGATTAGCTCCATAATGGTTGATAGTTTCACTATTTAAGCCATATACATGAGATAGAACAAGGAGGAATAGGAGTATAAGGATATATGAGTTGATAAGGAGTACATGAGACTGACATAAATGACATAGATTGTATATAAAGAATATGAAGCACAATAATGTTATATAAAATAAATATATGATGGTCGATGCTAAATGGATTTATGTGTTGTCTCACACTTATTAATTCGAAACTTCTTTCTTATCCCTTTACACTAGGGTATAAATCACCTCCTCTGCCACTAACATTTTAGTTATGTTACCGGAAACCTGGTAAGAGGTAAGGGAAGATTGGAATTCAGAAATATAGTGTTCTAACAAAGAAAAGTTATGTCAATAAGGGATTACAGACATAAAATAAGTTTTTTTATGATTTGCAATGGAATTCACTACGTCCTATGCTGTGAGAGGGGCTAGGAGCTTAGGGGATGATAAATAGGAAGGGAGGATCTTGAAGAGTTGTGACTGCTAAAGACATGGCTTGAATAAGTCACTAAGGATGAATATAAGGATTAATGATAAATGTTGCCTCATGACATCCCAGAATTGCACCATATGAATTTTTTAAAAACGTCAAAGTGTAAATCGCAGGTGTCAAGCATACTAGGTACCTACGTATGGAAAAATGGGAGTTTTGGAATAGTGCATGGACATTTAGCAAAGAAAAAAGTTCAAATTTTTACACTTGAAGGTTACCTTCTTCCCTTTTTCTTACTTTTTATTAGCTTATGTTTTCTTTTTTTTTTATCTTCAAAATCGTTATTTCTTTGCATGTGCAGTTTTAGATTTTGTTTAATAGTTTTAACAAAATTAATATTTTTTTAGTTAATTATTATATATTACATTTTATATAATGTAACTTTATTTTAAAAATAAAATTATAATTATATAAGCTTAAAATTATGTTTCATATATTTATTTAAAAATTATATTATTTATTGTATATAATTAATATTATAATTATATTTATTATTTACTTTAAATTAATATAAATTAAATTATGATATTATTTTAAAAAATTATATATTTAATTTATATAATTAATATTATAATTGTATTAATTATTTACTTTAATCTAATATATTTTAAATTATGTCATTATTTTAAATTTATCTATAAATATTTAGTTATTATATTCAATATATTCTATAATAACATCTATATAACTGTATATTTATTTTAAAGTAATTAATATTTTAATTATTTTAAATAAATTAATATAATAATAATAATAATTATTATTTTGTGTTATATAATATGTATTATTTTATTAAATTTCAGTTTAATATGTAAGAGACCTACAGTTATTCTTGCATACAAAGGAGGCTGAAATTCTCTTCTTTCAGTTATGACAAGTGGCAAGTGGTAATTGCTGTTGTAGATAGTTTCCAAGTTTGTGGAGGACGAGTGGACATGAAATGGTCCATGAACTATAGAGGAGGAGAGGCAACATGTTAAAACCATGATATTGATTTGCTTGGCTTGCTGCCCCTAGTGCATTTGGATATGTTTGTAATCTTTACTTCATTTTTATTTAATTGTCTTTTTTCAAGAAAAAAAATATTTGCTCATAAAATGCTCAATAGTCCAGTAACATTTAATGTGTTGTCATATTTCATTAATTATTATTATATTTATATTTAAATTATATAATACACAAATATATATTAGATATTATATTAATTTATATTTAGATTTATATTGTATATTATACTATATAATATATAAATAATATTATTTATATACTTTTTATTATTATTAGATTTATAGTGTATATTATATTATATTATACAATATATAATAATATGATACTAAATATAATATTAAAATATTACTTATTATGTTTATATTTATATTTTATATTCTATTATACAATATATAAATAATATTATACAATTATGTTGAACATGTGTCATATTTGAATCGAGTAGTCTGATATTGGTGATCAATGACTAGTCTGATTTGTAGTTATCAACATCTATCATGTGCAATTCTTTGCGAACCATTTCTTAGTGGACATCTTCATGGGGAGATGGAACAGGAAGGAGTGTTTCCAATGTAAATAATGGGGACCATGAGCATCACATGTTCATCGTGAATGGATTGGTTTCACAGTAGCCTCCAACTCTAGCTGGAGCACTGATGCTTGCAAGCATACCATGAGCCTATTAATAATGGAACCTTATTATCATCTTGATTCAGAGGTTTTGTTTCAATCATGTTTGAATCCTTTTAAGTGGATGCATAGTTTATTTAAATTTTGTTTGAAATGTGTTTGGACCCTTCTAAGAAGATGTACAGTTTCTTTTAAGCTATCACTTCTCTAATGAGACCTTTATTGCACAAATGACATCATTTGTTAATTGGCCTACCACTTGACCTCATGTATTGCAAAAAAATGTTGTGTATTGCTTTCACCTACATGAATTTCGTGATTGGGCCTCTCTATATACTTTGAATGTTAAATTACAAAAAATATGTTATTTGATATATTTTATTACTTAAAACAAGAAATAATTCAAAAAGGTGAATGAAATAATTTAAGAAAATCTTTAATTAACTTAAATAGACAGGATTTTTCCTAATTGACCTCCCACACCTGAGAAAAGGGGAGGAATAAATTAATCTTTTCATTTTATTCATTCGAATATGGAACAAAATAGGTACTTGCATTATTTTATATTAGTTGACATATCATATTACAGCTAAGAATAAAGGCTAAGAAAATTATAGATTAAACATGTTTTGTTTAATTTTTTTTTTGATGTTTTTGACGCATGTAGATATGTTTTTGGTCTATTTAGAATAGAGGCTAAGAATATTACAACTTTCTTTGTGTCCAAAAAATATGGTGTATGTAATGATTGTTAGCTCATTCATTCATGTATGGCCACTTTTGTGCTTCACCTTTCTTTCTGTCTGAAAAATATGGTGTATGGTTATCTTATTCCTCTGTATTTCTTAACAACACTTCTACAGTTATTTAAGTAGTGTTCTCCTTAGATTTTTTCAGATCTTTACCCCAAAATAAACATCTGGCATATAACAAGGGTGTGATATTGATTTGTTGTGTGTATTTTGAACTATCTTCTTTTATAAATTTATCATTTATGTGAAAGGAAGGTTGTGATGGCCTTGGAATTTTCCCCGCACACACTATAAGGTGAAATGACACCCATTTAGTTCACATTCCAAATTGCATGGTTGTACAATCAAGGGTCACTGCCATGGTCATGTGTTCTGTGCTGGACACTACTGTCGTTGCAGTCCTTCCGTAGACATTTTTCCTAGCCTGTTTCCTGATCAACATTTTATGTTTTCTGTCTGCTTGATGAATTCATTTTACTATTTACAAAAAAATAGAACATCATTATGTACATGTTTTTTACAATTTTCATGATCCATATGGATCATTTTTGTTCTCTAGACTAAAAGTATAAAGGTTATCATTTGCGTGGTAGAAAAATATTTCTTTGGATTTACTTGGTAAATTAAAAAGAATATTTTTTCCAATTATTTGGTAAATTAGAAAATGCTGGAAAACTCATATAATTAGAAAAAACTGTTGTATTTAATTAAATTAGGATTAGTCGCAAGCTTTTGGACAAAATTGGGATTTAATTGTAATTTGATAAAATTGCAATTAAAGTGTGTTTTTTACTAGTTTTTTTTAGTGCCTCAGGAATCATTCCCTAATATGGGAAAAAATTGGCAATCAGATTCATTCAATGTTGGGTGCTTTTTACTGTAAATGTGCATGCAAGTAGGCATGATGCCTAGAAGAGCCATCAAATTTCAAATAAACAATGGAAAATATAGAGTGATGTCAACCTCTAGATGGTCAAACATTTAAAAAATTTGAACTGCTATGTATAATTAAATGTCTGGTTAGCTTTTAAATTTGAGTTTTTTATATTCGAATCTAGTAACGTTTTTGTCTACCATACCCCGTTTTTGAAAAAATAGGTACCTCTATCTTTGCTTTTGGTAATCATGTTGTTTCACTTTGGTTTTGTTTGGAAGAAAAGCAAGAAGAGCGATGCTGAAATTGCAAAGCCTAATATTATTCTTTCTATATATACAGGAGTTGCAGAGCAGGGGAAATATGTAACTATGGATCTTGCTGGAAGGATAAAGTTGGAAAACCATCCTAGTCATGGAGAAAAATTGCTATTAGAAAATGGGATAATGGAGGTAATTTTGAAGGAGTATGAGAATGTTGAACAAAATCTTTCAAATGAAGATGTAGAAAGAATCCTTTCAGTTGCTAAACCTTATACTACAATTTCCCCTACTTGCTCTAAGGTATATGATTCCTTATCGTTTTGTTTCTCCTTTCATAGTTTGCATGCTTGTTGAGAAGTCTAATCCATTTTTTTGAATTACTTTTGTGCTCCAGGAAGGGAATTTTAAGAAGTCTCTATATTTAGTAGTTAAAGAAAAGGAGCAAGTTGCTTGCTGGTATGGAAACCCCCGCATGCAGGCCCATAAGGGTATTAACAATTCATCCTCTAATTCCTTCGTAGATATTACAAATTCATGTAGATGGCCTGATGTTGAAAGCTCTGATTCTGAATGGGAACTTTTGTAAGAAATCCCCGATTGAGTTTGAAGCTTGAGCTTGTGCATATAGTAAATAATCTCAAAGTGCTGAGTTTGAGATGCAACTGTCATATAAATTGAACTTCCTATGCAAGTGATTGAGCTATTGCATTAACCACAGTGGTTGACCAAGATTTGTATTTCATATAACATAGAGAAATGAAAGATAAATGAGAATGAGCCAAAATGATACTTTCAAAGACACCTGATTCAGATAATTATTTAAAGATAGTAGATAACAAAGAGCTGAAGCTGATGAAATAACTCGAATATAGTCTCCTAACAATTTTTTTTCAAATTAAAATGGGGGATTACCAATGTGTTGTGTTATTATTTAAAAAGCATTTCTACCAGCTACACAAGAGGACAGTTTATTTAAGGTTCCTTTTGTTGACATCCACATGATTATGTTTTTTTAATTTTACAATTGAGTTTTAAACAATGCTTAGATCACAACATGATTCGGGCACAACCATTACTATTTTCCAACCCTCTTTCAAAATCTATCTTAAATTAGTATTTCTTTATTAAAAATCAGATTGAATATAGCACTGAAGTCCTAAAATGCTAATGAGGTGCCTTCAACCCATAGAGTTCTAAAGAGCCCTTCAAACAACAATCCTACCATTTGAGTTGTTGAAGCCACAATTCTTCTTGCCTCATCTTTACAAAAAGGGTAGCTGACTTAGGGAACAATCTTTACCAAGTTTGCATTGAAAACTTTTTCTAAACTATTTTTATCCATCAGACTACATAAGGAAGTTGCTTTTGCTGTTTCATTAATGCATTAAGATTTCAAGCTGAATTTTGGTGCGATCTCATGCATTTAGGTTGCTAGCTGGGGTGCTTACAATTATATGAAAGTAGAATGAAAAGGAAAAGACCCTGTCAATAGAGCTCTCAGCAAAGCTACACAACTTTAGGACAATGTTGACAATGATTATGCTGAATTCAAGGAGTATGTGCATGATATTGAGGTGAGTGTTATGAAACCTTTAGATTAATTTTTAATTTTGGTTGCTTTGGGTTTGAGCATAGGTCACAACCAGGATTGTATATCATATTCATTTATGATTGCTTTTAAATCTAAAATGTTTGGTATGTGAAATAAGTGCATTTTAAGCATCGTTGTCAGCCATGTAATTTTTTGGATAAAATATTGAAAATAATTATGCCAAGCACTATACCCTCTAGTTTACTTAGAATCCTATTTGTAATGTTGTAAACATATACGTCTGTCAATATGTGAACATATTATAATATACACAATATTGTTTTTGGTTCTAGTATTTTCCTTGGTTGCTTATAAATGATAGGGAAAAACCTTTAGGCAAAACAATTTTAGCATAGTATATATCATAGTAATGAGACTTAGGCGTGGCTCGGACTCGACGAGGGCGACTCGGCGCACGACTCGATGACTCGGGACTCGGACGCGGCACAGACGCGACAATATGTATGCAACATGCCTTCCCCTTCAGGAGCCCAAAGCTAGAGGACCAAATGGAAGCTTTCCCATGTATACTTTTTTGTGTTTTGGTGCTTTGTTTTTTGGTTGGAGATGATTATTTGTATGTGTTGGAATGTATAGAAGGTCTCTTCTTTTATTAATTGCATGAAGCCATTGATTGTGTCTTGCTGAAGATTTTTGATGGTGTCATATGTGCCCAAGTAGGGCTCAATTGAGACACTATCAAGGCTCTTCAAAATATATCATGAAACAACATCTACATTAAAATGCAATGGGGAGGGTTCAAGATCATATAATCATACAATCTTTGAATTAAAAATATGGTCCTATTGCAGTTTGATACTCAATTTGTCTTGCTTATCCTATTTGTGTACATTTCCCTTACATGCATGTAATTTTCTACTTTCACAGTTGTGTCTGTTTTAGGGAAACATGTACTTAAAGCTGTAGCACTTGAACATAGAAATGTGTAAAGTTTAAATAACCCCCCTGATTTTATTGGCAACCTGTCACAGCTTCAACACTTGAACATAGAAGACTGTAGAGGTTTAAATAACCTTCCCGATTCCATTGGCAACCTGTCACATCTGCAGCACTTGAAAATATAAAGTTGCAGAGGTTTAAATAACCTCCCCAATTCCATTGTCAACCTCTCACAGCTGTAACACTTGAATATAATAGGAAATTTTAAAGGTTTAAATAACCTCCTTGATTCTGTGATGGAAAACACCTTGGAGACTTGATGCCCTTTTTCTTATTTTTTGTTTTACTCATACATTAATTGTTTCTAACAGAGAGTGAAATGAGGACGAAGTATTCCCTATTGGTTTGAGTGCCTGAATGATGCATTTTGTATTAGCTCTATCTGATCACTCTCTTTGCACTGTGTAATGTTGCTTTGTTTGAGTTTAACATTGTGTTGAGGTATGTAGATGTTTAACCATTTGTAGCCATACTTTGCACTGTGTCATCAGATTTCTGTTATCTTTGGAAGTCTTGGCACTATTTGACAAATAGGTCTTCATACCCTAAACCGGGTAAGTCTCACAATCAAGATGCAATTTCCAAGTACCAAATGCTTCTTTAAACATCTCTTACTGTCCACTTCAACAAAACAAAAAACTTACAATGACTGTCCGAAAGAAATCTTCAGATTCTCAGATTGTGCGCCTAAAAAGGCTACTAGAATAGGCCTGTTTTACAAAGGAGACCCCTCTTACATTACTCCCAAACCCTTATCAACCTCAAACAGTCATTAATCATTCCTCAAAACTCATGATTTCACCATTTGTACTGATTGAAAACCATAAAAACAATCTGATCCACTAAACTCTTGTTTTAGATTGAATTAATAAGATTATAATGTGGAAACTTGAGAGTTTCTTTGACTAAAATCTGTCACAGTGTAATAAAATGCAGAGTTCCAATGGAACTTAACCTAGGGTTTGAAAAATAAGCATGGGAGTGATTTTCTAAAGGTTCCTTAAGCATAAGCAAGTCTATATATGAGTGATTGAAGTGATTTTCCAATAAGTTTGTGATCAAAGGTAGCCAAATGAATAAGCCCTTCCTGGGTGCAAACCTAATTAACTCTATTATGGAACGTAGATAGTTTGAATTTGTGCATTTTTCTTCAAGCAACTTATGGTGAGTCTTTGATATGTTTTAATACATGATGAAGGGCACCTTAAAGGTTGTTTACAGTCAGTATTGAGGGACTGTGTTTGAAGGGAAGCTCTGTCAGACCTATGGCAGACATAGAAGGAATAGGGTAGAGTAATGGAGGAAGCACTCCTTAACTGAGTTCTTGGGGTGAAAAAAAAGGGTTTGTTCATGTTGTTTCAAGTCTAGCAATGTTAGCCGGTATTGGCATGGTGTAATGGTTTATAGGTGGCATTGTTGTTCTTGCCACCAAGGTTCAAACCCTATTGGGGTGGTATTGTTGAATGGTTGTATCCGGTTCATAGCTCCAGTCAAAAGCGTTTACCCCTTCAATAAAAAAAGTCTAGCAATGTTGCTCAAAGTGTTGGCTCAGCCTTTGGTGTTTGGGAAGATGAAGTTAAGGTTGTGACTTAGGAGAGCCATTGTAGCACACTTAATAGACAGTCATAAAGAATGGAAGAAAGATGATTCGACAGGCTATGTAATGAATGTGATCTTGTCATTTCAACTCATATGAAGGTGTATCAAGTATAGACTGGATTGATTGTGTCTTAGAGATCCAAATTTGTGTTTGTAATGAAAGAGTGTCTTTGTTATACCTTGAAGGACAGTCATAGGGAACTAATGGTATAATGAAAGGGCAGATGTTGTAAAAGTATTTATTTGTTATTTTGACTCAATGCAAGGTGACATCTTCTGATTGTGCTTCTAAAGACAAAGTTTGTATTTGCAACCATCATGTGCCATTGAATGAAGTTGTAAAGGAAGCTGATCTTGATTAATGGCATTGACTGAGTGTTTTGAAGAACTTGACTGAGTTTGGGACTCTTAATTCAGATGTTTGAGTTGGAAACTATTACAAAGAGGCATATAGTTGAATAAATGTGTCAAGGTGTTGTTTTCTCTCTTAGCTCTGCATCAGACATGTTTGTTATAAACAAGCAAGTCAATAAAGCCATCAGAAGGATGAAATAAGTTACATTTTTGCATACATGGAGATGATGCAGAGCCAAGAGAGAAATCAAAACCTTGACACACTTATTAAACTATATGCCTCATTGTAACATTATCCAACACAAACATTTGAAATAAGAGTTCCAATCTCCTTCAAATTCTTCAAAACACTTAGTCAACATCATTAATCAGGATCAACTTCCTTTACAACTTCTCCCAACCTTTCATAATGGCATAAGATGATTACAAATGCAAACTTTATCTGCCTAAGCACAACCAAACATATATCACCATTATTTGACTCCTCACACTTTGGCAGAAATGTATGTTTTGTAATTTTCTCTTGTTTTCTATGTTATAAGGCAGGTTTGTAATAAGGTTACTGAACAATAGTTAATATGGAATGCTTGTTGATATTTAAATTGCTGATGTGTATGCACAAGCAGGCTGATGAGAATGGGTTTGTAAAGAGATCAACTACTAGTATGTTGAGTGGAAAGCAGCTTGCTTCTCCAAACACGGTGAGTTCTGTGATGACCTCAGTGAACACATTTTATCATATTTTTTGTGTTCTATGGTATTGAATATTAAATGTTACAATTTTTTATTTGTCTGAATGAGATATTGATTGAGCTGCATGTAGCTGCTGTAATCTAAAGAGAAAACTATACACGTTTATTAGTTTATATTATTCATGCATAAAAATTTGTTGGAAGCCTTTATGCAAGTTTAGTAGGAACATGGATGAAGTGCAACTTTTGAACATCATAAAAACTCAACATATCTTCCAAGGATTGTTATAGATCAAATATAATATAAGTTGAACGTCATGCTTTGGATTTATTTTTGGCTGCCTTATGCATCCTTTTTTACTAATCTCCTTATGTGTGGATGGAAACCAACCCTATACCTGGTCAAACCATTTTGTCAAAATGTTAACTTCAAGTTTATAAGTTGAATTGAAATTTTGAACAAAAATTAACTATCATCCATAGGTTTTGGATAAAAATTTCTTTTTTCCTAGTTTTTGACTCCTCACACTTTGGCAAAAATGTATGTTTTGTAATTTTCTCTTGATTTCTATGTTATAAGGAAAGTTTGTAATAAGGTTATTGAACAATAGTTAATATGGAATGCTTGTTGATATTTAAATTGCTGATGTGTATGCACAAGCAGGCTGATGAGAATGGGTTTGTAAAAAGATCAGCTGCTAGTATGTTGAGGGGAAAGCAGCTTGCTTCTCCAAACACGGTGAGTTCTGTGATGACCTCAGTGAACACATTTTATTGTATTTTCTGTGTTCTATGGTATTGAATATTAAATGTTACAATTTTTTATTTGTCTAAATGAGATATTGATTGAGCTGCATGTAGTTGTTGTAATCTAAAGAGAAAACTATACAAGTTTATTAGTTTACGTTATTCATGCATAAAAATTTGTTGGAAGCCTTTATGCAAGTTTAGTAGGAACATGGATGAAGTGCAACTTTTGAACATCATAAAAACTCTTAATATATCTTCCAAGGATTGTTATAGATCAAATATAATATAAGTTGAATGTCATGCTTTGGATTTATTTTGGCTACCTTGTGCATCCTTTTTTATTGACCTTGCAAGATTCAAGTTAACATAATTTAAACCATATGCCCAAAAAAGTTGCATGGTAATGTAGTGTTTATATTTGTGGCCTTTGTATTTGATTAGCATGAAGCTAATAATAACATTGTAAGCACTGCTATGAGTGTTGGTTTTTTAGTAAATTAGATTGATGAATGGTTCTTAGAATCTATGCTTACTTTATTCCCTCTTCCCCATTCTCTTTCTGATGACTTTATACCCTATGGATGATAATAATCATCTAGACTATCAGGCCTCTTGATCAACAAAAATGTGAGACTGCTAAGGTAATTTTCAGGGTAAAACATTAATGAGGTATCATTGCAATTATTTTTGAAATTTTCCTTTTGCAATTATTTTAACACACACATAAAAGTACTATTTAAGTAAGTAATGGTTGTTTTATTATGCAAACAAGGGTAATCAATACCTATGTAATATAATGTGTTATTTTTTTCTTTTTGCAGGAATGTATTGATAAACTCAAAGAAGGGGATAAAGTTAAGGTGTTGGATCCATTAGATGGTGATGTTGTGGGCATTGGGCAGATCCACTCCCTATCTATTGTACATGGAGTCAACTTGAAAGGAACAAGAGATGCAAATCAAAATGTAAACATTTTAAAGGTCGCAAGTAACATACCCCTTGTTTATGAAGACAAAATAGATGGAATTGTTCGTCTGAAAAAGAAAGAGGGAACCTTCACATAGTGGCCACTAAAATATTTGCAAAAAATGACAATCGAACATATTTATCATGTACTAGTTGCTAGACATCTTGGCTCACTGCTTTATGGAGTATTTTGAATATGTTGTTCAGGGATCTTAATTATCATAGTGTATTTGAAAGACTTGGAAACTCTTAGACAACTTTGACATCTTATAATTTGATATATATATTGATATATATTTGCATTAAATTTTTTTATTGTAGATTACCTTTATTTATCATGATGTTGAATCAATCTTTTAATTCTAGTATGTTGTAGCTTATACGCATATGCAATATTTTTATTTACTTTTATGTTTTAGTTCAAATTTAATATTATGTTAGTTTTGCATTATAAAATTTATGGTATTTAATAAATAATTTATTTCGTGATTATATTTATTACCAATTAATGGAAACCAGTAAATAAAATGACTAAATTAATAACTAACTATATGACTAAAGTAATGATTAAATTAATGACTAAATATGACTAAATGACTAAATATATGACTAAAAGTAATGACTAAATATATGATTAAAGTAATGACTAAATATATGACTAAATTAATGACTAAATATATGACTAAAGTAATGGCTAAATATATGACTAAATAAATGACTACCTTGATTAAATAACCGACCAGGTTAACAACAATTAATGACTAAATTAATGATTAAATATATGACTAAATTAATGACTAAATATATGACTAAATAAATCACTACCATGAGTAAATAAATGACCAGTTAATAACAATCAATGACTAAATTAACGACTAAATCAATGACTAAATTAATGACTAAATCAATAACCAAAAATGACTAAACAATGACAAATAAATGACTAAAATAGTTTAGTCATAAATTTGTCGTGTTATAAATGACCGCAATAAACTACTAATGGTCACGTGACCAAAATTAGTCATTTATATGCAATTTTTAGTAGTTTATTTAGTCATATATTGTTGTTTGTGTACTAGTGATTTTTACACGAAAAACCCAATAAGGGAAAAACCATGGTGAAGGTTAACTCACACTATATAGTATTTTCAAAAGAGGCTCACTACCAAAAAGAAGGACTCACTATCCAAGTACAAAGGATCACTGCCTACAAAAAGGACTCACTGTCCAATAGGGAGGCTCACTACCTACACAAGATTATACAAACCAGAATAAGGCTTTACAACACAAAATGAATTGGAAAGATGCACCTATCATGTGTCGATACAGTTTCAAAGATGCTCAGTATACAAAATTTACACCCTTCATTCTTTGATCATTTTCACATCAATTGCTGCCTTTCTGATCATCCATTCACATTCATTACTCACTCACTATTTCTTCTATCTCTTCTCTATTGTCTACCATCCATACTTTTCAAAATCTATTCACCATAAATTTATGTCTGATCTCCATTGCAAGCATCAATTAGGTCAGCCTAATTAGATGCAATTCATTTATAAAAAATATCAACTATCAGCTCCAATAGTTCACAAAATATTTCCAAACATGCAATTCAACTTTTAGCACATTAGATTAGGTCAGCTCGAACCAAGAAATAGATCACACATAAGTTTTCATATCATAACAAAATTATCCTAATAGGTCAGCTAGAAATAGACTTCAACACAACCAAAAAAATAATGTCACTTCATTGTATGAGCACCAAAGCATGAAATAACCTTATCATACATGCCCTTAAAATTCACAAGTAAGTTCCCAAAATTGCAATCAGAAATAATCAACTATGGAGAAATGCAGATTAGAATACTTAAGAGGCACCAAAAATATCGTATCTACCTCTAAAGAAGATAAGTTTTTTATACACACCAGTTTAGACTACCATACAAAGCTACCACCATGGTGACATCAATGACAACATATAGATAACCTACTAATTCTTCCAACAAATTCTTTATCTATCCATGTCTCTCAATTAACCTCCACCCTTGATTAAATTATTTTCTAATTTAATCTTGGTTGTTGATCATGACCCTTATTCTTAACACTCTATAAAACGGGGCATTTAAACCCTAATTCATTATTCATTCATTCATAATTCATTCATCATTCATAATCTATCTCAACTCAAGCAAGCTAGGGTTTAGCATTTTGAGTCTTCACAAGGAAGCATCTTCAAGAACATCATCAAGGCATTCAAGAGCAAGGTCCTTCCTCCATTATTGCAGAAATTCAAGATCCTTCATCATGGAAAGTCTCTAATTGCATTGTTTCATTTTTCATTATCTCATTTCTTCATTTTAGTTTAATTACCTAAATGTGGTTTGACCAAGGCAAACCCCCAATACCTAACAATCAACATTTTATCTCTTTTCCTTGTGTGATTGCATATTTAGGTGCTTAGATGGATTGTACATGATTGAAGATTAGGGTGAAAACTTGTTGAAGTTATCTCTGCTTTTACAAGGCCAAAACAAACACAAAAAGTCACCAATAGTGCTAAAAATCAAGGTTTTGGATCGGGACACTTCAAGGTGTAGATTGAGCAAACTGGAAGCTTTAGATTCCATTTTTGAATATTCATAAAATCCAAAATGGATTAATTCACATAGAGTAGCCAATGAGTGCCATTGCACCTATTTTTTAGATATTTTTGCATATTTGGACACCCATTTGGCTAAAATGGGCCCTAATGTAACTTTCTAGAACTGGTACTAATTGATCCAAAATGGAAAATGAGTCCCACTAGGCCTAAAAATCAACATCCTTACAATTTCAGAGTCATTTCCACTCTCCAACAAGTTTATAGGTGCACACATTCTATTTTATAACTTTCCTTTTTGTTTAACTTGCAATTCTATTCATTTTTCTAGGTCTTTTGCATACAACAATGTGTTTTCAAACACTTCATATTTCTTTAGTTTTGCATAAATAAGCAATGCATTTTATCAATTCATTGCATTTAGGGAATTTTATTTAGGCTTATTTTCATTGTACTTGCATTAGTTTGAGTGAACCACCTAGATTTTGTGTGGGGTCTATCTCTCTCCTCTAGGTGAAAAACCCTAATTGAGCAAGATAGTCATAGTACTGTACAACCCAAAAATCTATGGTTCACTTTTTTGATCTCATTAATTTATGTTACAATTGACTTGGATTTTTAGTTCATTTTGCATATCATAGCATGTTTTCAAAAATCTTGCATTTAATTAATTTTGAATTAGTAGTTAATCTCTTTTATCAATTATTTGCATCTAGGACATTCCCCTTAGACAAATTTCAATCATCTTTGCATTGGAATCTCAAGGGCTTATTCTTGAGTGAGTTATTAAGACTTTTGGATACCTCTCTCGTGATAGGTGCAAAACCATAGAAGTGTAAGAGAGCCCATACATCCAAAAATATTTGGTTCATTTTGGTGAACCTACCTTTAGAACATCATATTTCTGATTTCAAGTGCACTTACATCCTAGGAATAGCTCACATTAGCATTGCATTGCATTTTGCATTTTTTAACTTGCATCCTAGGGTTTCCAAATTTGCATTAGTGAAAAACTCATATAGCTTGAATTTTTGCATTTCATTTCATTAAAAATCAATAAGATTATTCATTTTAATATTATACCTACATAAGAAATCATAAAAAGCATAAAAACCAATTAAAAAAAATCTAAAAAATTTCAAAAAACTCACTATCTAGACTCATTCACCACCTTAGGTGACTTAGTCCAGTTGCACATTTTTCACTACATATTCTGGCATTTAATCCTCAATTTCTAAGTTTCTATTTGTTGTTTCTACATTCCAGTTTTACTTTCCAAAATTTTAGTTTATGAGTTTCACATTTTAGTCCAGCTGCACATTTTTCACTACATATTCTGGCATTTAATCCTTAGTTTCTAATTTTCTATTTGTTGTCTCCTTTGTTCATTTCTTGTCGAAGGTGAAGGTTAGAAATTTTGCAAAGATTGTTGAAAGGGTTGGGACCTTTTCCAAAGAGTTAAACATGCAGTTCATAAGAGTGTCATGTCTTAATTCATTGCTAGGCTCACCGAGGTGAAAGGTGCAATGGAGGAGGAGAAGACCATCACATACACCACCAAGGTATTTGGCATGTTCATGAGCTTCAAAAATAGTGAGATGTCTGGGAGGGACATCAAAAGACATAGCTCAATGGAAGGAGAAATAAACATGTGCACCCTCTTAGGGTTAGGAATGCTTACACTCATAGCAGAAGCTAAAAGTAGAACTAAAGCTGATAGAATTGAAGCAAAAGGGACAAGAGAGGAAGATGTAGCAAAAGGTGCCAAAGTAGGAATTTCCAACTCCTCCTCTTTCCTTTGCAAAGTAGCCTTCATAGTAGCAAGAGCCTTTTTTTGATGCTTGCGCTCACACACAAGGTGATTCTTGCAACTATGAGAGCTAAAGGTCAGAGGTTGAGATGGAACAAAGGGATCATATTCAACCATTAGAGTGTCTATTTCGGTCAATTTTGATGGAGGGAGAGAGTCCTAGATTAGAATAGGAGGGAGACATTGATAGGAGGTTGGAACAACAACAGGGGGAGTAGGATCTAACACCTCAGTGGCGGGCCTCTTCCAATTCACCTCCTTGGGGATAGGAATAGTAGGAGGCTATGAAGGCCGAGACATATAAAAATTCCCACAAGGATCCTTCCCCTTACCATAGATTTCAAGCCAAGGGCCCGTGGGTAGAAGGGGAAGTTCAAATGTTGGATGCTTAGGATTTTGCCAAGCGGGCACCATTGGGTTCTCTAGCAAGCACCAAGGAGTAAAATCTAATGATGTTGCAAAATGGTGAGAGGGAGTGAGAAGCAGAACAATGGAAGAGGAGGAAGAAGAACTTCAAGCATGCTTCTCTTACTCCCTTCTCTAAGCCAAGGTGGCATCACTATTAGCTTTTAGGCAAGCCCTATGTGAGACAACATAGGGAGAAGGAGGGTACCTTACTTTAGGTGTTAAGCATTCACTCTTGTACTTCACATTACTTTGCTACAAGAGGTCTCTCTTAGGAGGAAGTGGACCAATGAGCATAGGAAAGAAGTGATCTAGTAAGTAGCCACCATGTGCAATTTAGAGTTTATAACTAGTGTCATGGACTACATGCACTGTACCCTCATGGATGAATTTTAGACATTTATGCACTATTGAGAAAACTATGTTCATACTGACCAACTAGGGGATAGCTAGTTTCACCCTTAAGAGTTCAAACCTTGAGATTATGTCAAAGTGTAAATTCACTGATTTAGGTCCAACTAGGACCAACAAGGTGATGCATCTAAGGGGAGGTACAAAAATTCCATTATGCATACAATTGGTACTTAGATTCATCATGCGGTCCATCTTTGTGCATGAAATTAATTAGCATAATCTCCTCAGTAATGACATTCACCTGACACATTGGGTCAACAAGAACACCTATTACAGTGTTTCTATTGATTCATGCGGGGATGTATAAGGGAGGTGGCTCTTTGTTATAGTTCATTGGAAGGTCCTACGAGGTGAATGTTATGCCAGGAGAACTACTCGTAGGTTGCATAAATGGGATGGCTAGATGTAAAAATGTCATCATGTATACTAGATGGAACTATCACATAGCCCCAAAAGGTTTCACAATTAGGCAGTGACCCAACTGAGGTTTCATTCCACGATGCCTATGGGACCTTCCAACTACACCACTAGGGGTCATAGGTTGGGTTACAAGGTGGCATGCCTCACAACACACACACCCACAACACTCCTAGGATACAATGAAAGGGCCTTTTAACATTGCTAAATGAAACCAAAATGGTTCATGTCGGGTTCACTATAATATATGTTAGGGGGATAAACCACAACAAGCCTCCAAGTCAAAGAGAGTTGAGAGCAGAGGGCTTCCGTAACTTACCTCAAGCTAAGTGGGTATTTTAGGTCAAGGATAGACCATGAAGAGCACTCTCAAGTGCTTCTGTCACTCTACTAATCCAAATGTTTGGATGGGGCTAAACGAGCTAGTTTCTAGAACTTGAATCATACCTCAAAAAAATCTATGCCTAAGGACAATAGTGTGGGTGAGGGATGATAGTACAGTGCACTGGTGTCTATCAGTGGCACTGGCATCCATACAGGTGAAAAGTGTAAAAGTATAATACGTAGTACAGAAAGACCTACTAATAGTCTAGCCAATGAAATTTAATGCATTAAATAGAATGATAAATAAGAGAAAACAAGAAATAACTATGAAAGTGATAAAGGAGATAATGAAAGTGAAGGTGATGAAGATGAACTCACTAAGAGTCCAATTTGTGAGCAAGCTCCACACATACACGTATCTACACACCCCTGAGAGAGGAAAAATGTTAGGGATGTATAAGGTTTTTTCTTAGTCAAACACTTGCTTTGGTGTTTCCACCTCCACAGACAACTAGATAGGTAAAGAGGAATACGAATATGATAAAGGAAATGCTAGAAAGGAGAATATTGAACACTACAAAAAACACAATGCTACTCTATCAAACCACAATGAAAGAAGGATAGTGAAGCAATACCACCTCCACCTAAAGGAAGTCAAGGCCAATGAAGGGAGAATTCAAGAATACGAATTTGAAAAAGTATACAAGACCATAGTGGTGATGAAGGAGGCATTACAAGACACCAAACTCGTAGCTTCTATGGTCGCACAACACGTTCTTGATAAAGTTGATGGAGCAACAAGTTGTTAAGAAATTCTCAAGAGATCAAGCTAGCTATGAAAAATTGTTCTAGAGATTGTGGAAGATCGAATGAATTTCTAAAAGGATGAAGTGATAGTGAAAAAAATCCATTTGAAGATGGAAATGGAGGGAAAGAGTTGTTCTTGGGTTGGATGGTTGACATAGAGGCATTATGCTTCATCTCTAGTGAGGAATGTAATGTCCCTATGGATTCGAAAGATAGGAATATGTCAAGGACAATAGTGTGTCACATAGAATTTCTTGCACCATGTGCATCCCTGACAAAAACTCCCCCATCAACACAAAGGACAAGCGCCAATTGGATGCACTACAAATAGGTGATGTGGAATTTCTTAGTCAGGTTTGATTTTCTAAGATGGAGGGGTGTAAAAGGGGAATTTGCAAGAGGGGTGCAAATTTTATCATATACAAAAACCACACAGTTTATACCCCATGGCCATTTTTAATTAAAATTAAGAAATTTTTGCTATTGTTTGCAATGATATTACCAAGGAAATGAAATAATATTGTCTTCTCACTAAATCATATCAAACCTTCCAATACAATTTTACCAAAGGTAAGTGATGCCTTTAATATTTTAACAAATAATGATGATCTTGTTACTATGAATGTAGATAAAGGTAGTACCAAATTTAATATGAATAGGAATGACTATATCTCCAAAATTCTTGATCTTCCCTAGAATAGTGGAAGCTACAAAATCATGAATCACAAACCTATTCTCAAAATTCTAAAGGATGTTAAATTTACTATTTCCTTCTCTTCTTTTAAGAACACTACCAAGAACTATATTTTCCTTCCAAATAGGTTCCTCCTAAATTTATGATGATTCAAAACTCCATAAGACTAGGATTTAGTTTATAGATTAACCCCAACAAGATTGCTTGATATAGTAAGCCTTTCAAAAAATGAAGAGGTGAGTAAACAAGTTCTATATTTATTGAAAAACAGAATTATAGAGAAAGCCTCATTTGATAAAAAATGTTATTCATGTAAGCACCAAAGAAGGATGATGGATGGAGTTTGTGCACAGTGAAACATTGAATAATCACATGGTTAATGTAGAAAACAATCTATTCCAAAAATTCACCCTCTAATATGAACAAATAAATGGCATCAATGTATCTAATAAGCATGGGTGCGAATTAAAAAACTCAATAAATTAAGGAAAAGAAAGGACGTGATAGAAAAAAACTTCATCTAAGACATATCCCTATCCTTTGTATAACATGTCATGATAATATCAAGGATAGATTTTTTATGTGTAATGAAGGACAAGAACCTACCATCATCTAGCATGCATGCATATCATCCAAGGAATGGGACTTAAACAAAGCCATTAGGTAAGAATAGATTAGGGTTGGATATGAAATATCCAAACCATAATAAAGGTATACTACATATGCGAGGAAATGGCATGAACTTAAACCCTAAGAAAATTCAAAAATGAATGATTAAGCTAATAATTATGTTAGATTTTGAATATCATAAAATCAATGAAGTTATAACCCTTAGACTAAACTCTAGGAGGTGTAACCAAGGAAGTGTTAACAAATAATATAAAGGAAAATATAATATTCTCATAGTTTAATGTAGGCTAGCTATATAAATGGAAGAAAACCAAACACAAGTAAACTTGAAAAAAAATGATTGAAATAATAAAAAAAATGTATGAGTTACAATTACTATTTTTCGAAATTAAATTTGAGGGATACATGTACTTAGCTTTGAGAATAATAGTAAACAATAAATCTAATGTACCACTACATTCACATACCTTAGAAATAGAAATGAAAACAAATTACTATGGAATTGAACTAGGATCAAGAGGTATAAATATCAAGATAGACAATAGATGTATGGGTGTGACGGGGTGACCTGTCAATAGTGTGTTCCACTTTTTGACAAAACTAAGGTATTGAAATCAATATTTTTTTGCCAAATTTTCACTTTTTGACACTTAGATGGTGCACAAAATATTATATATAATCTACGCAGAGTGCCAACTAGCCATTATAATTATATAACTGCGACTTAAATATTACCTCGACAAATTGAATATAAGAGAAATGCATCCCATAGTATTTGAAATGAATAGATTCTCTCATTGAATGAGACAAATGCTAGACAGAGTGCTAGAAAATAGGACGGAATCTGATCAGAACGATTGACAGACCAATAAAAGTGAAGGAAAGAAACGAAAGAAACATAGAGTAGAGAGCTTGAACATTGAATCTTCATTTAAGAGAAGATGCTTGGTATTTGGAAATTTGTAGGTGTTGAATAGGTGACCTCATTCTATATTCGGTCAGTCGAAGATGTCCTCATTCTATATTCGGCCAGCGGAAGATGTTTGAAGCAGTAAAATTACAGGAAATGAGAGAGAGTGTTGATCAGTTCCACTACAATTATGGAGCTTCTACACTCACCAGTATTTATGTCTGATTCTTATCACTCTTCACAGCCCGGGCGGCCTCCACGGTGTGTGTTCAGCACAAATTCACTGTGAGGATTTGTTTTTGCCATGGACGAATCTATTAAAACTTAGGCACCAGTTGAATGTAACATCTGACCATGAGGATTGCTATGTTTATTGCAGATTGGAACTCGGAAGGTAACTCGACTGTGCAAGGAACAAGAAATTGGGACGGTGAATGGACAGTTTCCAGGCCCTACTATATATGCTCATGAAGGTGACAACCTTGTTGTCCAAGTGCAGAACAATGGCCCCTATAATGTTACAGTGCACTGGTGAGCGAAAAAATTCCTAATATTAAATTTCAAGCAGAGAAGATTAGTCAGAGGATAGATGATTTCAAGATGCATATGTGTGCAGTCATACAAGATTGTTTATGGGCTTTTGCAGGCACGGTGTAAGGCAATTGAGATCGTGCTGGGCTGATGGGCCAGCCTACATTACGCAGTGCCCCATTACTCCTGGGAATGCTTTCACCTACAATTTTACCATCGCAGAACAGGAAGGGACGCTATGGTGGCACGCGCATATCTCGTTTCTTAGAGCTACGGTTCACGGAGCTTTAGTCATTTACCCCCGGATTGGAAAGCCTTATCGTTTTCCTAAACCGGGTGTTGAGTATCCTATCATCTTAGGTAGAAAGGGGACTACTTTTCCATGCTTGGTTAGATTGCATTTACGGTTTGCGTGATAATTACCCAGATCTAACAGTTCGTTTTTCTCATCTAAAATTTATAGGGGAATGGTGGAATGGTAATGTGGAAGATGTGATAGCCGATGCACTGCGAAGAGAAGCAGCGCCTTTGGAATCGGATGCATACACCATCAACGGCCAGGCAGGGGATTTGTATGCATGCTCTGCAAATGGTTTGTCGCCTTAGTCCGAAATGAAAACACACATGAGAAAATATTATATTATGCGATAACTATGAGCAGGAAAAGAGCAGTGATACCATTAAGAAACCCTCCTACAAAATATATAAAATGTTGATGATTGTTTATTTTTAAAAAAAATTAATTAATCTTGACAAAAAAAATAGGAAAATGAATTAATTATCATGATAGATCCTTTTTTAAAACAAATTAAATTGTTGTGAAAAAAAGAGTTTGATGGTAGTAGCCATTGAATAGTTTCAGGTGTAGTATTAATGTTTATAATTCTTTAATATTTAAAATCAAGCATTTAATATTTTAAAACATCCTTGAATTATTTTTCACCATAGTGAATTTTATTTATAATCTAATGGTTTTGGTTCTATTTCTTGAGCCAAAATTTACCCACAAGGATTCAATGCCCAAAATGCAATTTCAAGCCCCATGGACATTAGAGTTTTGCGGGTATGTTTTGCCTCTCAAAATTTATCCCTAACTAATAAATTATAAATCTTCAACAATCCCAATACAATTTTGAGCTTGATGAGAAATGGATTTTCATGGGTACATTTAACCCATGGATTTCATGAGCCAAAATGTACCCACAAAGATTCAATACCTATGGGGTCCAAATGCAATTTCAAGCCCCATGAATATTCTAGTTTTGTGGGTACATTTTGGCTCACAAAATTTAATCCTAACTATTAGATTATAAATCTTTAACAATCCAAATACAATTTCGAACTTGATGGGAGATGGAGTTCGATGGGTACATTTATCCCATCAAATACAAATCCAACCATTAGATTATAAATAAAACCAATGATGGTGATTTAGCAATATGACCCTAAAGTAATCAATAATTATACAATGCTATTGACAAACTAATTTAATTTTCTATTATAACTTATAAAATTTAGGTGAATATGATCTAATTAAATATAAATATTGTGATGAATTTTTTGCTTTAAAAGTTTAATAAAATAAATGTTTTGACGATTTAACCCCAACTAAAATAAATTTTTGGCTAATTAGATATAAAATATTATGATAAATTTTTAACTTTAAAAATTTAATAAAATAAATGTTTTGACTATTTATAAAATTTAATAAAAAATGTGAGTATTCAAATCACTTTACAACTTATACTTTTAACCAAATCAACTAATATATTAACCCAAAAAATAAATACATAAAAATAAATAAAATAAAAAAATCACTATTAAATTGTGAATGCAGATACTTCTCGGGCTGTGGTTAGCAGAGGGAAAACGTACCTGATGAGGATTGTGAACGCTGCCATGAATCGTGCATTCTTCTTCGAGATTGCGCAGCATAAACTCACCATTGTGGCGATGGATGCGTCGTATACAAAACCATATACCACGGGACTAGTGCTCATACAGGCGGGTCAAACAATGGATGTGCTTCTAACTACTCCCGAACGCTCGGGGCGTACTACATCGCCACCCGCGTATACATTAGCCAGCCTCGAAATGCTCCTTTCGTCAATACCACAACGACCACTATCCTACAATACGAAGGACACAGCAGCAGCGATTCCGAGCCGCCCCAAATGCCGGCCCTTCCACCGTACAATGATACCCAAACTGCATTCGAATTCACCACCCGCCTCAGAAGCCGACAGTCCTCTGTTCCACAGACTGTGGAGCAGGAAATTCTCATAACAGAGGGCTTTGGACTTGTCAGCTCCCCAAAAGACTCCTGCGCCGAGTTGGACGGCAGTATAGCGGTTGGAAGCTTCAGTAACATTTCATTCCTCACACCGGATATAGCTATTTTACAGGCTTATTACTATGGCATCGACGGAGTTTTCACAAAAGATTTCCCAGACACTCCTCCCTTGGAATTTAATTATACTCAACAGGATCTGCCACTCCCGCGGAGTATTTGGGACTGCCAGCTGGGGACTAAAGTTAAGGTTCTGAAATTCAATTCCAATGTGCAGATAGTGTTTCAGAATACCGCTACTCGTACCATAGAGAACCATCCTATACACCTCCACGGCCATGATTTTTTTGTCGAGGGACAGGGATTTGGTAATTTAATCCCCAAAAGGATCCTGCCAACTTCAACGTGGTAGATCCTCAGATGTTGAACACCGTGGGAATTCCTCCTGGCGGGTGGACAGCCATCAGATTTACACCTAACAATCCAGGTGAGGTATCTTAGAGATTTCTATGCATTTCTCTTTAATCTGTAATTATAGATTGTATTTGGATCGCAAGTAAGGTAGATTTATTGTTTTTCTTCCTGTGTCAGGAGTTTGGTTGATGAATTGCCATTTCGAATCTCATTCAGAATTTGGCTTTGGCATGGTATTCATTGTGGAGGACGGTCCGATGAAATCAGAATCTCTTCCTCTTCCTCCTCCACCTGGTCTGCCCCAGTGTTAAATCGATACATTTATGCCATCTCATATAAATTATTGGCATCGCTTTATCCTTGTATTCCGTGTCAGGTTTTTTGTGTATCTTCTCCGAACATTTTATCATAGAAGATATAACTTATGCGAGAAATAACCGTGTCAAAGTTAGAAACGATCTTACCAGTTGAATTTTGCAAGTCAACAATACAATCAAATTCTATTTTACAGTAAAGAAACATTTTTTCCTTTTAGCGAATCGTTGATGTGGAGAGATAGTCATATCAAATTTTGGATTTAAATAATATTATTAATCTTTACGTAAAAAATAAGTTAGTGTTTAAAATAAAAGATTGGACTTTGTAAACACAATGACATTTATAAAGTTCATACTTTCTAAATTTGAGGTCAATGATAGCGACAAGTCTACGATAAATTTTAGTTTCGAGGAGTTTAGGAATACTATAAATTTATGAGTAACCTTCTTGGGAGGTAGAAGAAACTTTTTGGCATCATCATCAAAGAGAAGAAAAGCGAAAGGTAGTTTTAATATTTTTTAAAATTTTGAAAATGGGTTTGTGTGTCACGATCTTGTAGATCCCCTATTTTCATGAAGATCAGGGATTTTGGAGATATAGTCATGTCTATTCATAATAAATGTGGAATTGCATTTGTCTATCTTGATAGTAACAAGGTCATTATTACTTGATAGAATATTAAAGACATTAATAATGGTTCTCAGAATGTTGTTTTGGATGGTTTGACATGTCCTAGTGAGACAACACAATCTTCTTTGATTTCTTTGGTAATATCCTATTCAAAGAATATGCCAATATTCTTAATTTTAATTAAAACATGGGCACCTGGGATATAAATTTTAGGGTGATTGGAAATGTTAAATCCATTTAAAAATATGAATGGCAATATCTAATTGTAGATTAGAAAGGTTAAGAGCTATCTTTTTCTTCTAATCTTAAACAATTTTTTTTGAGGAGTCAGGGCTTATCAAAGAGCAATGAGTGAATGGGTGGTTGAAGGTATAGGGATATGAGAGTAACTAATCAATGAGGTGAACAAAGTGGGGAGGGGTTTGAGGGTATAGTTAATCAAGCATTGAGAGAGGGAAACCTAATAGGTGGTGGGTTAGTTGGAAGGTTGTCACGGGAGGAACTAGTTAGAGAAATAAACTAAAACACCAAAAAAATTAGTGCTTCAATTGAGGAAGAACCAACGTAAGGACAAGAAGAGGTGGGAGTGGCTCAAGGAGGACTGAGTCATGCCTCATAGATCACATTGTAATTAATGTGAGAGATGATTTGAGACTTGAAAAATGTTGACAGATTGTAAGAGTTCATACTTGGAATGGTGTGATGGTGATTTTTGAGGTTTGGCTATTGGTAGTATTTAGTATGAAAAAGATAATTAGATTGAGTGAACTACATAATAAATAGTTCTCGTAGGGTTTCTTTCAAGATAACATGAGAAATTATTTGATAATGGATTGCAATGCCAAAGGTGTGGAAGGGAAGGGGAAGGGTGATGGTTTAGAAAAGAAGGTAGGTGACAAGTGGGGGTTGAGTCTCATGGAGTAAGGTTAGGAGTATCATGGCTTTCGGTAGAAGGAAATTGCCAAATGATTTGGTAAACTTGTTATGAAAGGTGATAAATGAATGGAATTATATGACAAGGGTTAAATGTTGTATATATGATGATACGTACAAATAGCAATGAGATAGAACACAGAGAGATAAATTATTGAAGTTGTCATCTCAAGTTTATAAGTTGTCATAATTTGAGAATGATTCAAAATGAGGTAGTATATCAAATAGTATTAAGACACATAGAAGTTGCATTTTTTAGAACCATTGTAGGGTCATGTGTGATTAGGCTAGAAGATTCTATATTTGATATTATGGAAAAATTGGGTGAAGAATACTAGAGTGGAGAGAAAGCATTCAACCTAGAATGGTGATATAATAGGTAAGGGTAATAAAGAGCCCATATATGAGGATAGTATATAGGATGGTATTTGATGATGGTGCATGAACACCTAATGGACTACATGCCTCCATGATGCCAATATGTAAAAGAATGTTTAAAGAGTGCTTAGGGGTCAACCAATAAGGTCTTTCAAGACCACCATAATGTTTTTTAGTAGTTTGGTGAATGTTTAGATAGATTGTATGGTCATTGTATCCAATTTCTAAATAATATAAAAATGTTGTCAATGGAGGTCTACACTATGTTTTGGGTGTTTATTTATTATAATAAGGTCTTCATGGACCATTATATCATGTAATAAGTCAATTTAGTGGTTTTAGGAATTAAGGGATTCAAAAGTGAAAAAAAGCAAAATCTTGTAAAATTGTTTTTAAGGTAGAGTGCAAAAATTGACAAATGTCAAGTTAGGAAGTTTGGAGATAGTTTGAGTTAGTCATAGGTGTTTATATGGAGTTGGAAACCTTTGAATTGAGAGAGAATCTCAAAAAAAAATTGAAGAGAGGTAAAAATAATGAAGAAACATTAATGGAGCCTCTTTTTATATGCAATTTTTTGTGTTTTGGCTGGTAAATCTGTGTTTTAGCCTACCGTACGACCCCGTACAGTCATGTGCTTGTGGGGTAGTCATTTAGTTTGTTAAATATAAGTGTCTACTACATTTTCCTTTTTGTTTCATTCAATTCCATGCAAATTTTAGGGAAATATTTCTCATTTTCTAAAAACGGTTCAAACCCTTGTTAGGGTAAGTAGTGATAAAAGAAAATTGCATTACTCTTTTTGTACCCAATGAAAATGGTTCTTCAATATGTATATTTACTTGTTGTGAGTTTTCAGGTCATGGAGTTAAGGTTTGCTAATGAAATCAAGATGCCCTAGGACTATATTTGTACATGTTCATGCTGATATAGTCGAATGAACAGTGAGTTTTGATGTTTTGTAGTTGAATTTAATGTCCATCATGAGGGGAAGTATTTGTAAATAGTGTCAAGGTGTATGGGACCCCTTTCTAGTGTGGGATTTGAAAAATTAATCAATATTGAATTATGTAACTTTTAAATGTTTATGACTATGTTTTAATGGCAGATTGGTAAAAAAAAGGTTTTGTAAGAGTTTTGGATACTTGTTTGAAAAAAACTAATGACCACAAGCTATGCCAATGTTTGGAGTTGATACTAAGGTATCTTGTGTACCTTTTCAAAGCTGAGATTGGATGGAACTAAATGTGTGGAGTCTTGTTAGCCTACTGCCCTATTATGGTATAATTAACAGTCAAGGTTAAGGTTGTGTTCCATTTGGTTTTGTAGTCTTGCATGGAATGGACTTAGAAATATTTGAGGATGGTTTTTTATTTGAATTTTCATGGAAGTCTATGAAATTATGATGAAGGTTAGTATGTTTCAAATGAGGTCCAAGTAGAAAATTTTTGAATTGTTTCAGGAAGCCTAAATAGGCCTAAAGGGAAGGGACAGTCATATTTTACTGGTGTTGTTACAAAACTATAGACATGAAAAATATCCTAATCAACTAACTTTGATTCTTCTATAATTAACCCTCTATTAACATTTAATTAATCCATCTTAATTCCTCTGTTAATGAAATCAATCAAATTTATTTAGCTAAATCATCAACCAATCCTAAAATCCCCCTTTAATTAAATAAATCAATCTTATTTAATTAACTTCTAAAGTTATTCATTTAATTAAATAAATCAAACTTAATTAAACCACTAACATCATCCTCTCTAATTAAATAAATCAAATATTTTTCTAATAAAATCTTTATCATTCTCCTCTCAACTTTGATTTATTTTAATCCTAAAATCTAAGTGAAAAGTCAAAATCACCTAATCTTCACTTAAGTTAATCAAATCATGGCTAATGATAATCTAATCCATGTCACATCCTCTAGCTTTTCCCACTTGCACAAATAAATCAATTTAATTAATTTATTAAATCTTCATTTTCTCTCAACTTGGCATCTTTGAGGGATATTCCTCCAAATTTGAAAATCCCTCCAAATGACATGTCCTTCCAACAAGGCATTTATTTCATCTTACGAGTCCTTTTTCCTTGAGCCAAGTGGCCATAACTCCATTTGAATCTCCCTCCACCTTGTCATTTCACTAATTTCAAATTTCATCTAATTACATTTATGGGAACATTCATTAAAATATGCACATCCTTGGCCCATTCACATGGTGACAAGTGGCTTCTTCTTATTGATTGGGTTTTTTTCCCACATTCATCCCTTTTGCCTCTTCTCTCATTAAATTCTTCTATAAATAAAGAGGTTATCCTTCATTTTTATCATCCACAACTTAGAGAAAAGTTACTCTCTTCACATTGAGAGTTAATTTTGTCCACTTCATAGCATAGCATCTTCAAGGCATTTTGATCATTGAGCTTGTCAAGGGTTGAGAAAGGGCCACTTTTCATATCAAAGTGGCACCAATCCACTATGGAATAGGTATACATTATGCTTCTTTTATAATTTTAATTAGTTTGTTTTGTTATTTTGTTTATGAGGCATGATGCATTATTTCATAGGAGCATTAGTAGGTTTCCATAGTTTGAACTAACCAATGCTAATGAGTGTTGAAGTTTAGGCTATTTGTAGATTTGTGGTGCTCACATATGGCACTAGAAGGAGGGCCCTAATTTGAATGCATTCAATAGGAATGATACATCATTATTTTTGTATGCATTTGATTGGAATCTTTGTTGTTTTGATAGATAAATAAAATCTTTGTTGTTGTTTGCGTATTGGTGATGAAAATTTTATTTTATCAAAGTGTAGTTGAGAAAGAAGTATTTTGAAAATGTGACAAGAGTCCAAATTTAGATAGAAGATAACGATTTTGAAGATTTTATGTAAGTTTCCAAACACTTGGACTCGACTTTAACTAGCATTATCAGATTTCACTACATCATTTCAGCCAACTTAACTATTCCAGCCCATTACTTACAATTTGTATTTTGAATTTGAGTCAAGATAGAATGATAAAGACCCATTTTTTGTGCTAGTCAAATTGCTAGTATTCTAAAAGCTTTTTGAATCTGATTTTACATATGTTGGTTGCATTAGCTTAAAAGCCTTTATTTGCTATTAATTCATACTCTTGCTAGTTGCATTAATTTCAATGTCCTTTAAATTGCTTTGAGCGCATTTTTTTCTCTTCCTACCAAATACATCTGCTTGGAAGTTTTTAAAAAATCCTTTCAAACAAATCCATTTTGTGCACATCCTTCAAATATTACATTCCATGCAACCATGTTTTTGGGAGGTATGTTGATCACATGTATTGTCTATGCTTTTAAGCTTCCATTTGCACACATGTGAAAGGTTTGGGGATATTGATTTTATTTATGCTAATCTACATTTGCTTCAAAGATTCTAGTGACTCCACATTTTGCACCCAAACTGCAATGATTGCATTTCATGCGACCACATTTCTGTGAAGAATTTTGTCAAGTAGTTCATCGCGCCCTTTGTTGCTTCAATCTAGTCATAGTAAATGAAAGGTAGATATAAAAATATTGGGGTTTAGAGTTGCTAGACTATTGAGCTCAAGACAAGATTTTTGCAGCCTCTTAAACAAAAATACTGGTTGCAAAAGAAAATTAAAGTTTGTTTTTAGATGCGAGGAAAGGAAGGTTCCCATCTAGAAAACCAAACTATTTATCACTTACCCAACATAACCTTTTAGAATTTTAGTCATTTTATGTCACACCAATCTACTACCTTGTGACATTTGGTTTGCAAAGTACAAGGGCCATTAATGTCAAGCACAAGACTTTTAAGCAATATGCAGTATCTAACAATTAAAATAGCTCTCAGTCATTCCACCAAATTCAATATATCTCTTGAACATAATTAAATTTGAGCCAATGAGTTTATACCTCTATGTAACATCTTCTCTCTAGATAAATGAAAATCCTATTTATTTCATATAGATTATAACGTGAGAGATGCGTGTTCCTTTACTGTAGTGAACCTTAAAGCCAAAATATAAATTTTTATTTATTTATTTTTCTAGTTTCGTGTATATGATTTTATTCAAGATATCCTCATTCTCAAGAAAATTCTCGAGGAAATTCGTTACCTAGGTCTTGGAAATTCATGCATCTTTTTCACCGAAGGAAACAATAAGTCTAATTTCAGCCTCACAGAGAATAGAGAGCTCATTGGGCTTCTTCAATTATCTTATGATGAATTAATCTTGCACATTGCCTTCTTTTGCACAGGGCTTTTTTGCTTTACACCTACCAAACACGTTTGCTTGATTTTTTTTAGAAGCTTTTTCAAGCTTTACACCTACAAATTACATTGAAAATTTCTCAATAAGAAACTTAGGCACGAGTAATAGCATATGATTGTAAGTTTCTAATGCCACCTACTAATAGCATTTGCTTGAAAGTGTAGATTCTGGTCAAAGGTTGTGGAATTTTTGTTTACACCTGTGCAATTTCATTAAGTAGAAAGTCTTTAAAAATCTTAAAAGGCTAAGAAATGTTTGTTAAATATGGCTTGACACCTACCAATAACATTGCTTCAAATCCTTTTAAGATCATTGCCTCAGATTTATATGCACCTTTTCAACAGATCTTATGCCTATTTGAAACTTATTCATATAAACATACATGTGTAGGTCTTGCAATCATTATAGAGCTATGCTTTTCACATACCAAATGCATTTGCTTGAAATTTTTAAAAAGACTTTATTCGCTATTTTTGTCATGTTTCCGCTAATAGCCTTAATTGGAAAGTTTCTAATAGCCATTTAGTCACTGGTAAAAGCCATTAATGTGATATGTCTTTTGAATATTGAATTTATGTCAGTTTAAGTGGTGAAATCATCAGAGTCAAGCACTATTTAATGAATATATGCTTGGGATTTTGAATAAACTGAAACTTTATAAAGTTTGATGAAGAGCATTTAATTTGTTCTTTATGAAAGTGAAAGGTACATCCATCGAGAATATCTTCATGACTTTAAATTGGGAACATACAATAATGATCAATCAATTGGTAGTCACACACATTAATACAAACCTTGCAGTACTTATCATGTGCATCTAACAAGTATTGTTGACTTCATTTTTTTACGTTAATTGGTGTTAGTGCTTTGTTTTCAGATTTTTTAAGATCTTTACATCTTGTGAATTGTGTTGTTAGAATTTAAATTGTTTTCCAAATCATTTTGGTTTTCCAACTTGGGGTTGCAAGATGAGTATAAATTTTGATAATGCTATATGCTTCATTGATTCTTTGAAATAAATCTCATTTCTAAGATCTCTTGTTTGTAGGTTAAGGTTGATAACAAAATCAAGCATTGTAATTGAGTGAAAACAAGCAAGATTAGAGTTGAAGGAAATCGAGCATTAAATTTGGAGTTGATAAAGCGTTTTTAAATGCTTAGAGCTTCCATGCTATGCTTTAGTTTCCTATTTTAGATAAACTCACATCTTTTTGGGCTCTAAAAAGAACATTTCATTTTTTTCTACAAAGAGCTTAAAAATAACTTTAGGACAAATTCATGAGATTTGGTTTGAGGATTAACAATTGACTAAGGAAAATTCCATATTTCATTTTGGTTCACTAAAAATAATCAAATCATTGCTTTATTGACTTAAAATGAATGAGTGCTTCTCTATTTTTTAATTACTTACCCAAAGTAATATCACTAAAAGGACATATGCACTTATCTCATGCTTCACAATGATCTTGAGAATCAAAAAGGCCTTTTGGTGACATTAAGTTGCATAAGTAATTACCCACACACTTCAATTTGGATTTTAAAATTGAACAAATCTTGCGAGTGTGAGTGGAGCATATCGCAGACATTCTCTCTTTGGTTTGCAACAAAGATTGATCAAGTTACAAATATTTTTTCTTTCTTTTTTTATCTTAGAGGGCCTACTTTGTGGGAAAAAGTAATCACCCAAGGTAATGACCCAATTGGGAACACGCTAAAACCAAGCGACTTCCACTTGGGATATAAGTGTGGATATTGGAACAAAGGCCAATATCACGAGGATTATTCTAACAAGAAGGGAAACAATGGTCTCTCGCTGCATGGATGGTGCCCCACAAATGGAATGCCTACATTAAATCCCTTGTTTAAAAAAAGGCCAAAATCCTTGATCTATTTGTTGGTGCAAGAACGGTCATTTTGAAGCTGTCCTACACTTTTACAACTTTTAGTAGAAATGGAAAGTATGCCATGTGAGATTCATGGGTACTGATGCTTGGCTAACTTGAGAAGTGAGTGCACTGTAAGGGGGAGCCTATGTGGTCAAGCATCTAACCATTTGCTGAAAGTAGGCATAGCTAGACTTGTCCAAGTGGGGATTCAACCAATACAATCTCTCAATATCCATAGGGTTATACATGTTCTTGAAATCAAAACACTTTGCTTGATCAAAAACATTGGAAGAAAAAACATTTAACATGAGCATCAAATCTCAAACCCTTTAGGAGAAGAAAATATCCTTGAACGAATTCACATGTCTTTGCTTGCCCTTGGGATTCATATCCTTAGAGGTTTCTAGGCATTTGAATTTCATCTCAATTTTCTCCTACTAAAGTAAGCATTAGGTAACTCTTTCTTTGATTTCCTTGATTTCCACATGATACACTTTGTGGGATGAGAAGAAATTAAAACATTAGACATCTAGTTTCAAAAAGTAATCAAAAAGTGTTTGTGGTAAAAAGAAGTCATTAAGCAAAGACTAAATAACAATTGAATCCCACACATGTGTCTCAAATGATTTCATGCAAGATCAAAATTCAACGACCAAAGTTAAAAGATCATGAAAAGCATCTCCCAACGCTATACAAATTCAGATGAAGACTGCTTTTTAAATTTTACAGGCGAGCTTCAAGAAATAATCCAAATTTGTATGAATTATTTTGTCAACAAAATCCAAATCTTTTTTGGGAATTTGAACACCTTGTCTAGAGTAAAGCATGTTCTTCAAAACTGAGTTCTTCTAAGCAAGAGTCTTTTATGTACACATAGGATCAAAATCAAACCTTCATTCATCTTTCAAACTTTGGGAAAATCATTTGAAACAAATCCACATCATCTTGTTTGATTAAATGTGTGTAGATGCATCCTTCTCCACATATCTAATCAAATTATCAAACCTTGTAGACAAGTCTATCCCTTGATAACATATATCATCTTGGGGTTTAGGAGTTCATTATACAAAATCAAAATCCAATAAAAAATCATCTTGTTTGGTTAGGTGTGTTTAGATGAATCCTTCTTCTCACACTTAGTCAAATTAGCATCTTGAAGACAAATTTACTTTAGGACAATATCTAACCTCTTAGAGTTTATGAGTTCACTATCCAAAACCAAATCAAATAAAATCTAATCCCAGATAAAAAATCAAACATCAAATCCAGGTCCTAAAGTTTAACATCTCCTTCAAGATTTCTCAAGAGTTCTAATTATCCATATCATCCACCTTTCACACATTTCACTATCATACCTTTGATCCTTAAAATCATCCTAAAACTTCTCTTTTGTACCTAAAATTTAGATCAATCCAAAGAATTAGAGATTCATCTCTTACATTCTTGAAAATTGATCTCTATTTTATGGTGCAAACTATATCGCAACACAAGAAGGACATGGAGACCAACAAAGAAACATCTACATTGAGTGACTTGAGTTAGACCACTCCCAAAATGAATCCCATTAGGTTTGGTAGTCTCATAATTAACCTTCCTCAATTTTTGCAAGTCCATCAAGAGGAAGGTGTCCAAGTAGAGGATATCACCAATAATGCCTTCAGGATGACACAAGATGAGATCACCAAGATGGTCCAAAATCTTGAGAATCATAGAATAATTAACATCATGATGAGACCCAATCCCTCACTATACATGCTTGAATTAGCAAAACAAGGGGCTAAACTCCCTTCCGATTTTGATGTGAGTACCATTATGGAACCACCTTTTTGGGTCATGCCTCCAATTTCATCCATGCCGCCAATCTCATCTACACCTCCATTCCAAAGCATCACTCAGCCCATCCCCCAAATTACATCATCCATTGCTCCAACTCAACCCATCGTTAACAAAGGGAGCACATTTCTTAATGCATTACAAACACACCCCCTTGTGAATAGTCAATATTTGGATGCAAACACCATCTTGGGGAAATCCATCCCATAAAATCCATCACATCGATATGCCCCCCTCACCTTTCACGATCCTAATGACCCATCATCATCATTTCATGCAACACCTCAAACTTCTCTCCCCATAACCTCGCGAGAAGGAGACTTATTTGGACCATGGGGCATCTTTGACCCTACATCTTCGTCATTCCCCCAAGGGAGTATGCCACTCACTTTTCCACCACCAACCCCTTTTCCATCAATATCCACATCACCTTTTGGTTTAGGGCTTCCTCTACCAAATTTCAATCAAAAAAATCAAATCAACCCTCCAATCATTAATCAAAATATCATACAGAATACTCACATCTTGTCATCGAAATCACACCAACAAATGACAACCATCCTGATAACACAACCCACCACCATCACATCATCAACCATTCCACAAGTATCTCAAAACATGGTCTCTCAAGGACCAAGTGTATCAATCACACCATCCACCACCCAAATACCAATCATCAATATGATGATGCCTCTCACCACAATAATAAACACTATACCAAATTTTCCGCCACCTCCACCACCAAACACAAATACATTAACCTAATATAGGATTGAATTTAAAGTTTCTCAACAAGCTACCTATCAAAAGGCACTTCAATAAATCCAAAATCGACAAATTGCACAACTAGCCACTCAACAAGCACAAACACAATTATTTGTACAACAAGCTGATCAAGCAATGCAATCCGTCCAAGTAGTGCAAGCCACTCAAGTAGCACAAGCAAAACAAGCAACTCTATTTGCACAACAAGCACAACGAGTGCAAAAGGTTGCTCAAGCCACACAAGCTACATAGATTATGTAAGCTACCCAACAAGCACAAGCCCAAGCATAGGCACAAGCACAAGCTCAAGCCCAGTACAAAGCTCAACAATTGTTGGCACAAGCACAAGCATAGTACCTCACACAACAATAAGAAGCTCAACAACAAGCATACCAAAAAGCACTGAAAGAATACCAAGAGCAACAAGAGGCAGCCCTACTAGTAGCCTAACAACAAGCATTATTGGTGCAACAACAACAACAAGCTCAACAATAGGTACTATTAGTGCAACAACAACATGATCAACAACAAGCATTGTTGATACAACAAGTACAAGCATACTTGGCACAATAGAATGTGCATGCACCATCCACCAACACACCAATCAATCCACCCATCCCTCCAACAAGTGAACCACAACATAACACCTTCATCCCACCCCCTGATCCACAAAATGATGTAGCAACATGGATCAAGTTACTCTCGCAACAAGTACTTGATCTTTAATTAGGGAGAACCATAAAGACACACAAAAACTTGTGTCCTTATCCATTTGATAGGAGCCTTGTAATGAAATTGTTCCTAAAAGGATTTGAGATCCCCAAATTTGATAAATATCGAGGGACAAGAAACCCTAAAGATCACATCAGGGAATTCCAATTTCATTGCATGGAAGTCAGATATGATGATCCCTATCTGATGCGATTATTTCCTAGAAGTTTGGATGGCCATACCATGAAGTGGTTCTCTTTCCTTCCTCTTGGCATCAAGAAGTTCCAAGAGATAGTGGATGCATTCATAAAAAAATACACATTTAATATTGGTATGGATGTCAGTCTCGAGGAACTATCAGCTCTTAATCAATGAAAGAACAAATTATTTGCTTCCTTCCCTCAATGATGGGGATCCAAGGCCAATAGGAGCAAATGGGTCATGCTAGAAGAACAAGTTTTCACCATCATCTCCAACCTCAATAGAGCCTTGGCATTCCATCTCAAGGTGCAAGGGATCATCACATATGATCAATTGATCCCTAAGGTGTTTATCATTGAATGAGCCCTTATTTCACAAGGAGGGACACCCACATATCCAGAACAACAAAACAGTCACTCATCCAACAGCTATATGGAGAAACCTCACACATGGGAAAGGAACAAAAATGTCACAAAAGATGGTTTGGTTGATGCTAAGGTCATGATTAGTGCTCCGAGGAAAAACAACCAAACCTACCAATAACCACAAAATAATGATCAGAACAACATCCAAACCAACACAGTATCACAAGACTGACCAACCAACAATTAGGTTAATAATCGAAATAATTAAGGGGGACAACCTCGGCAAAACAAAAATCCTATCAAGAAAAAATACACAACCCTTGGAGAACCACTTGAGGTCATCATGAAGAAACTGATAAATGAAAACCTCATCAAGGCTCCCACCTATGAGAATTACTAGGAACCAGAAGTAAAACCACCCTGGTACAATGAAAACCAACTTTATGACTTTCACAAAATCAAAGGGCACACCACTAATAGTTGCATGAGATTAACAAACCTAATCTAGGTACTTATTGATAAAAAAAGCATAAATGTGGAGCAGCTAGCGAGAAACTAGAATCTCAAAATTTACATGAATCTGATGCCCAATCATAACAATAAAGGGAACAACAATAATGATAAGGGGAAGGGAACATTCAAAAGTGTTAATCATGTATACAACCATGTCATTGCATCCTTGGATGAGTATTGCTTTGTTATCACCATCAAAGGAGCCCATGCTGATTGTGGAGTCGCCAGAAGAGGTGGAAAATCACCATTACAGGGTCATCTTAGCCTCCTAGAGCACCTACTTCCAACCCAAGATTCGTTCCCAATGGCTATAATTTCCTTGATCAACTAAAAGGAACCCAAAGTCAAATCTCCATCATGGAGTTACTGAAGATATCATCAGCCCATAAGAAGATCCTTGAAGAAGCATTTGCCTCATCCACTGTCTTGGCGGATCTTGATACCAAACAATTCCAAGCTATGGTCAGAAATATCATTACCCCAAATATTCTCACATTCTTCAATCAAGACTTTCTCACCCAACCATCTCACAATTGTGCACTCCATCTGGAGGTCCTAGTATATAAGGAAAAAGTCAAGATGGTTTTGGTGGATGGAGGTGCAGGTTTAAACATTTGTTCCCTGAAGCTAATAAAGAATTTGGGAATCTCAGAAGATTCCACTGAAAAAGGAAAAGGAATCACAATCAAGGCATATGATGATCAAGAGAGAGTGTCTTAGGGCACTATCAAACTCCCTATCCAAGTAGGACCAACAATTATGGAAACCACTTGTCAGGTCCCTGACCTTGATTTTCCTTACAATATTCTCTTGGGACGTCTGTGGATCCATAGGATGTAAGTAGTGGCATCAACCTTCCACCAGTGTATCAAATTCACATACCAAGGTGAGGAGGTCACTATACATGGGGATCCTAAACTATTTTCTTACTGCAAGAGCCTAGAAGACAAATATTACAAAATCCCCCAAGTGCCAAAGAATGATGAAGGCCCATCAACCCCATACATTGACCCAACTACTCTCATCTCCACTTATGTGACAGAGACACCCGCCATCCCTACCATCTCTAATATCAAGGTCATTATCTAGGATAATGGGTGTGGACACTATATAATCCCAAAAAATTCCTTCGTGGTAGGATAGTTACCACAATATCCTAGGTCACGGGGATGACCACAATCAAATGATGCTTCATCATCCCAAACATTCATAGTAGGCTCTTCCAACTTTTGAAGTTGGGGAGATCTAGGCCGAGAGATAATAGAAGAGGACCCATCCCATCACCTATACCAAGACAATGGACTAGTAGCTGATCTACCTATGGATGACAAAACTAAGGGTTTACAAATGATGCTTGCCATAGGCTATAATAGAAACAAAAAGCTTGGCCAAAATGACAACGGGCTTCTAATACCTATTATTCCTAAGAAGTGACTAAAAAATATTGGCCTTGGATATACCCCTCCGAGTATAACTATACGTGGTTGAAATCCCCCAATTAAGAAGGTTAAAACTCCCCAGCAAATGAAAACCGCCCTTCAATTTCTCATATCCACTGGTTTTCCCTTAGATAATTACACATTTGACATAACTGATGTCTACAGTAGTAGTGATGAGGAAGATGCAATAACTAATTTACCTAGGCTCTTCGAAAATTCCTCTATCCTTATGCTTAGTACCATATCATTTGAGTCAACCAGTCAAAACCATGAAATCCACCTAGTTTAACCCCAACTCATTGATTATGACCAATGAGGATAGCCAATTCTAGACACATTTGAAAATAATGAGTTGCTCTTAGAATTCATGGGACTGTAGGATAATATTCCATGTGGGGATCATAAAGAGGGATTCATCATTGACTTGGACACACATGCATACCATGGGGAAATGATTGAATCTGTCAATCACTAAAGAAAAAAATTGAGAATAATGTCTAGGTCCTTGAGTGAAAACCACACTGTGGTACTCTTTGACTTGAAAAAAGTAAAAATAAAGGACACATCCAATGGTGAAAACCTCTCAGAGGTGCTCGAGGATGGGGGATTCAATCTTCCTCTCAGAGCTTTACATCAGGAAAACTCAGTGGTCCTAACTGAAAAAAGCAATCTAGTTAACTTGGGAATAGAAGAAACCCCGCACATCACGTTTTATGCAGAGTCATTACTATCAGAAGAACACGAGCTCCTAGTAGCCTTCTTAAGAGAGAGAAAAATCAACTTTGCATGGAGCTATGAAGACATGCCTGGGCTTGATCCAAAGATTGTGTTTCATCATCTAGCAATCTACTCTTAAGCAAAGCCTGTTAGACAAAAACTCAGGAAAATACATCCTAAGATTACTTTGTTAGTCAAGATGGAATTAAAGAAGCTACTTGATGCAGCATTTATATGACCAATCGACAATCCAGAATGGGTATCAAGTCTAGTTCCTATTTCAAAACCTAGTGGGGGCATCTGAATCTACACAGATTTTAGAGACCCAAACAAAGCATGTCTGAAAGATGATTTCCCATTGCCTAATATTAACATGATTGTAGACATCACAATGGGACATGAAATGCTTTCTCTGATGGATGGTTTCTTTGGGTACAACCAAATAATGATTTCCAAAGAGGACCAACACAAAATGGCCTTCACTTGTCCATGGGAGACCTACTGCTGGAACATGATGCCATTCAACCTAAAGAATGTTGGGGCCACCTACTAAAGAGCCATGATGTTAATATTTCATGACATGATCCACAAAACTATCAAAGATTATGTTGATGACATACTAAAAAATATAGAAAGAGGAGAGATCACATAGCAACCTTGAGTGCTATTCTCGACAAGCTGGAGGAATACAAGGTCCATTTAAATCCAAAGAAGTGTGTGTTTGATGCACAATCAGGAAAGCCATTGGGATACATAGTTTCAATGAGGGGTATTGAAATAGATCCCGTCAAGGTAAAATCAACCCTTGAGATGGAGGCACCCAAAACATTGAAACAGTTGAGAGGCCTCCAAGGCAGGCTTCAGTCCATCGACAGATTCATAGCACAACTAGCAAACAAGAAAAACCCATATTCTCACCTACTTCACAAGGGAGTAGCATACAAATCTGATGACAAGTGTGAGGAAGCCTTCAAAAAAATCAAAGAATATCTTCTCACACCTCTGGTCCTCATGCCACCAATCCTAAGAAAGCCACTAATCCTCTATGTGCTAGCAACAATAGCAACCCTTGGTGCTCTCCTAGCTTAGCACAATGAAAATGGAATAGAAACAGCCATCTATTATATCAGACGTACAATGGTCGAGAATGAGTTAAACTACTCATTCATCAAAAAAGCATGTCTAGTAGTAGTGTTTGCTTCACAGAAATTCAGACACTACATGTTGGCACACAAAATCAAACTCATCACCAAGATTGACACCCTAGGATACCTACTATCAAAGGAAATGCTCATAGGAAGGATGGCCAAGTTGGTCATGATTCTATCTTAATACGACATCGAGTACGTGGAATGAAAAGTAATCAAAGGCCAAGTGATTGCAAATTAGCTTGTAGAAGCAACCATGTACTTAGAGAATCCACTCATATCAAAGTTTATGGATGAATCCATCTTTAATCTCAGCATAGTTGACCACTGGAAACTCTACTTTGATGGTTCCTACATACAACATGGATCAAGAGCTGGTGTATTCTTCATCACCCCATAGGGGGATTGTATACCTAGATCCTACAAATTGGCATTCCCCTGCACTAATAACATTGCAGAGTATGAGGCATTAACCATAGGTCTTAGAATAGCAGTGTAGTGGCACATCATGGCCCTCAGAGTGTATGGAGAATCCCAGCTAATAATAAATCAAGTGAATGATAAGTACCAAACAAAGGATGATAAACTAACTTCATACAAAAATTTGGTAGAGAGCCTCAAAGAATCATTCATTGATATCACATTTGAGCAGATTCCTAGAGCCAACAATAAAGCACAAGATGCCATGGTGACAATTGGATCCCTACTATACATCCCTCACAACATCTTGAGACATGAATTATTTGTAGAGTAGCTTCTCATACCCGCATTCGAGGTACTAGAGTCATAATTTGTGTGTGAGATCGTTGGTCCTAGTGATCCTTGGTACCATGAAATTTATACCTACTTATCCATAGTCATCCTACCTGCTGACTTACCCTCAACCCTAAAAAGAACCTTTATCAAGAAAGCATCTTGATTCATCTTAGGAAATACCCTTTACCGTAGGAGCATAGAAGGAACCCTACTACACTATTTAAACATTGAGGAGGACTTAACTACCTTAACTGAGGTGCATAATGGTATTTGTGGTTCACACTCAAGTAGAATGACATTGGTCAAGAAATTGCTGAGGATGGGATATTATTGGCCTACAGTGGAAAGAGAAGCGCATGACTACATCAAAAGGTTCCTACAATGTAAGCAGCATGGGGACCTCATCCAGACTCCAGCTCAAGAATTTCATCCCATTATCACACCATGGCCCTTTTCACAGTGGGGACTTGATCTCATTGGAAAGATAACCCCCACCTCATCTAATGGCCACAAGTTTATCATAACTGCCACTAATTACTTTACCAAGTGGGTGGAAGCCATCCCCATGACATGCATCACTGGAAAGTAGATATCAAAGTTCATCCTGAACTACTTAATATTCCAATATAGTGTTCCCCAAGCTATTATCTCAGATAATGGGATACCTTTCAAGAATCAGGATGTTCATGACCTATCTAAAAAATTCAAAATCCAACATCACTTTTTCACTCCATATTATCCATGTTGGTGTAAATAAGTATTTTACTTATTACACTTTACTTAAGCTTACTTAGGGAATGCATATCATTATAGGTTACACTTGTGACACCTAGTTATTTGCATCTTCCATCTAGGTTTGTGCATACATTGAGAGATGTGATTAGGAAACTTAGGGAAGTGTGTGTAGGAGAAATTCCACTCTTTGTGGTGTGATCTAGTTATCACCTTTTTATCTCCACTTTTTGTGGCATGATAATTCCACTTTAGGTGGGTGATCCACCTTTCATGGAATTATCTATTATTTATTTCTACCTACCTTGCACATGATTGGGACACTTGTCTCATTCATTTCCCTTCATTGTGTCCTAGCTTGCCTTTATAAGCAAGCCTTGTACATGCTTGTAATGGTCTATCTTCATAGTACATCTTCATGCATATTGACAGTACAATAATCATATTCTCTCATCTTGTCTCTTTCTTTTGTGCTATGTTTAGTCTCTTGATCCTATTGATGCTTTTCATAAGTTCTGACATGGTATTAGAGTAGTTGGAGGTTCTTTGCATAGCCATTCACTAGTAGAATTTGGAAAATAAATGACTACGTGACTAAAACTTTTAGTCATGTGACTAAAACTTTTAGTCACGTTACTAACACTAGTAGAATATTACAAATAAATGACTAATTTGGTCATTTATAAGTAACTAATTTGGTCATTGGGTAAAATCACAACTATCAACTAAATAAATGACTAATATAGACAAATAAAAATGACTAAATAAATGATTATTACTCCTCTATTCTTTTGTCTTTCGAATTTGATCATAATCCATAGAGTTTAAGCCCCCCTCATGGGACCCCTACCTAAACAGGCCATTTATAATATAATTTTTATATTATATTATATTAATAATATTGATATTATAATATAATGTAGTATTTATAATATACTATATTATAATATTATAATTTTTTATTTTTTTTGATTCATAATAGCAGCCAAAGTTGCAAATTTATATTGATAATAGAAAAATGTTACATCTATTCCATTCATCCCCATAAGGGCCATTTACAAAATTTGGCTTTTCGCCATCGATCTGAAAATTACAAAGAAAGAAAGCAGAGAAAACACCAAACACCAAAACACTGTTCACCCTCCTATCACACAATCACCTAAGCATCATCATAGAATTAGCCATGGCCCACCAATTTTGCAAAAGCATGGCACCATTCCCTGTTGACCATTGCGTCCAAACCCAACCATAGGCTCAAGAACTCATAACCCATTGATGCCCATTGCCTATGACATTGCAACTCTTCTCCTTTCAAGTCTAGAATGAAAGGATGCTATTCAACTTATATGCCTCCATCAAACATTCAAACCATATCATTTGGCCATGGCAATCCAACTCTAGGTAGAGCTACTGCAATGGTGTTAATATCTTCAACCAATGTTGAGCCCTTAAAAACCTAACGCAACAATAGAAAAAATCACTCCTTTGGTAAATCCATGTCCATTAGTGACACCAAAAACTTGGAAGAAATGTCTGAATTAGCCCTCGTGAGATTTCTTGAGAAGCAATACGCCTTCCCAAGCACCATTCTCACTATTTCCAAACATAGAATGTCCTTATTGCAACAAATATTTTTGAGTTGTTTATCCGAGATGAAGCCGATAAATGCAACCTCTCTTTTGGAGCTTTTCAACTTGATTGACATATCCATTAATTTGATGCCCATTGTTATATTGATTTGCTTGATAAATAGAGGGCTAACCTGAATCCACATTTATTTTCAGCCACTAGTTTTATTCCACATTGTCCTTTCAATTGCAAATTGGGTGGATCACATAAGAAGTTCAATTAATACACACAAGTCTTCAGCTCCATTATTGCCAAATTCCCAATTAGAAAATTTAAATGTTTGTACTCAATGGTTATCTCTGGATGTATTCTGCGGGCTAGTGCTGCTTCGGGTTTCCCACAAGGCAACTTTCATGTACTCCCAATTTACCTATATAATTATGTGCCATCCTGAAAGAAGAGCCCATCCTTTCCAATTGAATGTCCCTTGCTTGCTCTGGGGAGGCATTTATGGATGCTTGTTTTCTCACTTGCCAAGTGTCAAGGCCCATGATCCAAATCTAGCCATTCTAACATAGACAATAATCCCTAACGACACATTGGCCAATATATTATAATATTATTATGTAATATTATAATATTATATAATACTATATTATATTATAATATAATATAGTATAATATAATAAATATAGTATTATAATAATATTATAATATAATATAATATTGCATTAAATATTATATAATATTATAATAATATAATATTATATTATATTTATATTATATTTTTAATATTCCATTGCAAAAAAAAATTAGCGAGCTTAATGGGCGGGCATAATGGGCTCCATAATTTTCATTTTATGGCCAATAACTTTCATTTTAATAAACATACTCTAAACCCCTCGTCAAAACCTTATTTTCAGGCTGCAGCTTGCCAAGAGAAGTGAAAGGTCAAAACCAATGAGGAAGAGTTTGTAGGAGGCGAAACTAATAGCGGTGGGGAAAGTGACAAAATTTACAGGTAAAGGATGCCCTAATATTAAAATTTAAATGTGCTCAGTATTAGTATTAGGATCTTCTGTAATTTTCAAGTATGTATGTTAAAACCTAAATGCGCTCAGTATTAGGATCTTGGCCATAATTTTCATTTTAAGAACATACTCTAAAACCTTGGCTCACCAAATTAGAGAAGTGGGGTGCATATCTACTGGCTAAGGTGTGGTTAATCCAAGGAATAAAATTTCATTTTCCCTGCCAATACACTTTCCCATGTTGGTGTCAATTCATATGTGAGACCAAAAACCAAACGTTACTAACTTTTGAAGCAAAAGATAGTGAAAATAAAAAGGTCAGTTAATTTCCAACTTTTGAGATAGTTGGGCATGGAGTTTGGAGTCATCAAAAATAAAATGAATATTCCTCAAAGCTTCTAATATCTATACCTTAGCTTGGTGTGAAACTTCAAGTGGATGGCGTGGAATTTGGAGTATTATTTTACATACTTTTAAGCCATTGATTTACTTCAAAAAGGTATCATTCCATCTTCTTGGAGAAAAAAGTCGGAAATGTTAGTAATGGAATAATACTAGCACTTGCACCTATAAGAGGTTCAAGAGATTTGCCAATAGAAAATTAAAGATAAAATTTAATTGAAGATTCACTTTGGAAATGAAATTAAATAAACAGTTTTTGTTACCTGTTAAAAGAAAGTAGTTATGGTTTGTGATTTCAATACAATTGTCCTAATTCCATAGGTGTTCTACCCTGAATCTCATTGATGGATTGATCAATAAACATTAGGAGCCCAATGTTATTTTCTACAATTTGATGGTGGTTAACGACAACCCTAAACCATAGGTAAGACAAAACCCAATGGAATGAACCCAAAAGCACTAATCACTGCATTAACATTCCCAAAGAAAGGTAGCATTTTTGCCAAAAGTGTTGCAATGGCTACTGTTGTCCTTAAAATCAATCTAGGTAACAGATTTTGTTGAGAAAATCTTCCCATTTTAACATCTACATATTTTTGTTCTAGGACTTCAAATGTTGGTTGCAAATAGACCTGGCAAGTTCAGTGTCAAAGAAAATCAATTCCATTTCCTACTCACAACTGATGATGGATTGATAAGTTACAATCCCAAACATTTTATCTCTACAAATTGATTCTTAGTTTTGCTCAAGAGAAATGGGGATAAATTAATCCCAAAGCTTTTATAGACTAGTGGGATCTAAATAGATCTAATCTCTTTGACTCTAATTTAAGTCTCTAAAACTTTTATCTTCTTTCAACTATGCACTTCACCTTTATTTTCTTCTTTGAAACATTTCAAAGCTGTATCAAATTAATAACTGAAAAACTGCAATAAATTCTTCAATTGTCTCACCATTCCAACTGTAGATACTTGGAGAAACACAATTTTTTTTTCCATGACTAAAAACCATTTGGGAAGAAACAGAGGCCCCTCAGATGGGACAAAATTGCTGAAGATGATTCCTTTTGCCTTGCTACCAAATGCCCAGTAGCCTGAAATTGCTAAAGGAGAAAGTCTTACAAACAATCCTTTGACCTAATATTCTTTTAACATGTTAGACTTCTCACATCCCTAAAAAATGCAAGTCTTACCATGTTTCCTCCATTGTATGAGGCACACCCAAGCTTCATTTTACTTAGATCAAAAATATAAGTTGCCAAGGATTTAGGTTTAAATAGAACTCATTGTTTCTTTGTTTATAAACAAGCATTTTTCCTTATAAATTTCAATTATCCTTGACAAGCATAGAAGCATTTTCTCATATTCTGCAAAGAGAGCAATGCCATGCTATACAAACATTCTTGAATAGTATAGACCTAAATCTGCAATTATCTTTAAGCCTTTTGCTACAGATTATAGCTTTCATGTTTAACATAACAACATGGCATCATGGTCTTTATTAGACAAACCATTCTAACAACCAAATTTCAAAGAGCATTGGAGAGACTAAACAAATTAACAAATGAAACTATCAAAAAAGGTCTATTGGCAACCTGTCACAGCTATAGGACTTGAACATAGAAGACTGTAGAGGTTTAAATAACATTCTCAATTCCATTGGCAACATGTCACATCTGCAACACTTGAAAATAGAAAGTTGTTGAGGTCTAAATAACCTCCCCAATTCCATTTCCAACCTCTCACAGCTGCAACACTTCAATATAATAGGAAATTTTAAAGGTTTAAATAACCTCCTTGATTCTGTTGACAATCTATCACAACTGCAACACTTAAAAATAAAATATTGTCACAGTTTAAATAACCTCCTTGATTTCATTAGCAACCTATCATAGCTGCAACACAACACTTGAACATAGAAGGGTGTGGACATTTAAATTAGCTCCCTGATTAAATAACCTCCTTGATTCCATTAGAAACCTATCATAGCTACAACACTTGAACATAGAAGGGTGTGGACGTTTAAATAAGCTCCCTGATTCATTTGGCAACCTGTCACAACTACAACACTTCAACATAGAAGGGTGTGGATGTTTAAATAAGCTCCCTGATTCCATTGGCAACCTATCATAGCTGCAACACTATTCTCATGCAGTCTTTGTTGCAACACATTTTGCTTTCAAAATATAATCAGAGATCTCGGATATTAAGGAATAATAAATGAAGAAATGCCAAAATATAGTACATTTGGTTGATTTCTATTGACTTAATAGAGCTAAGTATATAGTGAAACCCTTTAGGCATAGGTCAGGTGAGTGGTTTCTGCTTCTAATTGAGAATGTGACAGAAAATGGGATTGTTGTAAGAGTTTTGGGCATGTTTTCATTTCTCTCCAAGATTAGAAACCTTGTTATGGGATTGTTGTTCATCTAACAATAGAAAAGTTATGTCAAGATGTTGAATAATCTATTGGTAATATTTAAAAGAGTTACTTTGTACCAAAGTCAAATTAGAGTTTGATTATTGATTCTGAAATGTGGTTACAAGTAATTTTTTTTTTAAAACTCCTGTGCAGTCTCAAAATTTTCTAATTGAGTTGTATGTGCTTATGTGTGTAATCATTCTATAGGTAGATAAGCTAAGGCTTTTGGCAAAATCTCTTGTTGTTTCAACAATGAAGGCAGAAAAAAATTGTAGATAACAAGTTTGTAGGATTCATTATTGGGAGACAATCACTATTGTTTTATGCTTAATTTAACACTTCTTCGAATTTTTGTTTGATTCTTTGAAAGTTGTCACTAGTTTGAATTAAATTTATTTAATCCATTAGTTTAGTATTGTGTAAGATGCTTATTGTTGAATTATATGCCAAGGCTTGTCAATCCACATATTGGCAAAAATTTTCTTGATAGAGAAAATGAACACATGGAAAGGTAAATTGGCAGAGAATCTTAGTAATTTAAAGAAAAAATTAGACTTTGTTGTATGATTTATTGTTGAGAAATTATATTAATGTCTTTCCATGACTGAAAATAGTTAGTTGGACCGTATTTGTTTTTTTGATTTGATTCTTTAGAGACAACAGAAAATGGAACAACATATGAGGATAAATCTCTCTTCAAATTAGCAGAGGAAGCTCCCAAGAAACTCAACATTGCTCCTAAGCCCTAAGCTATTAACAAGATTCACAATTATACACACTTTACAACACCATTAGTTCATTTTTGTGTAAAAGAAAAAACTAAAAATAAAACTTTGACCTATTTTTTTGGTTCTTGGAGGTTGAGAACAAGACACAAAAGGTAATTTTCTCACAAATGAGGCTTTTTATGAATAAAGGTAAATGAGGCTTTTTATAAATAAAGGTTTGCAATTGAAACTATAGATTAAAAAATTTGCGATTACTTGTACAAATCTTGAGTAATTGTGAGTCAAAATTGGTGTCGAGTGACCTATAGAAAAACTTGACCATGAGTTATTGGAAACACTCGTCACAATTTTAGGTGAAAAAATCATGGAAACTCGTCAAAAAATTATAAGTTAGGGTTTGAATCGCCTAGATGAAACTGATAAAAGGTGACATAAATTTCATCATTTAAACTTCATGTATTTTAGATGTTGTGGTTGTTGAGGGTTTGACCATTTCAAACACATCTGCGAGTTGTTTCAGACATTGTGAGGGTTTAAAATTTCATTGTTTCAATATTCACATGATGTGAGGGGTATGTATGTCAATGAATATATGTGAGTCATGACTGACTTTTCCTATCACTAATATGTTATGAAAGAAACACAAATATGTGAGTCATGACTGTGAACACTATGAGGATTACAAAGAAATACATTTCAAAAATTAAAAATTAAATAAGGGGTTTCTACTCTATTTTATAAACTAAATGTGTTATCAGCTATTGCTAATTCACTAATACCTGTTAATAGCAAACAACCAAAATGCAAACATAAATATGTCAAATATTTCTTACAAATGGAAAAAAGGAAAAAAGTCTTATATGTCGGTACAACAAGAAGCTATTCAATTTTCATAAATGGACAAAGGAAAAGCTGGTAACTTTATATATAAAATATCGTTGTTCCTTTTAGTGTTCATAAATGAACGGAGGTAGAGCTAGTTAGCAAAACATGCCATTTGTTAATGAAATTATTAATACATTGTTTTCAAAGTTTGTAGTCAAATTTTAGTCTGAATTATATCTTGAAGAACGAATTTAGAAAATGAGATGCATGTCACAAATGAGGATAAGGAAGAAAATCAAGTAGATGCAGACACGAGTGATCGAGATTCTGATCTTGCTAGCAATGTAGATGATTATTGATGAGCCCCATTTTATGACCTTTTATTTAATACTTTTATGTTGTTTTAAGACTGTTTTATGTTTTAAGGACATGGACCTTCATACTAATACCTGTTTCAAAGCTTTAATGCTTAACAAAGTTGCTATATGAATGCAATATGAAAATGTTTTCATATATAAATGTTGTATGCAATATGAATGTAATATGAATATGTTTGAACATATATAAATGAGGATGCAATATGAATATGAATTTGAATGCAATATGACTATGTATACCATCATTGCTTTACTTTGACAATGATCTTTTCTTAACGGCTCCTCTGGATCATTGCTTCCATTGTCATGATGGGATGTTATAACAGTCTTTGACCACTATACTTTGACTCACTGCTATGACTGTTATAATGCTTGTACTGTTCTGATGCATTTGTATTACAACAAAACCTTCACTCATTAAGTATGTGATACAGAGGTAGGGGTTGTTCAAAGTTCTCAATCTTTTAGGACACCGGTTTTGTACTCCATCACTTAGACTCCCTTGAGACACTACTTGGGTTTTGTGGCTTGGACCTTCTTTATATTTTGGAGCAACATCTTAGGTTATTGTTCACATACATGTTTAGGTAGTGACATCACAACAAAAGACCTTTGGAGACCAACTTCAATGTCATCCACTCATCCTTTGTATTTAGGACTGCTCTCATTGATTGGTCAAAATCTCTCTATTTTTTCCACTATCATTTCACATCACTATTTTTTACTCTCTCAATGCCATTCTTCATTGTCTTGATAGTGTTATATATCCTTGTGGTCACAATAATGACTATTACTATTGCAACCATTATTTCACATACATTTCTGTATCATTGTGTATACACCATCAAAGTCATTGCTTTTACATTACTGCCTTTTGCATTCACTTTCTTCTTGGCACTATTTATTGTGTTTATATATGTTCTTTATCACTGTCATTGTTCTAGCATCCTTTATAAAATCCATCATTGAAGCATTGTTAAACATTGTTTCTATGTTTTCTTTTACCCTTTTTTACTAAAATAACATTTTCTTCCCTACATATGGCATTATCTTTAGCCCTATTTTGTAATATTATTGTATACCATTGCCTTGTGAACTACTTTGGCATTGACTGCTCACTGCCATGAAATTATTTCTCATTGTTTTCTTCATTTCTTGGATATTTCACCCATTGTGGCACTCGTTTCCTCACATATATGGTCTTTTGGTCTCTATTCATTCACTATTTATAGCAGCAATATACAATCCTTGATGATTGATCACTATTTTTTGTCAATGCTTAAGGCATCAATACAATGATTCCCCATTACAATAGAAGCATTTCCTCATTATATGCCCACTATGTTGGCATTACATGTTGCTCACATCCTTTGTTGTCTTCACATTCTTTTTAACAGTGATATCACTGTTATCAACATTTGTGCTTCTGACTTTATGCACTAGAAATCACTGTCTCATATGTATCTTTACATACTGTAAGGTCATTGCTTTTTTTTGTTTTGATCAAATATTATTCACTGTTTTGCATATATCTTGAAGTTCATTGGTGTTTAACTACTTAGTCCTCCTTTTTTTTGCTGTTGTTACTTATAATAATTGTTTCAAACATCTTCTTCTAATACCCTTGTTTTAACCATCATAGCATTGTTCATTTCAGGGTTATTGTTGTTGACTTCATGTGCATTGGAAACATTGTCTTTCAATAAGCATTCATGGATCACTATCAACATACATTGCCTTAATACATCGTCATTGTATCCCTATGATTTGATATAACAATGTCTATTTTGATAATGTTTGCTACGTATTATAAAAGCACTGTCATTAATGTTGATGATGTTTTCTGCACAACAACAACTCAGACAAAATATAATATCCTATCTCTCTTGAAAGGTAAATCTCTATCAGTAAGCCTCAAGAGATAATCCCAAGGTCTCTAATGTCAAGTCTTGACAATGCATAAACAACTCAGTGATAAATGTGAAAATGTTGGTAATCACAATGGGACCTTACTACAAGCAAAATATTGAATCTCTAATTATTAGATCTAGCAATATAATGATACTTCAATCCTAAATTTAACCCGAATGATAAAGAAATAACAAAAGATATAAGGTTTCAAAGAGATTTCTAAATTTACCACTAAACCTAAGATTAACAATGCAAATGACAAACACTCGAAATGGACCAATCCCTCAAAAACTAATTTCTACTTGACCTAGATGGATCTGCAATCTTATAGAAACAGTGCAATCTTCTAAGATGTTAAGATTTTCAGATCATGAACATTCATTCAAACAACTCTATTGCAATTGAAATGAATAAACCCTCACAATTGAACTAAGCACAATGAATATAAAGTCCAAGCTAACTTTGCAAAGCAACTAACAATCAGTTGGTTGCGAAAAGTATGGACCAGGGATTGCTGCAACACTTCAAATATCAAACCATAAACATCATTGAATCGAATCTAATTCTAAATATCAACTTTCCTCAAAGAAATTCTAAAGATAGAATAACAAGAACCATGCAAGATAAGAAGAACCCAAGTATGGCACCAAATCATAATGTCATTACTTGCATCAAATTATCCACTATAGCAACAATTCTAGCTTTCTGTTACAATATTTGCTTGAGGACAACTACTTGCTAACTCTTGCTCTACTTAATTCACTTCTACACTAGCTATCTCTCTATTTGTCTATGTCTATACTTAACCCTTACAAATGAGGCAAAATGCCATATTTATAGAACCCCCAAAACATGTCAGCCTAGTTAGGGTTTTACAATAATAATTAGGCACAACAAGTCGGCCAACAAAAATTTAAAATGAGATAAAATATGCATTAGATGCATGAACTTCATCCAGGTCAGCCTGGGATCTCCAATGCAGCTCGGACCAATGCATTCCAAAATAATAGGGAAGCACAAATCTCGATGTAGCCCATCATTAACTATCTTCCCCTTTGTCTTTATTTCGATCCAGCATTTCATGCACTTTATCCAAGTCGACCATAGGTGGTAAAGGAAAGACCTTAAGTCGGCTCTCAATTGATGTAATTTCTTCCCTTGATTGTTTCATCAACTTATCCCACTCAACCTTATATGTTAGATATTTATCAATAACAACAATGTAGGTAGCCACATCATCTAACTGGTGTTCAGTAACAAGATCATCACTGACGTGAGCATAAACATCATGCCACCACTTTCTAAATTGTTCTAAACTCAAATATTTAGGGGCAATCTTCCTTCTCCCTGTCATTATCTCAAAGAAAGCAATGCAACCATTATAAACACTAGTTAGGGTATCATCAATTTGCCTCCTCTGCTTATAGATCTTTTTTAGAACCTTTTGCCTAATTTTCAATGCCTCAAACCACTCCCAAGGTTTAGCAGCTCTGGAGGAAGGGAGAATTTCATCACTTATAATCCCGTCCTTGGTGTACTCCACGATGGTTTTAGTTTTCTATAGCATGAGATCTGTATCTTCTTTGTCTTGAGCTAATACCTCCTTCAACCAATCAATTGCCCTCATAGCATCTTTTCCAGATGATAGAATGTCCCTGATAGCATCATTTCCTTTAGTTCGCACCCCTTGCAACCAATTTGCAGTAGCAAGAGTGGAAGCCTTCATTCTCTCAAGCTTAGTGATAGTTTCTTGGGGTAAGGGACTTGCAGCAGAGGACGAGGGGTTAATGGATTGCAAGGGTTTCATCAGATCCTCCAAGCATTTCCCGAGTTTTTCATTTTCCTTCTTCATCTCCTGTTTAGTTTGAATTTCTTTCCTCAATCTCCCCAGGATAACTGTGCTAGAACCCTAATAATCTTCAATGTCCTGCTCAACGGAAGTGAGCCCTAAATTAATAGTCTGCAGGTTGTAATCTTTTGCAGTTACATCATCCCTGTTCTTGTCTGGAGCAGGAGTTACAATGTGGACCATCCTATTGCTTGCCTCATCTCTTTCGATCCTAGAAATGACCCTGGCCTTCTTTTTACCTCTATCCTTTCCAATCTTGGCCAGCAACTCATCCCAGTTAGGTGGATTATCCTCCACAACAACTTGCTTTCTCTTTATTTCTTTGTCCAACCACTCTGGAACAGTGGACTCTAACTACACTTCGCTCTATCCCACTTCCTCTTGTTGACCCTTAGGTGCTTCTTTATCCAAACTTTGCTTCTCAGAAACCTCTTCAGCCTTACTCTCCTTTTCTTCATCATGTCCCTCCTTGTGCTCATGTGACAAAACCTTTTTTGAAACTTCCTCCTTTTGAGGAGATTTAACTCCTTCAGACCTAACAGGTGAATTCTCGTATGTGACCAAGGGAGACTACATCACCTTTTCCACCTTAGCCTCAACATTGTAAAGCTCACCCTCATGAAATTCCTCTCCTTCAGTGCCTGGATGATCTTCAACTTTCTCATATTCACCTGGTTTGCTTTGAGCTTCATGGGAAGAAGGAACATCATCATGCTGCTCCTTATGAGAAGTAACTGGAGGAGGATCTTCTTTGGGCACACTATCCTTAGGAGAAGGAGTCCTAGACTTCCTTGTATATACTTGTGTCTTTTCTCCTGAACTTTCTACATTTACCACGGGTGGACCCACTTCAACTCCATCCTTGGAACCTACCTTTTGTGATAATCTCACAATTCTCCTTCTTTTAGGCACAGGAACATGAACTTCAGGACTCTGCTTTTCAGTTTCTTTCTTTTCAGACTTCTTAGTTCTTGAAGTATTCCCCCTCTTTTTGGAAATTGGCTTTCTCTATTTTTCTGTTTCTTGGGCTTCCTCCACTTGAACACTCTTAACCTTGATCTTAAAAGGAGAATCCACCTTACCCTTACCATTAGGATCTTGCTCAGTCAATTCCTCAAAAGTGGAATGAGGATCCAAATCTCCCATCAGATCGTAGGTGCACTGTACACCTTCATTTTCCAACTCCCATATTTTATGCTTTAGCCACATTCTAGTAAACTTGGTGACTGGATCTATTAACTGTTTTAATTTTGTCTTTTCTTCCTCTAGCCAATCCACATCACCAATTGGCCTGTCCTTTACCGCCTCATAAGCATGGCCTTGAATCAGATGCCCATTATCTTCAAGTTGATCAGGAACTGCCTTGACATTATATAATCGGACTGACTCCACTGGAAGCCAGAAAAAATTCTTCTTTCTCACCTCATATTCATCACTGCAGTTGGCCCAATAGTCTTCCAACTCAACTTTATGGCTATATTCTTTACTGGCCTTCTTTTGGGCTTCACCCGTTATATCAAATCTGGACCTCTTGGAATGGAAAGATAAGCCAAGAGTACTCATCTCCTCCTTTGAAGCCTAGGCTGAAATAATGGAAGGAAATACCTCTCCAGTACCTATCCTCAAAGGAAATTCTCCACCAAAACCAGTCTTATGTTTGTCCCTTTTGACAATAGCATCAAAATCACATATCTATCTAGTGACTTCCAGAAGTAAGATGTGATCAGTGGGATACCTTGGAAGTTTGTACAGATCCCTTTGACAACCATCAACCTGGATGTATGAGAAGGTTGGGAATTGAATGAACCAAGCACCATATTTCTTGATTAACTCCTTGGCTTGATTAGAAATTCTCATGTGTTCTGCACCCTGAAGTAATATGGTGATATGCATGGTAAATGCATCATTCACCCTCCTGTAGCTCGAGCTTCCCAAGTGCAATTGAGGGTAAACCTCATAAATAACATCATGTCCAAAGGTTCCCCTGGTACTTAATCCCTTGTATGGATGAAATCTTGCAAGTGCATAGACTAAATACGAGGTCATCGTGAAGGTCTTGGTCTGTAGCACATTAGACAATTGCTCATGAATCACTCTACTTATCACACCTGCCCAATGATAGTCAATCTTTTCCTATTCCATCCTCACAATAACATGGCACATCCAATCTCAAACATACCATCATTCTTTAATCCAACCACCCTGCTAAGAAGAGTGATGGCATCATAATACTCCTTTTTGAACTTTGCTCTGAATAACTGCTTAGGCAGTTTGGAATAATGAGACTTGGGCTTCTGCAGCTAGGAATTGACGAGCTGCTGAGACTTGATAGTCTCTTCTTCATAATACTCCTTAGCCATTTCCATGTTGAATGCCACCACATGAGATCTATCTGGCATATCAAAAGTCTGAGCTATGGAGACAGGATTCAAGTTTGCCACAATCCTCCCCTGAGGACCAATAATTCTTTGTGTATCACTGTCATTGTGCCTGGCACACTCAAGGACTAACTCATAACACTGCACTGTGGAGGGGAAACCAGCTACATGTGCCAATCCTAATTCTAACATTCTCTTAGCCACTAGAGGAAGATCTTGTGCTGCCATTCTGCCTTTGAACTCTTCATAGTCCCATAGTACAACATTGGTATCTGTCACCTCTGACCAGATAGAGGTGATCTTACTCTTTGGTATTTCTCTCTTGACATCCATCTTAATTCTTTCTACTTCAGATACTGAAGATCCCTCCATGTTACCCTTAGCCTTTCCAATCGTTACCTTGCTAGATTCAGCCTGCACTTGACAAACAAACCATAATAAAGATCACACCAACAAAGGTTAATAAATCAAAATCATCATTAAACCTTATTAAACCTCATATATAATGATCATGTTACACTTTGGGTATCAAGACCATCCGCGAAATCCAAGCCAGGGAGGAATTTCGGAGAATTCCGGGCTAGACGGATTCCAGTGGAATAAACATGAAAACACCTATTGGCAATTCAATCTGATCATTATTAATCAATAAACAACATGTGAGATCTCAAAATAGCATAAATTAATCATAAAATGAACCATCATCCATTCACATGTCATGTTATTTCATATTCATTCACTTTCCATCAGATTATGGGAAAATCCGCATGGGACAGATTTCTGCGAAGGATGAGATACTTGGCAATTTTTGGAAAAATCGAGGAACGAAGGATTTCAGGAAAATTCGGAGCCGAAGGAAATCCGCGAAGAAGATGAATCTTCAAAAAACAACAAATTCTGGGAAAACGAAAAGAGTGGGAAAGTCAGGAAAATTCGCTAGAGCCAGAAAATCCTGAACTGGAGGAAAAACCCGAACTTTGGCACTCAATCGCGATTTCGCCCAGATTAATGGATTGATCATAAATTTCAAGGAACTAGGCCTGAGGTAAGTTTGATATGGGCCTTCTATAGATTTTCTTAGAATTCTAGGCCAATTGGGAAGCAAACTAAAGTTAAATGGTGATGCCCTAAGTCAAACCCTACAAATCTGCCATTAACGCACAGGCAAGCTCGGGATTCAATCATTTCAACTGCTAATTCTTTACTAAGGGGGAATCATGGCTCACAAACAAGTTATCTACTGATGTGAATGAAAGAGTGAACTCGAAACTTGCTTGGGAAACCAACAATTAAACAATATAATGCAACCCAGCATCAAACTCTCAAACATGCAAAAATTTGAACCTTGAATAAACCCAAAAACACCAAAGCAACGCCAACTTTCATCAATCAAAAGTAGGGCAATCATATACATACCATTGATGAAGTAGAAATTGATCTCAGAAATAACAAATGCTAGTTCAACGGTGCCCAACAAAGACAACAACAAAAATGCTCAGGAAATCACCACTTAAATTGAATAATTCACAAATTCAGTGCCCTAAATCAAATCGAATACCAAAATAAAGCACTCTAAAGCTCAATCGATGACAAACAATAAAGCATAATGGCACAAAAGTCCTCAAAGATTGATTAAATGCATCCCCCACAAACGGTACAAATGACATTAATGTCGCCGACAAGACAGCTAGGAAAATTCGGGAACCCAACGACATGACGAAATTCGGAAAAATCCGGCCCACACGGAATACCGTGAAGACCAAAAATCTCTAAACCATAGCGTTCAGCTGGAGTTCAAGCAAGATCCGGGAAAATCCGCATGGGACGGAAAATCCCGAACTAGGGTAAAAACCTGAAATTCACCCAGAACTTAAGATTTTCAATAAATAACTTAGGGGAATCACTTAGGTAATCAAAATAAACATTTAAGAACATGCCATAGCAAGATAAATCCTCAAAATGAAAGGGCCAAGACACCAAAAACCAAAGCAAAAGAGGGTCCCTACTTTCAGCAGGGCGTGTGTGCGAAAATTGCACAACAATTAATATTTGTTATGTGTTATAAAAACACTATCATTAATGTTTGTTATGTTTGCATGTTGTAGCTTGTCTGTATATGTGATATTTTTATTTTATTTTATGTTTTAGTTCAAGTTTAATGTTGGTTTCCTGCAATGCAATTTCCTTTCTTTTTATATTGTGGATGTGTGATGGTGTATATTGTAGGATTTGTGAATTTCCTTGTACTTAAAATAATGTTGCTTGTCTCAAGTGCATCAAATGTGTCATAAACTATTTATTTTATTATGAGATATGTAAGTTTTTATAGTTTCTGCATCACTATGCAATACTAAAGTTTCTCATCTCTTTTTTCTTTTTAAATAGCTTCTCCAGCATATGCACAACTGCTTTTCAGGCATGTCAAATAGAGTTTTATTTCATTTTGTTCTATCTGTACTACTTAGATGCATTTGGCCATGCTATTTTAATGACATTTATCTAAAAATTCTCATGTGCCTATAGATTAATTTAATCATTCTGCTTGGTTTATTATATATGAGTTAGACAACATATTCTTTATGTTGTTCCTTAGATTTTCCTTTCCATTAATTTTCCTCATAAACTTTGTCAGTGGATTTCAGGGGTTATTTTGTTTGAATAGTTCTAGGATTCTATTTATTCTTTTAAATTGAAAATAATATTATTGTTGTAAAAATAAAAATGTTCCATTCTCAGATGACTGGTTTGCTCAAGTTCCAGAAAAATTGATAAGAGTTTTCGTTGCTCATTTTCTATATGAACTTCAATCAAGACCTTGATTAGGCCAACTCATGATTTTTTAAAATAATTTTTTTTAAAATGTTTACATTAGAAATAGATGTACATGGAGTCTAATGCTAGCAAATACTATGTTAGTGTTAGGCTTATTCTAAAATTCAAGAGCATCATGAACTAGTGAAACTATAAAAAGTTAATTGAATATTTAATGGTTCTATATCTGGAATAGGTAAGATGTAGGTAGAAATTAAAATTTGGTTTTATGAGTTAATAACTTAGAATAATTAGGTGGTATGTTGAACAAATCTTTGCAAATTTCAGTGACTGAGCAAAATTAGTATTTAAATTTTAGATGCTTCCATCAATATCTTCTTTTGGTATTATATGTTAATAATTTCTTTTATATGTTAAATCAAATAGAAAATCTTATCTCTTGCCATGGTTTCAAAAATTTGATAGGTGTTTTGACCTGGGCTCTAGTTCCAGTAGGAGTCTAACTATAACCTTGTGTGGAACCTCAGCACTATAAAATGTATATTATTGGTTTTATTTGTTAGGGAATTGTTTCATGTTGATTTTTGACCTTTTTATCTTTTCATTGCTTGTTTTCTATTGTGACAGCTTTTATGTATTTCATATTAAAGTTTAAAATTTTGTTTGGTGTAGGGATTTGTTGCCAGGCCTGATTCTCAACAAGATGGCTCCTTGAACTTGATGGTATGGAAGTGCATCATTCTAGGAAAAACTGGGGTATGTACTATCCTTCTTTGGGGAGAACTGGTTTGTAATGTTGCTTTATTTAAAATCTTAGAGAAATGTATCACGTACATGAAAAAATGTATTTGGAAACCACCATATGATGTATCTTAATATTTGACTATAATGCTTGGTTTTTTATATGCATGCAATGCAATAGTTGAGAGGAGTTTTTATTCACTATCACTAGTTCGTTGATAGTTGATTGATTACTTAGGTGCTTTGAAGTTTTTAGTCCACCATTTTCTGAGTTGTATACATTTTTCCCAAAAATAGAGGTGCATTTATTCACCATCTCTGGCCTTCTATTGGTACTTGATTGTTTACTTAGGCGCTTCAAAGTTTATGCTTGACCTTTTTCTAAGCTGTAATATTCTTGCCATAAATAAACCGTAGAGAATTTTTTACTAACTGTTACCAAGAAATTCTAGTAGAGGAACATGGACTGTGTAGTTGTTCCTGTACCCACAGTTTATGGTGACTATATTTATACAAGATATAATTGTGTCCTTCCTCATTTATTTATGTACCCTAATAAGATTTGTTAAATAACAAGAATTTTTGGTAAGACTAATGGGTTCTGTGTTTGGAGCACAATGTTGGGCAAACAAAATTTTACAATTTTATATATTTATTAATATGAATAATTAAATAAATGAACTTTAAAGGATAATAAGATTTGTTAAAAAATAGGAATTCCTACTTACACTAATGGATATAGTGGTCATGGTAGATATAAACTTGAATATTACAAGTTTACACATCTGGTAATATAAATTATTTTTAAAAAAGGAGGATATTGTAGGCTAATCAGATCTTCCAAATTCCAAGAATACCTAGTTACAGTAATGGGATCCATGATCATAGCTAAATATAAAATTGACTAATAACTAAAATGTTTAGATGCAATTCTTACAAAATTATTAGATTGACAATTATTGAGATTAAGCTCATAATTATATACCTCATAATCACTAAATGCATTGCTACACTATCGAAAATAACTAATAAGATAATTTAAAGCTTTGCACTAAAAAAGACCTCTATGCAAAGGCGAGTGCCTTACAAGCTATGCATACTGAAAACATGCTCTACCATAAACAAAAAGTACTTGTTTTATTACCATGGTAGAAGATTCAATTAACATATCCTTTCAAGATGCAGAGATAGAAATGGTAAAGGAATGCAAAGACATAATGGAATTCACATAAGAAAACCAAATACATCCTATAGAAGAACCTCACATGGTAAAAAATACAACAGAGAAAAAGTTAGATTTTATTTTTGTACCACAATGGTCTTAAGAATGTGTGCACTGTAGTGTTATTGTTCTATCATGCACCCTGGAACACCTGTATTTTTCTTCTTGGTAAAACTCTGCTTTTACCATACTCTATCTGCTTGAAAGTGGCCAAAAGGACCTCCAAACTTTTGAAATTAACATATTTATCAAGATTGGATTGTTGATTCATGTGTAGTTTCTTTAAATCTCAAACTTCAGCTGCCACTGCCAACCCCTGGTTCCTGTATCCAATTTTGACCCTTCATCCTTTCATTTTGCATGTCATGTAGACATTCTATGGATAAACTACAAAACACCTAAACTAATCCACAAAATTTAGAACAGGCACTGACCGATCCACTTTTGGTCCATGGTAAATATGATGAATCTGTTGACTGATCTGCTGCTGTCTAATAGCTTCCTGTTACTTGGTTTGCTGGTAGGTTTATATGAGAAGGTAGATTATATTTCTAGAAAAATAAACTTGAAATAAATGTATAATTTTGGCAAGGTTGTGGAATATACCCAAAATGGATAGTTTGTTACATAGCATCAAACTAAATAGTTGCTTAGTTCTTTTAATTCATTGAGTTCTCCTCATTCATTCAATTGTGGTATTATTTAATATTAAAAATGTATCATTTTCATAGATCCTAGTATTTGTAGTGTTCTACTATAGGCTTGATACAACTTTGTTTTCACAGTCTATACCTTTGGAGTTCTGCAGACTATAAATCTATAGATATGTAGGGCACAACATTCACATTATGTTGTTCAGTATAATCTTGATTAAGAGTTGTCATTGTTTGAGCAAACATAACCTTTCTCCACCATTTGCATTATTGAACCCTAGAAACCTATGACTGATTACCATGGAAGCAACAAAAATTTTTATTTATCATTAATGTATCAGTTTGCCCAAATTTCATCTAGATTAACAAATCATTGGTCCCACCATTCTTATAATCCACACAGAGACAATTTTAGTAAATATAAGTAATTTTCATTGTATTTCTTGATTACAGTGAAAGCAAACTTTAGAAGAACAATTATTAACCAGTCTTGACCCAAACATTTACTGAAGTTTTAAATTGTTGAACTGGGAATTCCAATATTTTAGGGACCTTGTCACATCAGTGCTCCTTCTCCTTTGTATGCTTACAATTTGCTTCTCTTATTTTCCTTTTATTTTTTGTCTCAATATTTTTTGCTGTTTTTGTGTCCATTGGTAATATAATAATATATTTCAAGCTTTCTGGGACTATAAATTCTTTGTTTTCTTATATTTTAATCTTACTCAACTAGAGTAGGAAATGGAGAATCATCTGGTTCTAATACATGAAAAGAAAGTGGTAAGCTTGCAAGAAGTAGTTTGAGTGATGGAGCTAGCACTGGAGGTGGGTTATATTTTAAGAGCATACGATCTGTCGTATCTATGATTGATTTATGATTCTTAGGATATCTATCTATGTTTAGTCAATGTTTTGATTACAGATGAATAACATAATTTCTTGTTGCATTTATTACGAAAACAAAGGCCTCTTCTGATTGTAGTAGAGGATGTAGAGAGTGAAGCATTGGCTACTTTAATCTTTTAAATTGATGTTTTTTTAACTAAATTGATAATGTCTGAAGTTTCTTTTTATTTCTTAGATGTTAAGTCTAATTAATAAGTTTAATGTTGCATTTCAACTTGTAGGTGAGTATGTTAATATGATAAAGGCTGGAATTTTTGATCCTCTAAAAGTTATCAGAACTACATTAGTTGATGCAGCAAGGTAAAACTATTTATCTTTATTATAATTAGTGGAACTTGCAACTACAATATTTGATAAAAATCCACTTCTAAATATGCTTTTGATGGATGTTCATATCCTCTTCCAAAGCTCCAATTCATACAGGAAGGAAGGGTGCTTTCAAAGGTTGAGGAGTTGGGATTTACATCCATTGGTTGTATTTTCTTAAAATTTTCTAAGGACTTTCCAGAAAAACCCATTTTGAACATGTCTTTTAATCACAACATTCCATTATATCACATTTCTTTGAGGAATTTTTTGAAACATTTTGCTTTCCTTGTCTATGCTTCCACATTTTCATGTATGTCTAGCAAGTCACAATTCTTATAGTTGATGTCTTAGACTCGCTTTCCCATTGGAGACAAAGTTGCTTTCAAAATTGGTCTTTATGGAGACAAAGTACTCTGTGACATGATGTCGATGGATGCTTGTCATTTATTGTTGGGAAGGCCCTGGCCATACTTCCAGAAACTAACCCATCATGGCAACAACACTCATGAAGTGCAATATGTGGGGAAGAGACATCTCCTAAAACCATGGAAAGAGGAAGCATTTGAAATGTCAGCTCTATCACTTCCAATAGAAGCCACACTTGAGCTTGAAGATAAGAACAAAACTCTAGATAATCCAAAAAGTAGTTGGAGGCTTGAGAAAATGATTTGAAGAGTGAGGTACAACATATAATTGATGTAGGAGAAGTAGAGCTACAATGAGACTCAACAAATGATGCTAAAAGACCACCCAAGCGATGGAGGATGAAGATTTAGCCAAATCATTCAATTGAACTCTAGGAAAACATTGGAAGATAATACTATAGCCTATAGATCAAGTTATGCTACTTCTAGGAGATTAGAAGAAGCAAAGGGATGTAGATCAAAATAGAGGACAATATTGAATGAAGAATCAAAAGTTTGAAGATTTAATGACCAGAGGATCCATATTGAAGACTAGATGGGAAGTACCACAAGACATTAGGGAAAAGCACAAATATTGAATAAGCTTAAAGGCAACAATTCTCTTAAAAGAGAGGATGACAGAAGAAAATGAGAGATTTTACACATACTTCTCACTGTATTGAGAAGAATATTGAGTAATGGGAGGATGGACAAGGCCATGGAAAATCCTCAAAGAATGTTACTAAGAGTTTGACCAGAGGTGAAAGCCTAACTTAATTTGAGTGCAATGGTGCAAAGTAGGATTGGGATAAGACAAGGAGGTTTAAACGTATTAGTGGTAGCAACAGAGATAATTTCATCAGTTCTACATTAGTGTCTATGCATGGCTCTGCCAGTCCAACCTGACAATGGAATCATCATTGGCCTCCACCTGACCTTAGGAATATAAGGATTGGAGGAGCAAATGGTGGTTTAGATTGGGTAAGGGATCACGAAAGAGCATTTTGAAGGAAAAACTACTGGTATCTCGTTTTGAAGGTCAACACTCACATGTTGGTAGTGATGAAATTCAAGACCAACTTCACAAAAGCAAATTCCTCTAAACCAGGATGTTCAAAATTTTCAAAAGATAAGGAGGATGATGCATAACCAATTACTTAATGTAGTGATTCACATTTCCCATCAGTTTTGATAGTTTAGGATTTTTTTTTTTCCTGTTGCGTTCTTAGGTATAAGTGGATATGTAATTGCTATATTGTATTTAATAGGGAATTTTCTAATTTTAGAGTAGGGTTTTGTTTTTTAGCTAGCGGTAGTGGGTTGCTGGAAGGAAGTAGTTTGGTATGGGAAAAGACATGGTATGAGAGTGTCTAATTCAGCTCAGAAATACAAGTTGTTTTCTAATTTGCATAGATTTCTATTTTATTGTAAAGGATGACCTGCTATTTTAGTGTTTTGCTCACTGTTTTGAGCTTCAACTAGAGTTTTCTATCCAAAGCATTCTGCATCAAGATATCTGGTATCTATGTTCATTTGGACTAATAATATTTTTGTCAATTTGATTGGCTATACTTGAAATAAAAAGACATCAATATCTAAATAAGATTAATTAAATTTTCCTTTTTTATATATATTTATGAGATACAGGGCTCTCAAATGATCCTTTAAGATTTATACTTTGCTTTGGTAGGGTTATGGGATGACAGAAACAACAGGCACGTGAGTATCTGCAGACACCCTAGAGGAAAGCATGCACTATGGATCAGCTAGTTTGTTGTCCCCAAATACTGAAGCAAAGATAGTGGATCCTGATTCTACCATTTCTCTTCCACCAAACCAGACAGGAGAGTTGTGGCTTCGTGGCCCAACGACTATGAAAGGTATAGTTTTTTTTACGTGGTTAATTTTTGTTAACCAGGCCATGAAACACATTAAGATGGAATCTGGACGATTTTATCAAAGGGTGAAAAATAATAAAATCCTAGAACTATATATGGAAAGAACTATCAGTGATTAAAAAAATGAGACAAAATATCTTTATCTCCTTGAAATGTTGCATTAAGTAATTGAAACCTTGCAAACTTCTTTGATTCTAGCCCTTGATAGTGACTAGGGTTTGAGCTCATATGAGTATGCTCTTGGTGTAAATGTAGTTGCATTAGTGCAGATGACTCTAAATGAGGTTGGGTTTAACTTGTAAGTGTACTTGGTGAATTGTGATAGATTAAATAATGCTTAGATATGGCTATTAGCTTGATAATGCAATGTGGCAAGTAAACTGACCATCAATTTCCACCTAAAAGGGGAAGATCAACACAACTTTCTTTCAAATAAAAATTCATTAGCCATGAAGTTTTCTAAGAATTTAATCAAACAGGGGAATTCACTAAATTTATGATATCATAACTTTGAAGAAAATTTAGAATTGAGATACAATATTCCTTCAGTGTGATTAGAGTTTTACCAAGCATGGGTACCTGGGTGGGTTGAGTGGGTGCAAGTGAATATTAGATTTGTGTGTAGTAGGGGCACCAAATTTAAGATTGAAAGTCTCAAAAGTACACTTTTTTTTGGGGGGGGGTGTAGGGGTTTGATGAATAAGAGTCCATCTACAATACACATATTTTATATAAATATAGAAAATGCAAAAGAATAAATAGAAATTCAGATGCAAAATTGCAATCCATATATGGACACAAGGGATTATGTTGGGAGGATTTGATAACTGAGATGATCCAGTAACAAAAGATGCAACAGATTCTCTGCGATAATATGACTTTCTTACATATTTGTTGGGTTTTCCTTGATAAAAGATTTTAATTTTTTTTCCTGTTTTGAAAGTATTTTCTGCAAAATTTTGGAATCTTATGTGTTAATTGAATTTTTCATATGGTCAAGTGATGTCAATCTAACAAGCAAGTTCTATTAAGCATGGAGTCAACTTAAAATTTAAAACTAAAACACTATGAGAACTGCATCATTTGGATGCTGAAATGTTTATCAACTATCAATTTTGGATAAGCATCATTTTCTATCATAGCCTAACATTTCCATGACACTACAATCACAAATCTATAATACATGCCATTGAATGGTAGGATACTTCAGCAATCTAGAAGCTACTGGTTCTATTGTGGATAAAAATGGCTAGCTACATACAGGAGATCTTTGTTATATTGACATTGAAGGCTATGTCTTTGTAATAGATAGGCTAAAAGAGTTGATAAAATATAAAGGCTATAAAGTATGAACATCATTTGTCTAGCATCATACATGCAATGCAAATTTTCAACTAGCTTGATAAACAAACTCTTGTCTGATCCTAGACTCGTAAAATAATTTAGTTTTTTCTCTGCATTGTAGGTTGCTACTGCTGAATTAGAAACACTTCTAGTTTCTCATCCTGAGATTACTAATGCTGCAGTGATACCGTAAGCTCCAATGGACTTTGCAAGCTTGATTTTAGCTTGCAATTTCAACAATACCTACTACTTAAAGATGTAATTCTTTGTTGATACTTGAAATATTATATAAAGAAATTATGATATCTCAAGATCATTAATCAGGATAGGAATTAGATAAAATTTCAATATCCTTTATGCTTTGATGCATATTGATAGCATGTCTCAACCCTACCATTTTGGCACATGCTGAAAATTGATTTATAGAACAAAGCATTATATCAAAACTGCCATTTTGGCACAGACTGAATAATGATTTATAGAATCGACCCTTATGCCAAAAGGGCGACTTAGAAACAGGCTCATAAATTCTTTAGCTAGATTAGAAAACAAGACTATAATTTTCACACAAAAGAATTTATAGTTTTACTTTGTATTTGAAGACAAAATGTAAAAATACACCCAAATTTAGTCTACTCTATATTTTAGGGCAAAAATGTATAAATACTATCATACAACCATCAACACCAACCACATCTTGGGAGCTGCATAGTAAGAAGTTTGCATATCCATTTCTTATATTTGTGAATGCATTTGTATCATTATAGACATGTAGTTTGGGTGGAATTATGATTCAAAATAGGCAACTCTGTAGAGATGCAATTGTTATATCATTTATGATAATTTCATTAATTTGACTTACAACTATCATAATATTATATATTTCTAAATTATTGATGTAGAAACTTCTATCAATTTATAATCCTTCCTACTGCATTGTATTTGATTCATTACACCTCTTCTTGAAATACTATCCCATGTTGAGAATTAGGAGCCTCACTGTATTATGCTTTGCAATCCTACTCAGCAGGGGTAATGCATCCTTTCTTACAATCTTGTTCTTGGATTATATATTTCTTATTTTGTATCTTATTGGCTTACATCTTGCCTGGTGGACCAAATCATATAATTCTAGAAGGTTATCTTGATCCTACTTTCAAGGGTCTTGGTGGCATGGAATTTGGTTCGCTTGCCTTGTCTATGCTTCCACATTTTCACGTATGTCTAGTAGGGCACTTGTAACTACAACATATGAAAAAAAAATTCTTGCTATTATGCTTTGATGGATGTCCCTTCGTTATTATTGGATATATGATGTAGTGCACATTATTATAGTGCAAGCCTATTTTTCATATTGTTTCATTTAGCAACACCAATATTCTGCACAAGAACATTGACCCTGTTTAAAATGATGGAAATGGTTCACATCTTTTAGAACAATTTCTCTTGCAATTGTTTGCATTTACTTAGCTATCCTAGATTTATGTAAAAGAGATTGTATTCAGAACATTATCAACATCTGAAGAACGTGAAGCTGCTAAAAAGGAGGACAAACTCCTTAGCTAATGCCTTCTTATAGTGATCTTTGTTGTTTTTTATTGACAGATATAGCTCTTTAGTATTTTGACCATATTATGTAATATGATATGACTTTTGCTTATATGCTTCTTGTGAGCATGGACTGATTGGCTGACAATACTTTGCTCTTACTTTGGAGGATATAAGAAATATGGTTTGTACTTTGATTTGTGTGATGCTTCTCTCTAGAAATCTTGATCTGCCTCTGCTTGACTGGATGCAAAGCCCAATTTAACTATTTTTGTGATATGAAGATCCTTTGGAATATCATGGTCTTCTACCCTTGGATTGGTCAGTTTGGTTCTTGATTACAGATGGAAATGGTTGAATATAACCTAGAGAGATGCTCTCACAGCTTTGAATGATGTGACTTTAATCTTTTGGGTCAAATTTGGATTGGACTTAGTCTTGTAAGTGCAATATTGCATGAGTGTTGGCCTCTTTCCAATCTTTTTTTAGATCTAGAATTTACCAATATTGCATGAGTGTTGGCCTCTTGCCAATATTTTTCCAGATCTAGAATCCCTTAACCCTAGTTATCTTTAGTCAAAATAAAAGTACTAAATATAACATAGTTGATCCTAAAATCCAATGTCTAGAAACTCTTAATCTCATAGCTACCAAATATCCATCTAAAGACACATTGAGTTTTTCATTTTACCCTAGTCATCAAGTGTGCTAATATGTGTTGTTTACTTGACAATTTGTAATATGTAGTAGGTAAACTTGTAAGAGGTGTTTAACATTTCAATTTGTTGTTATCAACATATGAAGTTTTTTATCCTTTATGATGATGTGGGGATTCTAACTTGGTTCACATGCTTTTTGTTTTGGACGAGGTGGACATAGCCGAGGTTGTACAGAAAATGCAAGTGCCAACTGCAGCTGAATGTTTTCAACATCCTTTCTTCTAGGTTCCTTTTTAAAAAAAATTCTTCATTACTATGCAGTTCTATATTTTTCTTGTTTCTATTTTATGACTACATGGTAAATAGAAGTCTCTAGGACATCAATATTTCTACCATTTGATCAAAATAGATTGGGGAGAACCTAACAAACATTTTAAATTTTTGTGTAGGAACATCAAAGAAGATTAAATTAAACTGGGATACTCATCTAAAGATAGCGTATGGTGCTACAAAAGGATTAGCATATCTTCATCGTGACTGTAACCAATGCATTGTTCATAGAGATGTAAAGATATCTAACATTCTTTTAGATGACAACTTTGAAGCACATTTGTCAAAATTTGGCATTGCCAAGTGCATTTCCTCGGCCAAAACTCACACCTCCACCTATGTTATGAGTATTATTGGTTATATTGACCCTGAATATGAAAGAACCTCAAGGCTTAATGAGAAATATGATGTTTACAGCTATGGTATTGTTCTTCTGGAGTTGCTGACAGACAGGAAATTTGTGGACAATGACTCAAATTTACTTCAGTTGGTAGGATTCGTGATTGGTGATAAAGAAACCAACAAGATATGAAGATGAAGAGGTAAATGATCAATTTTTTTAAGGGATAGTTCAATGGTAAGAGAAACAATGAAGTAACAATTAACATGGTCATAAGATGATAATAATCAGAATGAGGGCAACCTACAGATGATTGGAGCTTTATCACAATCATAGAATGAAAGTTCCTTTGCAAAGATGTATCATGTACTTATGCATTACAAGGGTAAGGGACTATAGGTTATGATATAAAAGAACAGTCATGCAAAAATGACAGTTAGAGGATCAAAAAGCATTACAAGGGTAAGGAACTGTAGATTATGATATAAAAGAATAGTCATGTTCTTATTCTTTTGTAAGCTATCAAACATCATAAAGGCAAGGTTTGGGAGTAGATTTCAGCTAACTTTTTTCTCTCTTAGCAATGTATTGTAATCTTTCAAATTCTTTCATGTTGAGACAACAAATTGAAACTCTATTTTCAAGCTTACACAACTGTATGTAACATCTTTTTGATTAATAAAATAATCTATTTTTACCTTCTCATTGTTGTTTTATTGTGCAAATCTTTTAGATAGTTGACAAGTGATCTTTTTGATTAATAAAATAAACTACCAAATGACAAAAATTAAAAATGCACTAAATATACTACTAAATCAATGACTAAATTAATGACTAAATATATGGCTAAATGACTAAATCAATGCATAAATATATGGCTAAATGATTAAATTAATGACTAAATATATGACTAAAGTAATGACTAAATATATGACTAAAGTAATGACTAAATTATTAACTAAATATATGACTAAATTAAGGACTAAATATATGACTAAAGTAATGACTAAATAAATGACTACCATGACTAAATTAATGACTAAATATATGATTAAACTAATGACTAAATAAATCACTACTATGACTAAATAAATCATTACTATGACTAAATAAATGACCAGTTAACAACAATCAATGACTAAATTAACAACTAAATCAATGACTAAATCAATGACCAAATCAATGACCAAATCAATGACTAAATCAATGACTAAATCAATGACTAGATAAATGACTAAAATAGTTTAGTCATAAATTTGGTCACATTATAAATGACCGGAAATAAACTACTAATGGTCATGTGACCAAAATTAGTCATTTATATGTAATTTTTAGTAGTTTATTTAGTCATATATTGTTGTTTTTGTACTAGTGTAAGCAATAGGATATTGGGAAGCACAAATGGATTTAAGAACAAAGGTGATGTTTCCCTAGTCAAGCTACAAGTTAAAATGGGTTGATGTTGGATGGAGCATTGTTGATGAGGAAAGGATACATCCTGATTAGGATGATGAAAGTGTTGTTGATGAGGGAAGGATACATCCCAAAACAACACCAAAGGATAGGGAAGGATATATCCTGATGATGATGATGAAAGTGTTGTTGATTAGGGAAGGATATATCCCAAAACAACACCAAAGGATAGGGAAGGATACATCCCAATTATGATGACGATGATGATGATTGGATCAAGGCTTGTAGCAAGGCTAGGAACAAGACCAGGGATGTGATTAGATGATTTGTGTTAGATTGAATGGATTAAGATTGGGTGGAGATGTGAGATGGCCTAATATGAAATGGAATGCAACATGAACATGAGTGTAAATAAGGATTCACATAGTAATGAGGGTGAATGGTACGCGTATTATACTTGCCTTAGTTTATTGGAAAGTACTTTCCCTATAATCATTACAAAATTAAGGGAAGATAGGTGTGAAACTGCATCTGTCAAGAACCATAGGTATCCTGAGAAGAAGAGAAGGTGGAAGGGATGAATGTTTGCACAACCAAAATCATATGTCATAGGTTGAGTATGGAAGCAATGCAATGGAATTGATCATGAAATGCAATCCTAGTGCAATTTTTCATTTTCGGAGCACTGATTTTTGCTATAGCATAAGACACCAGACACCAGGGTATGTAAACCAAGGTGAATTAGTGTCTAATGTGTAAAACAAACACAATAGATAGGAAGGCTATCCCAACACCCCAAAGTTGCGAAGACCTTGGTCGGGCCAGGCATTGGGATAGCCACAAGCACAAAAGGATGCCCTAGTGTAACACAAGACCTCGGGGATCTTGGTGGGTACTACGTGGGAAAACCAAGAAGACAACAACAAAGCAAAAAGATCAAGACATGCCCCTATGTTTACTAGTCAAAACACACCATAATATGATAGATCATGGTGACCTTGACAAGTTGTGATAGAGAGCTCAAATGATAAACAAAATCCAAAAGTATAAAAAGATCACATAAATTTCAAACGTCCTTTGCCATAGGATCCAAAGGATGGATGGGGTTGGTGAGGTTTGTTAGGAAGGATGCATCCTATTGAGACCATAGATGGATACTAAACTAAAAGATCGATATGACGCGAGATACTCAAAGCTGACTGGATCTCATGTTACAAGTGGATCTCATTTGTTAAGAACCAGCTGGATAAGGGCATAACTTGACGACACGACACAAGACTGACACACCCTAAAGACCTAGGGGCTTAGGGGCCGATCAAAGATTATCCTTGCCTACGTGAAAGTGTAGAGCCCTCGTAATTTGATAAAACGCTGACGACTAACCATGAATAAAAGCGGAAAGAGGAAGATGGAGACCTCGATGGATGACAAAGACATGATGGCCAAAATCCTCGGGGGTGGATCAAATGATCAACCTTGCCTATGTGAAAGCGCAGGGGCAACATAGTTCAACCAAAGGCCAAAGACAAACAATGGATAAAGGATGATGAGATGACATGCATAAGTGGATAAAATGATGGGACCGATATGATGATATAAGATAGACCTGGTGGATAAGATAGGATGATGGTGATCACACAAAGCTCAAGGATGGGATAGTTAGCCTAATCATCAAGAGATGAATTGGGATGATGATATGATGGATAGATAAATGATGAAAAGTGAGAGGAGATTGGAAAGATGTGTGAAAGAAATGGGAGTGATGACGATGAGATAGATGGCATTGGGTTGCATGATGGGAAGCTTATAGCTAGATACCAATGACAAGGGATTATGAGATGGGATGAGGATAAAGATGAAGTGATGGATAGATAAAGATAGGAAGATAAGGATGGGAAGATAGAAGGGATTAGTGGATTGTGGGATGGAAAGATAAGGATTGGAAGATATAAAATGATTGTTTAGATGGATAGGAAGATAAGGATGGTAGCATGATGGGTGGACAAGGAAGGTAGATGGATGTGGATAAGGATTAGGATAGTGTATGGATGAAGGGGGTGTATTCCAAGAGGTGTCCAAAGCATGTATATATGTTTTCCCCTACCAATATCAAGATCACAAGGAAGATGAAGGGGTTGGGATAAAGGGGATATAACAAGCAGGATGTGTAAGATAAGTGGGATGGAGGAGATGGATGAAGGGGATGTAGTTGCCCCAAGTGTGGAAGTAAACTGGATGGGGGATTTACACATGATGCTTGTTTTCCAGGTTTTCATCATGGTACTTATCCAAGGTGCTTGTTTGCCAAGTTTTCACCATTGGACGAATTATTTCTCTTTACTTTTTTTTTGACTTTTTTTTGGATTTTTGGATAGTATGCAGATGAAGATGGATAAGGATAGGGATGTGAATAAGTGGATGTAGAAGACATGTGATAAGGAGATGGATGAAGGACTCAAGCATCAAGTTCCATACAAGCTATAAGAGCCCATGTGTGAAGTGACTATTGGATGTGGGTACAACCTTATTAGGATAAATGGATTATGCAAGAGAATGGATTAAAGGGATTTGATGGGGAAGATATGTGGGATAATGGATGGGATAGTGGAAAGTGTATGGATGGAATGATGGAGTGGATGTGTGATAGGGAAATGTTTTTAGGACCAACATTGGCACATATGGCGGTGGATGTGAAATGAGAGGTGGATTAATGGATGGAGAATGTGCAAACAATGGAGGAGATGGGATAGTGAATTTTGGGACATAAGGACCCCAAAAAGAATTAGGAGATGGTGGATGAGAATGATTACCTTGGGGATTAGCAACTTTGGATGTTGTTACAAATTTTTCATTTGAATGCATTGCATCATTTTTCTTTGGGATCCACATGGTTTTGATTTTTTTGCTTTGGTGAGCCGTTGTGGCCTGTGGGTTTGATTTGGATTTTGGATTGGATTTTTCTTCTCTTCAACATGTCTTTTTAAGGGGACATGAGGAGCATTAGATTCATGTGGATGTTTAGATTTATTCATTTTTGCTTTAGCATCCAAAGTGCTTTTAGTAGCAATGGGATGGGTGCGAGGAGATGGATGATATGAAGGAAACATGAATGGAGTGATGGAGGTTGGATTTTGGGGATGATATGTGGATGGAGGATGCGTAGGTATGTGACTTTGTTGATCCTGATTAGGGACATGAGAGTGGGATGTTTATGATGGGTGACATGGATAGGTGATTGGTGGATAAAAGAATGAATAGGATGGGATGGAGGAGGTAAGTTTGGGGTATAAGGGCCCAAAATGGACTTAGTAGCTAGAGGATGTGTGATGGTGGAAGGAGGGACATAAGGACCCAAAATAGATGGAGTAGATGAAAGACGAGAGATGTTGGATGAAGGGACATAAGAACCCAAAATGGATTTGGAAGACGAAGGAGGAATATGGATGGTTTTTTTGATGTGATACAATGGAGGGCTGATGGCATAAAATGGTTTTGTGGAGCGATGGGAAGAGTCTATTGTTCTTTTGGAGGAGGCTTGCTTAGGATTTATGGAGGTTGCACCAACATTTTTGGATTGCGAGTCTTGAGAGATATATCCAAGACCTTTTGTACACGAATTTTCTTTGACATGGACGGGCTCTAGGATACCTTTCTCATGAAGGCCTAAACCTTTTCCTTGATAGTTCATGCTCTTGAGCATTCGATCTATGGTAGGATACTTGCTATTTTGGAAAAATGATGTGAGTCCATTATTAGGTGGAGGAGAATGGGCGGTGTATGTACTTAGTTCCTCGTTTGCAAGAAAACCACCATGGACGAATGTAAGAGTACCAAGGGAATATAAAAAAGGTGTTGGGATGGTAGGGCTAGTCGACAATGGAGGATCATGAGATGGAGATGATGGGGAAACAACATCTTGATCAAGAGAAGTGAGTGGTAAGGGATCAGAAGAGGGACTAGGTGATATGCTAGGATTTGGACTTATGACAGTGAGTGATAAGGGCTCCTGAGATGGAGCAGTTGGATCTTGAGTGTCAAGGGGATCATGGGGTGGAATGGATGGGAGACTATGATATTTAGGTGGGCTATGTGGGATGGAAGGATCTTGATCGAGAGAAATGAGTGGTAAGGGCTCATGCAATGGAGTGATTGGATCTTGTGTGACAAGGGGATCATGGGCTGAAGTGGGTGAAGGACTGTGATCTTGATGGACCAAATGGGATGGCAAGATCTTGGTTCGGAGAAGGGGATATGTTGGTATAATTTGGATCAAACTCTTGGCAGGACTCATCTTGTGTGGCTAGTAGGATGATGGAGTGTTGGAGGGACTCCTCAAGTGGGGGAGATGGAAGGATGGAGGATTCATGAAGCTCATGGGAATGGATTTTGGTGATATTAGGAGTGGGAGGAGTGGATTGGACTTGAGTGTCTTGGATGGTTTGGGTGGATCTAGGAGTAGAAGATGGTGATTGGGTTCGGTTATCTTCGATGGGCTCAACGAATCTCAGAGTAGGAGATGGGGGCTCAATGGATTCAGTAGATTTGACAGTTTCAATGGTTTGAGTGGTGCTAGGGGTGGTAACATCAATGATAGGTGTGGTACATAGAAGAGTCTCATCACCAGTGACCATGGAGGATGGGTTGGGATGACATGGTTCCACGGTTTCAAGGTGTGGAGTTAGGGATGTCTTCTTTGTCATAAGTCCTTGGAGAACTTCTGGAGTGAGAATTGTGCATACTCTAGGCTTAGATGGCATGGTAGGAGTGGATGAAGGATTATGGATTGGTGGAGGATTAGGGTTATGGATTGGTGGACTAGGATTATATTGAGGAATGAGATTGGATGGAAGACTAAGAGTAAGTATAGGATTAGGATTGGATGGAGGGTTAAGGTAAGAATATTGTGAGAGCGGATTAGAATAGGAAGACATGGATGGTGGATTGATGTTGGTGGAAGTAGACGGGGAATTAAAATGGGGATATTGGGATGGTGGATTAAGATGAGAAAATTGGGATGGTGAATTAGGATAGGAAGACACAGATGGTGGATTAAGACAAGAGGATATGGGTGGTGGATTGCAATAGAGATATTGGGAGAACATATTAGGATGGGAAGATTGAGATGGTGGATTAGGACAAGAAGATGCAGGTGGTGAATTAGGACAAGAGGAATACATGGATGGTGGGTTAGGATAGGAAGATGTGGATATTGGATTAGGATAGGTTGATGGGGGTGTAGGACCTAGAAAAGAAGGGGTGAATGTAGGATTAGGATGGGCAGACTGGTAAGGAGGATTAGGATAGGGGGACATGGATGGGGAATTGTAATAGGAGTATTGGGATGTTAGATTAGAATGGGAATATTGGGATGATAGATTAGGATAAGAGGGTGTGGGTGTTGGATATGAAAAAGATGTAGATGAAGGATATGATGAGTATGTAGACGAGGAAGGTAATAGATATCCCTTGTCAAAGGTAGCATAAGGAGCATTATTAGGTGTGGATGAGGATGTAACAAGATAGCTCAGAGGGGTGATTGGATTTTGGAAAGCGGTTGGGAAAAGTTCACTAGAAATGATAGCATAAAGGGGATCTATCTCATAAACCTCTTGATCAACAAGACTCTTGTTATCATCATCAACGTAATTCAGGTTTCCTTTGATTACTCTTTTTGGTTGCATTGGTGAAGAATAAGGATTCATGATGTTAGATTGGAGTGAAAAGATGGGAACGAACAATTAGAAGGAAAGAAAATATGATGAAAGGATAAATAAGATGGATTGGAAGAAGGAAGAAAGGATCTTAAGATTTGTTTCAATATCAAAAGATCTTGGGTGTAGGTGGACTAAAGCTCAGATTAGAATTTAGGTCAAGCTCATATTGGGATTGGATTAAAGCTTAGATTAGGATGATGCGATGATGCGATGAGATTGATTCTAAACCAAGTTCAAAGGTTCGATGGGATTGGATTACCACAGGATGATTACGACCCAGAATCTACCTCAAGATGGAAGTAGATTGATTGGGTGATCGGATAGGGATGTGGTTGGATTAGATTGGATAAGATCGATTGATGAAACAATTGATAAGATCAAATGATGGAACAAATATGATGATGAAAGGGATTCTAAACCAAGTTTAGAGATTATCCTAGGTGACTTACGGTGCTGATTGATCAGATTAAAGGATATATAGATGATTGTGGCACCGAATCCACCTTGAGATTGAAAGTGGATTGATTGGGCTAACAACGGTGATTGACTCAGGATGGATGATGATCCTAAGCAGATGTGGATGATGATGATTAGATTCAGACACATAGGTCAATTTAGATAATAATTTTTTAAACGAAGTTTAGGGGATTTAGATTGGGAAAACGATGATGGATATGTAATCTGGAGATGTTTTTTGGATGATGAATGAATGAACTTGGGAGAATTCCGATGAATTGAAATGCAGACTACAGGTGAACAAAAGTTGCAAAATGGCTAGATGAAGGTCAGGTTTTCCCAACTCTAGGGAAAGGTCACCCAAGTCAAGGTCAAAGTCACCCAAGTTCAGGTCAAGGTCGAGGTCGGCTAAGTCAAGGTCAAGGTCAAGGTTGCCCAAGTTCAGGTCAGGGTCACCCAAGTCAGGGTCAAGGTCCAAGCCGCCCAAGTTCAGGTCAGGGTCGCCCAAGTCAAGGGAAAGGTCACCCAAGTCAAGGGCAAGGTCTCCTAAGTCAGTTTTTAGACTTGTCTAAATTAGAAAAGGGGAAAACAAATTAACATAATGGGAAAAGAAACCTTGGGAACAAGCCAACGAACTATCGGAGTGGGGAAATGGATGATCAGACTGGGTAAACAGATGCTTAGAAAGAGGAAATGGATACTCAAAATAGGTAAACGAATGCTCAGAATGGGGAGACAAATGCTCAGAATGAGGAAATGGATACTCAATACAGGTAAACAGATGCTTGGAATGGGGAGACGGATACTCGGAACGAGGAAACAAATGCTCAAAATGAGGAAACAGATGCTCGGAATAGGGAGACAAACGCTTAAAAAGAGGAGACAAAAGCTCAAAACGAGCAAACAGATGCTCAGAATGGGGACATAGGTGCTTGAAAGAGGAGACATATGCCTAGAATGAGGAGACAGATGCTTGGAATGAGGAGACAAATGCTCAGAATGGGAAAGCAGATGCTCGAAACAGGGAGACAGATACTTGAAATGAGGAAACAAATGCTCAGAATGGGTAAACAGATGCTCAGAACGGGGAGACAGATGCTCAAAAAAGGAGATAGATGCTTGGAATGAGGAGACAGATGCTCAGAGCAAGGAGATGAATGCTTAGAATGAGACGAATGCTCGAAATGGGGAAATGGATGCTCAAAATGATTGAATGGAAGGTGAAATTGGATGTTTAGGGTGCAAAATTTCCCAACTTGGGGCAGGGTCACCCAACTTGGTGAAACAAGTTGTTTGACTATAACTTGGACAGAGGGAAAAATCACCCATGTTCAGGGCAGGGTCACCTATCTTAGTGCAGGTTCGCTTAACTTACGACAGGTTTGCCTATCTTAGGGCAGGTTCACCTATCTTGAGGGCGGGTTCACCTATCTTAGGGTAGGTTCACCTATCTTAAGGCAGGTTCTCCTATCTTAGGTCAGGGTTGCCTATCTTAGGGCAGGGTTTCCCCTATCAATAGATCTAGACTTAACATAGATGAAAATGGCCATGGCCAAGGACCCAAAACACAACAAACAATAAACAAAAGGTAAGGCTGACTTGACTAAATAGAAATGCACTGGTTTTGCATAGAAAAGATAGTTCAAACAACACAATCCTAAGATTAGTGAAAAGGGTATGGCCAACACAATCCTTTAACTAGGCTAAACAAGGAAAACTAAGGAGTCCTCGATATACGCACGGTACATGAGGCACAACTGTGAACACCCGCTCATCTACAAGCATGAGTCGGGAACTCCAATGAGGTATTGGAGGTTAAAACAAACTCTTCACATCTTATCTAGGTATCACCCTAGCTTCGATGCTCTGCCAAACATGACATGACTAGATTAGGGTACAACTTTGGCTCTCCCCCCGTTATATACCCTGCTGATACACATGGTTGGGATTGTCCCTTAGGGTGATAAAATCCCCAAGCAGGTCTCACTAAAAAGAGAACACTAAATGTTTTCGGCTACTCCCTAGGCTCACACAAAGTGCAAGGGGAAAGCTTAAACGAAATAGTGCCCCCTTAGATAACACAAAAGACTAAGTTACAATTTCTCTTCACCCAGGATCTCCAAATGGTGCAAGGGGATTGGATACGTCAATAGCTTACTTGACAAGCAAAGCACACAATATATTGACTTCCCCTACTTAAAATTATGCACCTAACTAGTATGAAAAATGAAAGATAAACAATCTAACTAATGACTTGGCCCGTCCATCCTGTAGCAAATACGTTAAAAGTTTTGATCCTCTGGTCTTCATCAAGTGTGAAACAACTGTACAAATGTTAGTAAAAATAGGCACATTCACATACAAGACAAGTTAGGGGGGAATTATTAACAAAAACAACAAGAAACAAACTCTGGAAATGAAGTTTAAGTTATTGTTTTACCTTAGAGTAACCTTTGTCTAGGTTAGGATCACCCCTGTTCAGGGCGGGATCGCCTATCTTGAGGGCGGGTTTGCCTATTGTGGAAACATAAGGAAGATTTTTTCTGTTTCATAGATGGGCGATTCTGTAAGGAAGAATCACCCCTGTTGAGGGCAAGGTTGCCCAAGTTGGGGTAGAGTCACCCAACTTAGGGCAGGGTTGCCCCTATTAAGGTCAGGGTCACCCAATTGTGGGCGGGGTTGCCTCTGTCAGTTGTAGAGTTGCCTCTCTGCAACCTAAACCTGCAAAATGCTAAACAATAACAAACATGAAAGCAAGAGACCTGTTTGTGGGTCCAATCAGGCGTGCCAAAAATGTGAGCAACATTATTTACCTATCTTAACAGATGCAAAACAACATGCAAAAGAAGGAAACAACACTTCAACACCTCAAGATTTGGCTATGTTAAACTCAAACAAAATAAAGATGAAAAACATATTTATACCTTGTATGAGTTGCTCCTTGGTTGGTTGTTTGATAGTTGATAAATGTGTGCTCCTTGATGGAAAAATGGACTAAAATGACATGTAAAGTGATACAAATTTGATGTGGAATGCAATGAAGGATGTGGGTAGTTGGATTGATGTATGAAAGTGTATGCAATATGAGCTTCAAGAGTGCAACAATGGTGATTGTGAAGGCAAATGCTAGTGTGAGAGCTTGAGCTTGAAAATGTGAATGTGATGAATGAAAATGTAATGTTTCAATTGAGATAAAATCTTCCATTTTAAGGGAAGAATCTCTAGAGAAATGGATGGTCAATATTTTTTCAACATGGGCGAGATGAAGGGATGTGGTGAGTTGAGGACTCAAAAGCTCTCACATCTTGCCATGTGGAGGATGAAGTATCATGAGGACAAATGAGTTGGAAAGAGGACATGTGAGGTGGAGGTACTTGCAAGTACCTTGGGATGAGAATGATGGTGACAAGTGAGGAATTATGGGGATGAGAGAAGTTTTTGGGAGAATAAATGTGAATTTTAAATTCATATGATTGAGGAGTATCTAGAGGATAAAACAAGGACCTCCTTGTCCCATGTGAGTGATGTGACACATGAGACCCACATAGGGAAGAGGGGAACCTTAGATGAATAAATGTGAATTTTTAATTCACATGGGGAAGAGGTCAAAGCTAAAAGGGAAAGCACTTATGAAAGGTTGACTTATAGTACATGCCAAAGATGGCATGTGATTAGATTAAGGTTGTGCAAATAGGTGATTAGGAAGATTAATGAGGGATTAGAGGCAAGTGGCCAAATATGGAGGATGTGACATTAATCCTGATTAAAGGTGTGGACATCCTAATCATGGATTAATTAGACTAATCCATATTAGAAGAAGGTTATGGAGGATGTGACAAGGAGAGAGAAAGAGAAGAATTTAAAATTGATTTAAAATCCAAAAAGGCTAAATGACCAAATTAAATAAATTGATGTATTTATTTAATTTAGAGAAAGGATGAAAGGTAAAGTATTGAAATATAAAATTAAATACTTTAGGGACCTTAGGGAAAGGGGAAATATTAATTAAATGAGTTATTTAATTAATATTGATGAAGTAGATGAATAAAGAGGATGGATTTGACCATATGGGAGTGGTCAAATTTGGATGTCTACAACTGCAAATCCCCCACAAACATGATGGCATTCCATTGTGCATCCTCTAAAACCACATAATTGTGCAGATAATACTCACACAATTGGTCTTGTTCATCTGGGGTAGCATCAACAAAAATATGGAGAAATTAAAGCTTGTTGCTCATGGAAACTGGCTTCTTGTTGTTCAACCTACTAAATTGAAAACTTAAGAACTTTTATTGGAGAAAAAAGGCATATGTTTTGGTTGGGGGTCTACACTCGATAATTTGGGCAGCCTTATTTGCTATCTCTTCCATTCTGATTGCCAATTTACTCAATTCAGTATACTTCCCCTCTAACACTTTGGTGTACTCTACAATTAGAGTTTTTCTTCCTGTCTCTACTTTTCTTTCTCTTGTGAGAATTCTTTAGTGACCTTCCACAGTTGATACCCAAGAGACAAAGTTGTGTGGTAAGTTGGCATTTTTGTGCTAGGAGGTTTATGATTTCTTGTTGTAAGTTCTCCATCCCTTATTTTGATCGTGGCCAGTTGTGCCAATAGGTAAAACTTTGCACCATGCCCATATGTTTGCAGTTTCTCCTCCAATTCTTGTATTTTTATCTCCCTTCCTTTGTCTCTTTTCTCATATCCCTGTATCACTTCTTCCAGTTGTTTAATTCTTTCTAGAGCTTCCTAGAGCTCCTTTCTGACATTTCTATCCTCTAAAAATATTTCGTCTATTTCTAAAAACTGTCCATTACCACCCCCTATACAATCATAGTCCTCATAATTAGGGCTATCTAGGGTTTTCTTTCTTTTCTTATTGGCAATAAGTACATCCTCTGAGTTTGAATCAAAAGTGATGGATATATGCCACTTCCTCTTTGTAGGTGTATGCACATTTCCAGAGGCATTTCCCTTTATTTTTGAGTTTGTTTCAACCAACATCACATCCTCTTCCTATTGTTCCTTGCCCTTTGTTTCTTCTTCTGGTTTTTCCACACTCTCCCTCATAACACCTTGCTTTTTTAGGTAGCCTGGCCACCTTGGTAGGGTAGGTTTCTCCTTTTCAATATCTTTCTTTTTCTTTTGTGTTTTAGAAGGTGTGGATGTACTACCTCTTCTTTTCTTGGATTTAGGTGGTTTGAAAGAAGATGGGATTTCTTCCTACTAGTGGCCTATATTTTGGCTCATTTTTCTCCTTAGATTCACCCTGGCTATGGGTAGGTGAAGCCATAGGTGAAACAAGGGGACTTCCTCTTGTAGGTGCAACTTATGGTTCTAGGGTTTTAGGTACTGCAAGTGCCTCAAGTAGACTATTAATATCTTGACATTTCACAAAGTCTTCCCAGGATACCTATGGATATTGAATCCTAAGGCTCCTTTTTACTAATAGGGCTATTAAATAGTGATGTGATAAAGTTGTATCACTCTGTTTTCTCTGGTATGTAGATGCCATCCTTTTTAGCATTTTGTAGAGGTAATTGGGTACATTAACTAGTCTATAAAAGATTTTTTCTACCATCACAAGTAAGGTATCTAATAACATAAGAAGCAAAATTGGCCCAAACCCATGGAAGGGAAAGTATTTTTGTACCTTAGGATGATGAATCCAGGTTTTCTCCTAGTTTGTTGAACTCTTCCCTTGCAACCAGTGCGTCTACTCGGACAAGAAATTTTGCTTCAGTCCTTGGTATACCATATACTTGTGCAATTACACCTTCTGAAGCATCCAATGACAACCCTTTTACCATGGATTTGTCATGCTGCAATGTAGCTACAAATCTCCTTGTTATGTCATTATCGAACTCTGTCAAGTTTAGTAAGTAATCCAACCAACCACCCCTTGTGAAGATATGCAATACCAATGTGTCCACTAATATTTTTTTGTGTGTTGATGAATCTCTTTAAATAGCATCACCTCCTATTGGTGAATAACTTTACCTCTGCTCAATGTTCTAACCTTAGAAATTTAGCTTGATTTCAACTTCACCACCCTCAAACCCTTCTCTTACTCTACTATTTTCACATGCACTCTTCACTACAACTGTACAATAACTGCAATCCCTTATCCTCTGTATCAACTTAATTCAACTTAAAATTAGGTTCAACTTAGCTTAGAATCACAAGATTTAGGGAATTGAAAATTGAATTTAACAACAAAAGGTAGGTGTAATTTACGACAAAAAGGGTTTGCATGTCATGTTTGTTTTTTTGCATTTGGCTTTAGGTGGAAAAAACGAAAAAAAAAACTGGTTGATGTATTACCCTCCCCCAACTTAAGGTTTGAAGTGATCACACTTCAACTCATGATAAGCAAAGTATGATTATAGAATATGGAAATAAATGTAATGAATAGATTGCATGCTTAATTTAATGTAAATACGTAATGATTTTTTTTTGGAAATCCATGATAATTATGGTAATGTGCTTTGAATACCTATCAGAGGTGATTAATTGAATGTCACACGTGTGAAGTTGAATAAAATGTATCCATAGGATAATTTGATGTGACAATAAGTAATTTTGTTGGTGAATGAATGGCAATGTAGCAAGTGCAATGAAATGAAACAGAATGGATAGATGATGGGTAGTGATGTGACAATTCAAATGCTTGAAATTTGAATTGGCAACATGAAATAACATGAGCATGTTGTGTGTACTTATTATGATAAGATTAAAGTTGCATGTGTGAGAAAAGTGAGTTGAAAAGGTGTGAACTGCAATTAATGTGGCACCAATTGCTGAAATTTCTTGACAAGTAGCACTATGAGTACCTTCGACATCAAGTCTCGCCTAAATTATGACAAATTTTGTGCTACAGGTCCCTACTGCAATATGGCCCTTACTAAATGGTGACAGTTGTAAATATATGACAAGTCCCTACCGTAGAATGGATAATACTGAAAGAAGTATGTATATCAATGTAACTGTGTTGTGTGTGCATGTGAGGTGGAATAAGAAATTAGATCCGAGTGACCTAAAAGGATGAGCTATGTAGCTCAACCACTGAGTCATCTAAAGAAATTGGTACATCTGTTTTTGTTGAGTCATCATTTTTGGGTATGGTATTTGTATCTGAATCATTGTAATCGTTGATAGGACCATACTATTGAGTGAGAGAAATAATAAAGTCATCTCTCTCTATTGGATTTTGTAAAGTTTCAACCTATGGCCATTCACCAGGAGGGAGAACCTTACTGCATCTATGGTCCTACCTTTATTTTTTAAATTTCAACTTGTGGCCATTAACTAAGAGGGAGAACTTTACAAGAAATTGGTAAAGAGAGGTGACTTTATTCTTTCTCTCACTCAAAAATATGGTCCTACCGATGATTACAATGATTCAAATACAAATACCATACCCAAAAATGATGACTCAACAACAAAACATGTATCAAGTTATTCAGATGACTCAATGGTTAAGCTACACAACTCATCCCTCGGGTCTAATTTCTTATTCCACCTCACATGCACACATGACATAGTCACATTGATATACATACTTCTTCTAGCATTGTCCATTCTACGGTAGGGGCTTGTCGTATATATACAGTTGTCACCATTCAATAAGGGCCCTATTGCAGTAGGGACCCGTAGCACAAAAGTTGTCATAATCTAGATGAGACATGATGTTGAAGGTACCCACAACGCTGCTTGTCAGGAAATTTCAAAAATTGGTGCCACATTAGTTGCAGTTCACACCTTTTCAACTCACTTTTTGGGTACACATGCAACATTAGTCTTACCATAATAAGTACACACAACATGCTCATCTTATTTCACATTGCCAATTGAAATTTCAAGCATTTGAACAGTCACATCACTACCCATCATCTATCCATTCCATTTCATTTCATTACACCTGCCACCTTGTCATTCATTCACTTGCAATTACTTCTTGTAACATCAAATTATCCTATAGACACATTTTATTCAGCTTCACACACACGGTGTTCAATTAATCACCTCTAACAAGTACACAAAGTACATTACCATAATTATCATGGATTTCCAAAAAGCTTTCACAATGTATTTACATTAAATTAAGCATGCAATCTATTCATTACATTTATTTCCATATTTTATAATCATACCTTCACCTACCATGAGTTGAAGTGTGGTCACTTCAAACCTTAAGTGGGGGAGGGTAATACATCAACCAGTTTTTTTTCATTTTTTCCACCTAAAGCCAAATGTAAAAATACAGACATGACATGTAAACCCTTTTTATCCTAAATTGCACCTACCTTTTGTTGTTAAATTCAATTGTCAATTTCCTAAATCCTGCTATTTTGAGCTAATTCGAACCCAATTTTATAGTACAGTTGTAGTGAAGAGTGCATGTGAAAATAGTAGAGTAAGAGAAGGGTTTGAGGGTGGTGAATTTGAAATCAAGCTAAATTTCTAAGGTTGGAACATTGAGTAGAGGTAAAGTGATTCACCAATGGGAGGTGACATTATTAGAAGAGAGCCATCAACACACAAACAAATATTAGAAGGAGCATTGGCATTTCCTATCTTCACAAGGGTTGGTTGGCTAGATTACATTCTAAAGTTGGCAGAGTTTGATAATGACATAACAAAGAGATTCACAACTACATTACAACATGATGAAGCCATGGTAGAAGGGTTGTCAGTGGATGCTTCAGAAGGTGCAATTGCACAAGTATCTCGTCTGCTAAGGACTAGAGCAAATTTTTTTGTTCGAGTATACAGACTGGCTGTAAGGGAAGAGTTCAACGAACAAGGAGAAAACCTGGATTCATCATCCCAAGGTACAAAAAATCTTTCCCTTCCATGGGTTTGGGCCAACTGTGCTTCTTATGTTATTAGATACCTTACTTGTGATGGCAGACACAATCTCTTATAAATTGTAAATTTCAAATTACTTAGTCATCTTCGCCATAATAGACTAGTTAATGTGTCCAATTACCTCTACAATATGCTAAAAAGGATGACATCTGAATACCTAAGAAAATAGAGTGATACAACTTTATCACATCACTGTTTAATAACCCTATTAGTAAAAAGGAGCCTTAGGATTCAATATCCATAGGTATCCTGGGAAGATTTTGTGAAATGTCAAGATATTAACAGTCCACTTGAGGCACCTACAGTACCTAAAACCTTAGAACCACAAGTTGCACCTACAGGAGGAAGTCCTCCTGTTTCACCTATGGCTTCACCTACCCATAGCCATGGTGAGTTTGAGGAGCAAAATGCGCCATAATCTAGGCCACCAATAGTAGAAGAAATCCCATCTTACTTCAAACCACCTAAATCCAAGAAAAGAAGAGGTAGTACATCCACACCTTCTAAAATATAGAAGAAAAAGAAGGATATTTAAAGGAGAAACCTACCCGACCAAGGTAGTTAAGTTGCCTGAAAAAGCAAGGTGTTATGAGGGAGAGTGTGGAAAAACTAGAAGAAGAAACAATGGGCAAGGAATAGCAGGAAGAGGATGTAATGTTGGTTGGAAAAAACTTAGAAATAAAGGTAAATACCTCTGCAAATGTGCATACACCTGCAAATAGGAAGTGGCATATATCCACCACTTTTGATTCAGACTTGGAGGATGTATTTATTGCTAATAAAACAAGAAAAAAAAACCCCAGATAGCCCTAATCTTGAGGACTATGATTGTACAGGAGGTGGTAATGAACAACTTTTAGAAATAGAGGAAATGTTTTTAGAGGATAGATATGTCAGAAAGGAGCTCTAGGAAGCTCTAAAAAGAATTAAATAGTTGGAGGAATTGGTGCAGGGTTATGAGAAAGGAGACAAAGGAAGGGAGATAAAAATACAAGAATTGGAGGAGAAACTACAGACATATGGGCATGGTGCAAAGTTGGACCTATTGGCACAACTTTCCATGATCAAAACAAGGGATAGAGAACTTATAGTAGGAAATCAAAAAGCTCCTACCACAAAAACCCCAACTTACCACACAACTTTGTCTCTTCGGTATCAACTATGGAAGGTCACTAGTGAATTTTCATAGGAGAAAGAAAAATGGATAAAGGAAAAAGAAACTCTAATTGCAAAGGACACCAAGGGAGTAGATATTGTCATGGACCTTAAGGAAATTACAATGCGTTACAATATGTACCCCTAGTGCATTTTTCTTGAGGGCAAGAAAAAGGGTAGTTGGGGGAGTGATGAGTCCATTTATTAGTCCATTTCTTGATGTTTTTATGCATGTTTATAGACATTATCAAACAATCCTTTCAGACATTCCTATGCTATGCTATCTTTTTATGCTTATTATACAACCTTGGACGTGAATTAGAGTAATGAAAATATTGTTATGATATAGTAGCATTACATGATTTATATGTGGATTGTATGAAATGTGATTAGAATTCTATGTTTAATCATGGTAGTTAGCTTTGTGTATGTGTTTTGTGGATTAATCTCTTGCAGCCCAAGAAGAAATTATAGCCCGCAACCAAGGGAGGTCTTGGACAACGAAACAAGGGAAGTGCCAGAACAAGCTGAGTGCAATAATTACCATGTGGAGACACCTGATGGAGTTATTCGTGCATCATTATAACAGTTAATAAGGTGTTGAAGAAGAAGAATTATTTTATTGATAAGATTTTGGATAACTGATTATGTGTTCCACGTTGCATATCTATTTTGCAGAGTTTTAATCCTATTTGTTCTCTTTTTTCTTTCCAGTTGTAGTTTGAATAACTCAATCTTAAATACACACATTGATATCTAGGGAGTTGTAGTTAATGATTTTAGTTCAGAGTTGTGTTTAGAATAAACTCCCTCGTGCCTATGTATAGTTGGTGTTTGAGTCTTTAGTATAGTTAATTGATTAATCTCACACTAGCGAATTTGTTATCAATTACTTCTTAGTTTTTAGTTGTAATCTACAAACATGAACTGATTGTTCAGAAATGGTTTTCTTGAATACAATCTTTGAGCAATATTTTATGTGATCATTTTGAATGCATAATAAATGAAGTTCAAATGTATATGATTGTGTATTTGGAGATTTAGATTTGTTTTTAGTTTAAGTGAAGACAACCACCTGAGCAAGACACTCAAGGTAATCGTCCTTCACTACATTTATAGTTGTTTTATTTCTATTTGGTATTTATTTTTGTTAGTCATTACTTTAAAAATTACATGTAAGTTAAAATAAATTCTCATATTGTGATTATCAATAATGGTTGTTCATGTGCATGAATGCATTCAATTGACTTGTAGTCCTTCAGAGGATAGATTAGGTTCAGTTATCAGTTTTGAGTTAGTTATAGTAATTATTTGTTAACAGTTTAGCTACAGGTTATACTGTAGGTACCTATAGCTGTTAGCGCTAATTTACTTCTTTCACTGTTAAGTGTTTATGTGATTTTCCAACAAGTAGAATACCTTTAATAGGATAACCTAGGTAATCTCAGGTCTTTGAAAGCACACATAGTGCCAACGCCATTACAAGTTTACAAGCCTGGTTGACAATTTAATGAGGTCTTTGCAATGTTGAGTGGAGTGTTCAGCTAGGTCATTCCTCTGAATTGTGTGATTTCCACCAAGTTTACAAGACACTACTTTAGACTCTACACTAAGTGGGCCATTCATTATCATGACAAATGGGTTCTTGTGAACCACTGCTCATGAAACATGGGTCAATGAGTTTGACTCAAAAAATTGCACGGTTGAATCTTGATAGTAATATCACAATTTGACATGCTATGGAAAATACCTCCTACTTATCAATTGATGACCGAAAGGGGCTCTATAATGAATGGTTCATAAGGCACAAGACTTGATAAAGGTTTTGTAGATGGGGTTGCAAGCTAAGTGGGCTTAACCTTGGGGAAAACTCTATGGTTAAGCGTGCTTGAGCTGGAGTAGTATTGGAACGGGTGACCTTCCAGGAAGGCCTAGTGCTTCACCTCTGTGAGCATCACCTAGGTGCAATGAGTGCTAAGTGGGCCATTCATTATCATGAGAGATGGGTTGTTGTGAACCACTACTCATGAAACATGGGTCAATGACTTTGACTCAAAAAATTGCATGGTTGAATCTTGATAGTAATATCACAATTTGTCATGCTATGGAAAATACCTCCTACTTGTCAATTGATGAGCTAAAGGGGCTCTATAATGAATGGTTCATAAGACACAACACATGCTGAAGGTTTTGCAAATGGGGTTGCAAGCTAAGTGGGCTTAACCTTGGGGAAAACTCTATGGTTAAGTGCACTTGAGCAGGAGTAGTACTAGGATGGGTGACCTCCTGGAAAGGCCTAAGGCATCACCTCTATCAACATCACCTAGACGCAATGAGTGCTAAGTGGGCCATTTATTATCATTAGAGATGGGTTCTTGTGAACCACTAGTCATGAAACACGGGTTAATGAGTTTGACTTGAAAAATTACATGGTCAAATCTTAATAGCAATATCGTAATTTGATATGCTATGGAAAATACCTCCTACTTAGCAATTATATAATCAAATTGCCAACTAGAAGAAAATAAATTTTGTCATTGCATTTGCACATGATTTAGTCTCCTATACAATTCAATCTAGGGTCACAATTTCATTGTCTTCAAGGTGTCATCTTGTCTCCATGAACCATTAAATTCCAAATTTTTAAATCAAGGGGTCATTTTTTATATTATTTGAGTCTCACAAAGTTAAGACTAACTCATCATGATGGTTACATTTTGCAATTAATAGAGTTACTCTTTGTTTACTAAATTTCTTCTCTTTTCTTCTTGGTTCTATACATCATGGTTTTATAATGAAAATAGATCCAACTCATGTTCAAATTTGTGTCCATGTTCTACATTTAATTTAGTTTATAGATCATAGTTTAAAATAAAGCATGGGTTCATAGTTTTACAAATTCTCAAAATTCTCTAGATTCTAAGGCATATAGGTTTGTGGTTAAAAATACCCTCATAATTTATGAACAAAATAGGTGTGCAATGAAAAACGTTTGAAATACATAACAAACATGGATGTAACCATCTTTCTAAACTAAGCCAAACAATTAAAATTTATATCACAAAGAACTTTTTTTAAAATCAACTTGGAAAACCATATGGAATTTGATGGTAGGGGTTTCCACACTCTAAACATGTGTAGAGTTTAACTTAGTCATTTCAGCCCTATGGTGATATGTAACACGAGTCCTTTAGACAATGTTGTGATCTGATAGTAGATATAAAAGTTAAATTAGATTGATGATAGGGCTTTGAATGCACTAGACAACTTGTGCATGGTTTAACAAGAGCATTTCACTATTTTTTTTTTTGATAACCTAGAGGTATCCCCAGATCATTGGCCGTATTCCGCAGACCTTGTGACTCCACCTAGCGAGCTCCACCTCCCTTGCCCTGGTCTTACTTTGATGCCAGGTTTTGGGGGACGAAGGAGGCGAGTGGAGGCGAGACTAATCCTCTGGAAGCACCGACCACGCCCGACACGACCCGTACTAGATTTCATCCGGGAGCGTGAGTCAACCTCGGGACCTACATGGGATGAACCCAAAGCCCTTAACCAACCATGCTACCCGTTCGAGCCAGCATTTCACTCTTTGAGTAACCCATGTACCCTTGAATAATGTTATGTCTAACGACTCATTTTGCTAATTTCTCAACTTGATCATTTTCTCACTATTTTTTAACTATGAATTATTTTGAAGGTTTATATTGTATTCACAATGTTGTGTAAACATCGACTCATCAAGAGAGAGGTAAAGCGTGTAGGGTGGTCACTCACCCATTGGATTTAAATGACTGTAAATGTGACACATAGCCAACTTACTAACTCTACAAAAATGAGGCCATTAGGTCATTGGTGGGAACAAAAGAGATTGACAAAGGTAGTGCCCATGTACCTGCTAATAATTTACCTACCAACTTTGCATTGTGATAAATTAAGGGTTTATAGACTCATGATTATCAATCGAATAGGTCAAAAAGCACATGGTTTCAATGAGTAAAGGTGGAGGCCAATGATAGCTTGGAATGGTTTAATGGATGACCTTCACTTCATAGAAAGCTATATAATACATAGACTAGTCAGATTCCATACGACTTGAGAACCAGTAATCAATCATCTTAACATTATATCAATATTACTTAAGAACATAGAGACCAAGCATAATAGACAAGATTAGATTAAGAAAAAAATCATAAAACTTAAAACAAAGCTCAACATTGGAACAAAACTAAGACTTCAAATAAAGGACTTCAACCATAAAACAAAACACAAGCTCACAGACTTGGATAAATAGCGTACTTCAACATCTCTCAAACAAATCTACATTTTATATTGTCAATTTTATAAAAAAAATATACTAAATAAACAATACAACCTTATTAAATTAAAGTATACAATACTAACATTTTTTTAATATAAATATCTATAAATCATTTGAATTTTTTTATAGAGTGCACGATTCAGGGAGCTTGCGTGACATGCCCTCCAATACCACGGGGACAAGGGGAGACTAGACCTGGTGACCTCTTGCTTGCAATAGGATGCTTTAGCCAATCAAGCTAGACCCCTGACCCATCTAAATCGTTTGATTAAATCAATTATAATTTTAAAAAAATATTACAAATTTTATAAGAAATAAATTAACTATAACAATCAATATTCCAGTATGTTCCAATGGTAAAGACCAATCGCTAGACAACCTTTGTTTTTTTTATTATAATAATAATTATGTTGCGGGTGGGATTCGAGAAGTTGGAGAGAGAAAATATGTTTCCAACTAACATAGTGTTAGTTAGCGTACATCTGGCCGAAGATAATTTCTCCATTTTTTAATGCATAAAATAATGGCTGAAATAAATGGGCCATTTTAAAAATAAAATAAAATAAAAACATTTTCCCCTAAGGAAGGGACACACAGCATTTTCAGATTACTACCTACGTAGAGCACATTCACCGCAAAAATAGGAGGAAAGAGCAATGGTCTAAACAAGTTCACTTTTCAATTTCGTGTATAGTGTTTGATGTCCGAATATGCCGTTTAAATATTCCTCAACGGCATGGTATCTGACGGAAAGCAATCTCTGGCTCAAAGAATATTCCAGATCCGTGCAAGATCACGGGAGTATGGAGGGTCACGATATAGCTGATCAGAAGCACGAGTACGGTCCACAATTTGGTTTGTCGTTCAAATTTGAGTTGCGGATTTGAAAAGGAGTTTAAAAATAATTGAGGGCCCGGATTGGCTTTTATATAAGCGTTCTTGCTGCCACGCACATTTGTTCAGAGAGGTCGGTAACGCAACAGGAACCCGTGGCAATTTGCCGTGAATTCCCTGAATTTATGTCAATTTGGGGATAAAGGTGAGTGGAATCTCACGTATTTAGCTTTAAAGCGTCGATTTAAGCTGTCTGGCGTACGATTCGAAGAATTTTAGAGGAGTTGAAGTTATCTTGGTCTGTTGGTTCGGCTGTTTGGAAATTCCGACGGAATTGGGAGATTTGGCCGTTCGTAGACGGAAATTTGCCTGCCTCTGATCGGTTAGGCATCAAGTTTGGGAAAACATTGGGGTTTCCGACGAAAGACTTGTTGTATTTGGACATATTTTGTGAGAGTTTCGAAGGAGGGAGGTGATATTATTAAGGCTCTTTGAATTGTTGTGTTTTGAGATTTTTAGCTCAAGAGTGTGGGCGCATTATCTGCAGAAAAATGCTTTCAGAAGAAATGAGCCGTTTGGCGACAGAGATACGGGAAACGCAGCAATCTCTTGATACGAATGGTAATATTTTTGTTAATTTCAATATCTGTTTAGATTTAAGCGCGAAATTTATTGAGTATAATTGTGTATTCTTTTGTTTTGTACATTAAAATGTTAAAATTGAGGAATTCTTTGGCCTCGAGCCTATACGTTGATTTCTTGTCCTGTTATAAATAGTATTGGCAGAGATAATTAATGTTTATCAAGACTATTTTCTGGAAATGAATTGAAAAAATGTATGTTGTTTGTTAGCTGTGGAACTTTGAGCTTTGTTAAGTGCCCTTTCATAATAAAGAAAAATGCATTGCATCCTCAACATATTGGTAACAGTTTTGTCCTTCTTTTTTGCCATTTTAAATTAAATATTGCAGCTGAACTCGAGAGACGTAAAAAATGCATCCGTCAAGCAATATTCCGTCGTGTGACATGAATTTGTTTTTCCTAAATGTCAAATTTTTTGCCGTTTCAATATTTCACGTACTACGTTGCCGTGGATTTTGGAGATTTATGTAAGTACGAGATACAGAGGGGTAAATAAAGTTTCAAATCATGTTTTAATTTTACCATGGAAATTTGCTGGTACATTTTCCAACATAAAGTGTTCTGCTGATTTGGTATTCGTAGCTCATTCCCGAATCACATCCTAAATTTCATTTCAATCAAACTATTTTTAAATAGAAAAACTACTCTGATTTAGATCTTTCTCGGCTGTTTCAGATCACTCAGATTTTAATGCTACCAACAGAAATTCACGAGCGGAGAGATCAAATAAAGGTAAATTGTGTGACGAATGGACTTTCAGTGTTTGTTGCTTTGAGTTTTTATGTTGATCCGTGTATGGTTGTTTCCTATATAAAACATTTATCTATTCATGAGTTGTTATTCAATAAATTGTTGTTTCCTTTTCAGTAATTGCTATGGGCATTTTTCTTTATATTGTACCTTGCAAAATCCATAGTATATATGAGATGCTAACCATCTGGATCTGGACAAATCAATTCATTTATCTTTGACTGTATTTATAATTTCGCAAATGTTATTTGTTTCTCCTCAGAATTGTAAGTGGTAATAATTTATAAACTGTTGTGCCAGATAACTAAATTTTTTGAAGAACCATAAATGACTGGTGTGTGCTTGATGGAACAACAGGGCGCCGAAGAAGGGCGGCAGCAGAGCAGAGAAGAATTGATCAACAAAGGTGGGGCCAATATATAACTGATGGAGAGGAGGAAAATGTTCCTGTAATGCCAGCAACTGCACCAAGATCCAACCATAGGAGAAGAGCTCGAAGAAATAAGCGAAACAACTCCACACATCATTTTGATGAGGAGGAATATTATGAGGACGAACTTGCCTTTCATGCAACTGGGGGGAGAGATGAATTTTGTGAAGATTTTGCTCTTGAAATGGCATTGTGTAAGCAATTTTCCTAACGTAAACTGTTTGAAATGAGTTGTCAAGAAATAACACTCTATACAATTTGAGCTTTGCGCTCAAGTTGAAGTTTTGTACTTTTCTCTTCCTTATTTCAAGGTACCATTCTCATTTTTCTTCTCAGGGAGTGATACAATAGTTGTTTGGTGCTTTGTTTTCACCAATATGTTAAGCAAAATCTGGACAATTAATTTCATTGTATGTTTCTGTTTCTCTGAATTTTTTCAGCTCTTTCATTATCATTGGCCGATTCCACTCCTAATTCGGGAAACATAGACCACGCCAATCGGGCTGTTGTTAACATGTCATATGAGGTATGCTTGTAATATCTGGAGATGGATGTCAAAGGAATTGATTATTCAGAATGATTTGTTGTATTACTTGTTCCTAAAACTTTTGGATGCAACTTTTTAAAGGGCACTTTGCAGGAATGCTAGTAGTAATTATTCTGAAAGGACTTTTTTTTAGTTTTAATGCCACTATTATGGTAAAAAAGTTAATTTCATGATGCTTGAAACAAATGTCCTCCCTAAACATTCCGCTGGGGCTTTGAAATTATGCCCTTCTTAAGGGTGATAGGCACTATGAACGCGCTCTTGCTGGAAGGTTATGTTGTATATTGGCTTCAGGCAACTCTTGTTTTCTAGGGAGGCTGCTGTAAACTTTTTAGGGTAGCAAGTACAACAAATATACAGGTAAAGAACTGAAAGAAAATATAGATTTTTGAATCTTTCTACAGGGAATTTGTAAAATTGAAATCCTTTTTTGTAAAGTTATAATAGTCTGCTGCTAGATATGTAGAGGTGGTTAAGTTAGACCCCAGCTATGTTCTCACAGCTCTTCCTGAGTGTTACCTATTGGCAGGAAGGTTTTGATTAATATCTGCAATGTATGTTTAAACTTTAATGTGTTGTGGGGGATGTTTACTTCAGTACGAGGGTTTTCGGGGCATCAACTTAATCATGCTCTTGCCTAAATTTCAAAAGGCAACATAGAAATTGGAGATTCTCCTATCTTGTAGCTACAGGTCTTCTGATGCATTTCTTTATCGTATGTGCTAGACTCGATGTTGTAGATTTGTCTCTGTAATTACCTTATACATTGGATCTATAATTTAGAATCTTGATCTTCAGGTGGCAAATAATGTTGTAGTTGGGTTGTTGGGAGATCAACTAGGTTGATTAGATTAATAGCATTTTTAATCCAGGTCAAAGGGAGGGATTGTTCCTTTTCATATGGGCTAGACTCAATGTTGTAGATTTATCTCTATCATTACCTTATACATTGGATCTATGATTTAGAATCTTGATCTTCAGGTGGCAAATAGTGTTGTAACTTGTAGGAGATCAATTAGGTTGATTAGATTAGTAGCCTTTTTAATCCACAGGTCAAAGGGAAGGATTGTTCCTTTTCAGGTTAGATGAGTGGTCATGTTTATTATCTTCATATGTTAATTGTTTTGATTTCCTGATGAAAATTTGGAACACAATATGCTCTCATACAGTTACACTTACATCATCAACGAACCAATTCTGGAGATTTGTCTGACTGTTTCCTTTAAGTTCTGGACCGTTTGAAATTTAATCGCACAAAGTCTGACTGCTTCTAGTTGAGAACAATCCCTCAAGTTTTATAAGTTTATCTTACGAGAGTGTCAAATAGCCTTGAGTTGCTGAATCATCTTCTGAGATTGTGCTTCACTTCCATACGTAGGCATTACTAATCTAGCAGTCTTGTATGCTGGTTTAGATAACAAGACGAGTTGTTCTCTACTTAGACTAGGGGGTCTGTCTTCTTCTTTTCTGTAGTAAAATAAGATATAAGTGATTTGATTATTCTGATTTAATTGTCACACTGAATCCAATTCAGTACCAGGAGAATAGGGAAATAGACCAAATTTGTGCTTAGGATTTCAATATCTATGTTTGACTTTGTATATTCTATTACATTTTGTAATGCTTAGCTGTTTATGTACATGTCGTAAACTGGTATGATATTCTGTACTTGAATGCATATTGAAGGATAGATTAACATGTTTGCTTATCCATTCAATGTGAGAGGAAAAATCTGATCAGATAAAGAGACACACTGGTTTGAGTTTGAGAAGTATGCACTGTTGGTAGTTATGGGTTTAGAGTCGACCATGCTTCTAGTGTTAGATTTAAAATTAATTTGAAGTGGCTGATGTTTGGACTTGTGACCTGAAATTTTGCAGTCTCTTGTTCAGCTGGAGGATGTCAAATGTGTGGCTCCCGACGATGTTGTAAACTCCATGTTAAATACCATGTTCGATGGAAACAAGTCCGGCCAAGGATTGACAGAGGAAGAAGAGTAAGCTTTTTAACTTATCCTCAAGAGCATGTTGATGGAGCTCTGGATTGCATCTTTATTTTGACACTCTTTGGGCTTTGTGTAGGAAGTGTGCAATCTGCCAGTGTGAATATGAATGTGGTGACCGTATTATGACCTTGCCATGTGCTCATGCCTTACATCATGCGTGTGGGTCAGAGTGGCTTCTAAACTACTCAAAGCTTTGCCCTATTTGCAAGCTTGATGTGACTGACAAAAAAGCTGTGGATATGTAAATAAAAGGGTTCTTCGGCTCCAGCAATAGAACTGCCGAAGAATGGAAATACCGTACAGTTCAGCTGTAAATAATTCTGTGGTTTTTTATTTGTAAATAATGTTGCAGTGTAGTTAGGTTATGTTCCTACAGATATTATTTTTAAATTGATGTGAACCAGCTCTTTCAATTCATTAAAAATAAGTTAGACTTGTAAAATTGTTTATTGCTTCTTGATTCAACTATTTCAATTCCGATGGCCCAAGAGACAGCAAGGTAACTAGACGGAATACTCAGAGCGGGACGACTCGGAGGATTTTTAAATAAATTTTCTTCAGAGGAATGCTACCAATCTCTTTATTTTTTTATTCTTTTCTGTGCTGAAAAGAGTTTCATGGTGAAGTTAATTGTCTTTCCATGGCGATCTTGCTCCATGATAGTGCTTTTCCAAGTTCTCTCAATTTTTTTATGCTTTGTACAGTTGTAAGGAAAGCAAACTCTATGTTTTGTATTTCAAAAATAATTAAATTTCTCGGGTTACTTTTATGTCCAGTTTTATACTTTTGGACACGAGCAAATTTTCAGTACGACTGATGAAATCTATGCTTACATTAATATAATTATTAAAAGAAATGCTGCATCATAATCTAAAACACAATTAAAAAATTCCAGTGCATGTGTCTTGGGTGGAAATTTCTGCACACGACAGAGTGCAGCCATATATATACTATCGCAAATAATTTGAAAATTACGGTTGTCTTATTATATTTGTAAATTTTTTATCTTTTGTGTTGCAACAAATCCAAATTTGACCGTATTTTGATTTACTAAGCTTTCTGTTGGAGGGGACTCTGCATGGCCCACTTTTAATGCACACCCAATTATGTATGGAGTTCCCACATAAGGGAGAGAAAATATGGGTGCCCAACTAGTAAGCCGTAGTAGTTTCTTGATCCTGGAGTTTAAAAACTATCTACAAAAGTAAAATTTAAGTTTTACTGTTATCTCTGCAAAAATGATTTCTTGAGGTCCGGGCAGTCTGTCCATTTTAGTGAACAGCTATTTGCTCCTCCAACACTATCAATTTTAGGACAACCACCAATACCAATACCAATACCAATACCAATACCAAAATACGATGGCCAACAGCAAATACCTTCTTGTATGAAAGAGGGCAGGAGGTAACTATCACATTTTGACCTCTATTTTCAAGCAGGCCTGGATCTGGTCGACCGTCAGGCCGTCAAAATCGAAAACTCTGATGTCGATGGTCAAAATTAGTAAATTCTAATTTCATCTACAGATGCATCACCCTCATATGGTCCGTTGCCATTACAATTTCTAATGAGGAAAAATATGAATACCACACGATGTGTATACTTTCGGGTTCTGTAAAGTAGGCATTCCTCTGACTTTAATAAGCGTTCATTGCTGAATAGCCAGGAAGTTTACACAATTGAGTGTGCCCTTGGATAGTGCGCTTAAGAGTACATGATAACACTTTCTTTCTCCATTGGACCCATTTAGAGGGTTGTCTGAAGCATATGATAACAGTACATTTTCTCATTACCATAGATTTAATGGAAATAATACACGACACATGGATTTGAAACACAAGGTATATGATTTAATTGGCAGTGACATGATTTATTTGGTAATCATTCACAGCCCCTCTAACAAAAAATTGAAGATTTATTACTTAACTAATATTGAACATTTATTTGAAGATGAGCACTTGGATATTGATGAGGTATATAAGCATAATGATGATATATATGAGCATTGTGGTATTGAGTTTGATGTTGATTTATATTCATGAGGATGATTTTGTTGGTATGCATTTCAACATAAGAGTACATTTTGTCATCACCGTAGATTTAATGGAAATAATACACAACAATGCATGCATTTCAAACCAAAAAAAAAGGATTTAATTGAATGACATGATTTGTGTAGAGAGTATGGGGGACAATCATTCAATGTCCCTTAATAAAAAATGAAAAATATTACAAACTAATAATGAAGATTTATTTGAGGATGAGAAGAATTATTACCAAACTAATAACGAAGATTTATTTGAGGATGAGCACTTGGATATTGATGGGGCATATAAGCATGATGATGAGATATACGAGCATCATGGTAATGAGTTTGATGTTGATTTATATTTAGATGAGGATCATTTTATTGGTATACATTATAATAGGGGTACTTTTTCTTCTCATACTCCACTATTGATTTCATATATGATGTAATTTCTCATAATAGCTATTATGGACCATTATATGTATATGGTAAAACATGTGTTTATTTATGTGGTGGTATTCACATTGATCATGTTAATCAGTTTGATGTATGCATTGAGGATTTTTTGTATAGTTCTCATCTTCATTATCATACTAATTCACATTTAGAAGTTTTCTTGAAGATGACTAATGCCATTTTTATTGATGCGTAAGTGCACAAAGATAGGGGGACCAATAAGTGATCAAAAATAATTTTTGGTTCATTTTCCATATAGCACAAGCACATTATAACACACTTACATTATAGCATGCTCATATTATGGCTTGGTAGTGGCTTGGTCACTACCAAACACTAGAGTGCTATAACTAGCTTTGGAAGCTACCAACCCTTAGGGAGAGCATCCAACCCAAAGGGTGTCACATGCATGCCAATGCTCAAAGATGTGTTTTTTTCAAAATGTAGAAAATCACCTAAATGTCGAGTGCGTTCTCCATCAATTTTGCATGTCTTTCAATGTTGAAATAATAAATACCACAACAATGTCAAGATCTCTTTTGCCTCTCTAACCATGTAAGTTTTATCTATATTTTAAATATGTTAATGTTTTATCTTTAATTTTTTTTGTTAGTGTCTTCTTTTTTTGTTAAAAACCTATGTATAGTATTTTTGGTGTCATTTTTATTCGTTCATCCAAATTTTTAAAAAATACTTTTTAACGTTCTAGACACTATTATATACACATTAAAAAAATCAATTTCAATTAATTTCCAAAAAAAATAGCAGGGGCATACTCAAATTTTCATTTTTGAGGACGTGTTTACTTATAAAATTAGTAAAAAGTAATATATTCATTAAAAAATAGCAGAAAAATTATGCTTAAACTACATGATGTTAGCTAATTTTTCACTAAAGTGATTTGTGAAATACTTTTAAAAAGTCAACATTTTAGGAGAAGCACGTCAGACACTATGTTATATTTTTTGGCAAAAATAGACACATTGTCTGCTCCTCCTATTTGAACCTCTTAATGCTCAACATTTAAAAAATTAATAATTTAAAATATAAATTCAAAGCAGTATGACTCTCGTTCTTGTTACATCTTCAAATTTTGAGTGTGACTATCTTCAATTCTTCATCCAAGATCTTTTTTTTCTTTTTTTTGAAAAAAAGTGATAGCTTAAGCCACCCTTTTGACCCCCCATTTCTATGCACATACCCTGATGCTTTGTGTTACATTAGCTTACTTTAAGATGTGGGTCTCAAAAAGGTTTCAATTCTGTCATATCATTCATATTTTAGACATATTTTCTTGTTCACTTGGTAGGATTTAGACTAAGTAATTAAAAGTGGTTCCACTGTAAAATATTTCCACAAGGGTACAATCATAAAAGTTAAAAGACATTCATTCAAGAGATAATATCATAATTGAGTATTATATATTGGATACATAAATTAAAGTCCCTAAGGAACTAATATATGGTTGTCAATATTTTATTTGTGTTTTATGATATGCATATAGATGAGGAAAGAAGAGGAAATAAATGATCTATGAGGCACATGAGTCTATAGGGAAAAATCAAAGAATACTTATTTTCCTTCCTCTCATAAAGCATTTTAAGAGTATGAAGATGTGAGGCCTATGATAATGCAAGTGGCACATCATGCAACACCTAAGAATTAAGGTTTTGATGCATGTGATCCCTTATATGGTATAAGGGATCCATGCCTTATACATGTTGTAACAATGAAAGAAAAGGAAAAGAGAATAATGATAGACTAATTGCAAGTTCTATTGGGACACACCCTTAGAGGAATTACCAAAAGATAATTATCTATTATAAATATAAATATATGCTAAATACCCATGATGCTCCTCCATCAAACTCTTGATGTGGTAAAGAAATATGAGCTCCTAAGTTTACAAAATATATGCTTTATATCTTCTCCTCTTCCAACTTTTAACTAATATATTTTCATCTTTCCTCTCCTTTTCTAACATGCGACAAGAATATCTTCATGATTTTCTTTGTGTATCCATTTAACAACTATGGCACAAAAAATGAAAGATCTTGAGCAACAACTAAAAGACCTTTCCCAATTATGGAGCCCTTATGAAACAACTAAAAGGATGTGAAATAATTAGGAAAAATGTGCAACCATTGAAAAACTTTACTTGTGGAGTAATTAAGATATCTTGTACAATGGTTGAACATTTTGTGTAGCATTAATGATATATTGCACAACTTTATGATATGCAGTGATCTAAATTGGGGTAATGGTGGGGGTAATTAATTTTTGTAATCATTATTCAATAGTGATTCAATAAGCCATTCTTTATTATATTTACTCACTTTGGCCATAAACATGCTCTATTTTACTCCATTTTTTGTAAGATTATTTACAACATAATTCTCTTATTTGAGGTAATTTTTAAGGATCACTTGATCAAATATTGTAGCTATAAATTCCACCTCATTAATTATATTTTTAATTTATACTTAGAAATCAAATCCCTTTTGTAATCCATTAATCGCCACTCATAAGTAACCTCCTACTTTTATACAATAGCAATTGCTAGGCTTATCCATTTAAGTCCTTCCAAAAGAGGCATAGCCTCAACTATATTATAAATTTTAGAACTAGGTTAAAATAATACCTTGTAACAAAGAATTTCCATCTAAAAATATTATCATTACTATTCAAATCGGTTGAGGATTCCTCCCTGGTGCTCATCAAAGTTAATTTTCACAAAGCCTTGATTCTACCTTCTCCACACAACGCCTTTTTATCCATTTTTTTTTTTACTATTAATTCAAAAATATAGACTCAAGTTCAAGTATTTTTACTATAAGTGCTATATTGTATAATGATGAGGCCATCTACTTGAGCATGTGATATGCTAGAAATATAAGACATTGTGATCCATGATTAGGATGAGGATGATCTAATGGAGGAAGATTCTTCCTATATAATTGATTGATACTATGAGAATTTGAGCCTCATTTTATTCATATAATAATTGATCTTTACTATTTTTTATTTCATTCTTATTTAGATATGAATGATGCAAAGGCACCTTTAGTGATGCTTGTTCAGACAAGTTACTTTGAACACATGTTGTGTAGTTCACACCACTTCTTTTTTCTATGTTATGTAGCATTTTATTTTATATTTGTTCCTTATGGATATAGAATAATCCAAATTAAGGAGTGATTGACAATTATTCTCATAATGTGGACCAAAAAAATAGCCTCATTTTCTTTGTGTTTTGTGTCTTTTGACCATTTTATTGCGCCATGTTTGTTGTTCTCCTTCATTCTTGCTTTTTTCTTGTCTTATGTCATGTTTGATATTGTGCTTTTCTTGTGTGATCTTTTCAAGTTCTTATTTCACTTTATGTTTTATGTCTTATGGTTTTCACATGTTGTCTATGTTTCATTTCCCATTTCTATTTGAGGGATTTTTCATATTATGGTGATCTTATCTTATGGTGTTTATATGATCCTTATTCTTACATGCTTAGATCATGTTTATGTTTATAATGTTTATATATTATATCTCACATTCTTATCACACTTACATGTTATGACACTTATTTATGCTTATATGAACTTATCTAGCACTTATGACCATCTTCATTTCTTTATTACTCTCATTGGGGGAAATATTAGGGTCACCTTTATTTTTCCTTCTTACATATGATTTCAGGATTACATCACATTCTCTTATTATATGATTGATCTGCACAATTTTAATCTATAAAAATTGTTACATGATTATTGGGCTCTACATGATCATACATTTTTATCCCCGCCATTTATTTGTATTCTTTATATGCAACCAATTGTTGTTAGAGTAGTAGCTCTTCTACACAAGAGTTTCTTCACAAAAGAATAAAAACAAAAGGACAAGATCTATTCAATTCATTAATTACAAATGAATAATTATAAAAGATGTTCATAAATATTTTTGAAAAATAGACAAAGTGATTTAAAGAAAGAGAAACAATCTTGTGATACCAACTAACAAAAGGAAAAGGAAAAGAATTATAGATAAGACTTCCTAATTAACTCAAGATAATGTGTGAATATTATTTCACTCCAACAACCCCCTTAAGTGCAACCTAAGGAGGCTACACACATAAGCTAAAAGGGAATATGAATCTTGATATCAATGTTGGTGTAAATAGGTGTTTTACCTATTTAGGTCCTATTTACATGTTAAGTCCACTTAGGTCATAGGAAGGAATCTTTCTAGTTAAGCATTAGCTATCACTTATCTTATCTAGTTGGATTTTATTTAATGATTGTGTCCTAGGTCATTTACTGTTGGCTCATATCATTTAATTATGTCATAGGCATTTAATGTTGGTACATCATCACACCTTGCTTATATAAAAAAGGCTTCATATGTACATTGTAACAATAATCAACATATTCAATCTGACAATCATGCATCCATAATCATAGTATGATATTTCTACCATTTCTCTCGTGCAAAAGTTATTTTGTCTTATAGGTGATCTTGGAGTGTTGAGGAGTTCACCATAAACTCCTACATGGTATCAGAGCTTTAGTGCTGCAAAAATTCTACCCAGATTTGAGGTACCAATCTTGGCATGAAATATTTGTTGGGTGTGAGTTGGGGTCTTGAGAACCTCATCATTGAATCCAGGGTGTTAGAGAAATTCAGGATTGGATTTTGTTTTGTCAAATTTCATCATGTTTTGATTTATCTACAAGGGTTTGAATGAGGGTTTCAGTTGCCAGATTCAGGGGGTAACTAATTTTTTGGAGCACTTTGGGCCAAAAAAGAGCCCTCCATTGCATCCATAAGGCCCAAGAACCTAAGGATCAATCATCAAAATCTACAAATCTAACACTTTTCACTGGGGCATCAGGTAATTTTTTTAGGTTGTACGATTGTATAGATTCGTACATGGTTGTATTGGTAGGACATGTGGTCTGCATCTACGATTTGTATAGAAATTGGGAAAAAATATTTGCTATACTTTCAACTCTTTCAACATCCTCTATGTACTTCTATAGTTTAATTGGTCATTGGTATGAAGTCTCACCATCTATCACTTTCGTCGTTAGTGCAGCTGGTATGAAACATAATATCGATAGGTTTAATTTTTATAAACTTTTGTTAAATTTTTATTTTTCGTTGATCATATAATTTTATAGCACATTGTTTGGAGTGTCATGGTATGGGAATTACTGCTAGTCGCGGTCATATCAACCGTGAGGGGCTTATGCCCCGGGAAATGTGGCTTTGGCTCACCACCCTCGTTGCTCGCTTGCCACCCACCCATTGTTCCATTGGATATTTTGACAATCAGGAGGGTACAATTTTGATCTTTTCACTTCATTTCAATATTAGAATGGTGTTTTATATCCTATTGTTTCATCCAAATTCCAAAGTTACTTCATTTTGAGAGTGTTCCAATGTTCCTTGGCATTGAGTCTATTGTTACTTCATCATAATTTTGACTTAAGTCCTTGAGTGACTCTAAAATGATTTCTAGCATCATAATTATCTTTCTTTTTCTTTCCTAATTAGGATTCCAATGTTTCTCCACTAGTGTGCTTCTAGTGTTTCTTTGCAACAAGTTATTTCGTTGAGGGGGGGTTTAATGGTCTCTTCTTTGTCTCTCTAATGGGGGTTATTTTTCCTCGAATGGGGTTTTTTCCTCTCATTTTTCATGGGGTTATTGTATTTCATCTCTCTTTTGGGAAGGAACTTTGTCCCACTGGGTTTTCTCCTTTTCTCTACTTGTGAGAGATTGCATATGCATTTGTACATAGGTACCTAACATGGCCTCATAACCGGGACCCATCTTTGTGTCATTTGCATAAGTACTCCCTAAGTTGTACTTAAGGGTGGGTGTTGGTGTAAATAGGTGTTTTACCTATCTAGGTCCTATTTACATGTTAGGAAGGAATCTTTCTAGTTAAGCATTAGTTGTCACTTGTCTTATCTAGTTGGATTTTATTTAATGCTTGTGTCTTAGGTCATTTAATGTTGGATCGTGCCATTCAATTATGACACAATCGTTTAATGTTGGCACATCATCACACCTTACCTATATAAGAAAGAATTCATATGTAGATTGTAACAATAATCAACATATTCAATCTTGCAATCTTGCATCCATAATCATAGCATGATATTTCTACCATTTCTCTCTTGTTGAAGTTATTTTATGTTGTAAGTGATCCTAGAGTGTTGAGGAGTTCACCATAATCTCCTACAATCAAGGCTTTATCAAGTACCTATTTACAAAAAATAATCTTTTATAATAGTCTAGTATAGGAGAAAAACCTAGTGAGATAAAACCCCTCTCTAAAAGAGAGAAAAAAAAAGTATATACAAGTAGTGGAAGAATATTAAATATGACTCACAAATAACCAAGTCCATCACTAATTTAAAAAGTCGCCTATAAGAGGGAATGAAGGAGATCGTAAAATTCCCCCATAATGTAGAACCTCCTCTACCAAAAGAGGATGCCTAAATATTGAAGATGATTCACTTGTGGCAAATAACTTTTCTTCCCTTAAAAAGAAACAAATACAATGGTGAACGAATAAGAACCTCTAACTTGATGTAACAATGTGAGGTTGGTAGTCTCATGTTGAATGTCTCTAAAAACTACAAAGGTGTCCACAAGTCATAATTAGAAGATGTCAAAATACAATTAGGAATTCCAAGCCCAATCTATGAGTGTGACAACTCAAGACAAAGATGAAGACTCATAATCAACAATCTTAAAACACAAAAAATAAGATAATTTTTTTGCCATAACCACCATTAGAAAGGAAATGCAAATATTTTAGCATGTCTTCTAGATTTTGAAGATGAAATTCATAAACCAAGCTTGCAACAATTATCAAATAATCATGGGTAAAAGTACAAAACTATGTCACACTTTCATAAAGGAATCAACCAAAACAAACAAAATTCTCAACTTCAACCACATAAAATTGGTCTATATGTTTTAAATTTCAAAATGATATGAAATAATGAAATGCAGAAATCTTGATGAAGTTTATTCTTGTAATTTTTTATTTTTTTAAAAAATGATTTTGATATTTTTTTATAAATTTAAAAGCATACTTTGAATTGCTAAAAATTTTAAGAAAAAGTGACGTTGAGTTGATGTCAAGAAAAAAATAGAAAACTTTATTTTCCCTTGATTTTTTCCCTAAAGTTAACTTCAATATCTAATGCATGGAAACAAATTAAATTTTGATGTATGTTTTCCTCGTAATAACATGTTAAAGTTAAACATACTAGAATTTGATAGTTTTCATTTGACGTCAACTATTATCTATTTTTTTATCCTTTTCAAAAAATAAATTATACCCTTTTGGATAAGATTCTCTCTTTTAGTGCACACCATATATATTTTAATTTTTTAAATATGTTTTAGTATTTTTTAATTTCTAATCAGACTTATTTTTTATTTTAACAACCTATTTGCATTATATAATAAAAAAAAAATTAAAACTAATCAAAATATAAAAAAAAAAATTGGATTCTTCACTTCGAGCTCTACAGAAGGGTATTTTTAGTTTTTTGAAAAAAAAACAATTTGACTAAAGAAATATCAATGTTTACATGATTTTTTTTAGAAATTTCTAAAAAAGGATGAGGTGGTTGCCAACAAGGATGCCACATAGATAGTTTCGAGTGAAAAGGTTTTGTTTGAAACCCTTTTAGTCGAAAACTTACATACAAATTGAGTCACATTTTAAAGTGACAAAGGGAAAAAAACTTGTTTCATTGTTTCGGGTGGAAGGGTTTCGCCCGAAACTTTATGTGCCACGTATAGGCCACATAGTTTAGAGTGAAATCATTTCTCTTGGAACTATTTAGTTAGTCAAAAGTGTGACATAGGTTTGTGCTTTTATCCTCATCCAATAAAGTTGAATTTGAAATACAAACAATATACTATTGAAATTAAGTATAGATATCAATAGAAGTAGGAAGTGGAGGAGAATAAATAGTGGTACTAGTCCTAAAAAATAAATCTAAAGATAAAATACAAAGATCCAAATATCTAAACTTCTCCTCAAAAACATTATTCACACAAGAAATGTGATCAATAGCCAAAGTATTTGAACTATCATAGCAAAAAAAACCTCAAAGGTGTATAACAAAGATTCATGGTCAACAGTCCTAGTATCAATTGTCTATGTTCTTTCCAAGTCTTTAATGATAACTAAACTAGCTGTGAACTCTACAGTCTTCCCTGGACCACTATAAGTAATTTGATACATAGAAAGAAGACTGTTTGACAATGAACACACAACACATAATTGAAAGTACCCTCACAAATATAAATATACTTTCCCAATAAAATTCATATAATCATTAGTATCCATCAAACTGAGTTGCATAACATAAGGTTCAAAAATTAAAAAAAATATGGCTGTGATGAAGCCATGATGTGAGACTCTAGAATCAAGAAACCATTTATCTGATCGATGAGATGTACTAACACAAAGTTCTCTACCTTTTTGTTTTTTCAACGCCATTAAGAAAATCTGTATAGAATTTTTTGAAAGATCCTAATGACTGTTTTTATGATGAAGGAGAAGAAGTAGATGAACTAGAAGAAATAGTTGATGAAAAACTTAGATTATTTTTCTGAAGAAGATGCTTTAATTAATCAAAATTTTTAATGTAGTAAGCATGCTCATCATGCCCACATTTCTTACAATATGCACATGTGGATTTCTCCTTATATTTTTTCCTTTTGCTAGATGAAGATGACTCAAGGGTAACTTGTGGTGTTGATTCCTTATCTTTCTCACTATTCTTGTAGCGTAAAATGTAGAGAAAAAATAGAATAATCAAGACTAAGTTTAGCAGGAATAGATGAAATCAACTGAGTGTCCGCTTTCTTAATACCCCATTGTTTCAACTACAACCTAAGATATTTAATTTTGCTGAAGAATTCTTGGATACTATCAAAATTTGAAGGATTCAGCTCAATAAGTTCCTTTTCCAATTAAAAACCTTGTTGAGTATCATTCTTACCATACAAACTCTCTAATGTATTCTAGATTTTATTCGATGAGGTGTAAAATTCAACATGAAAAAGAAGATCAAGACAACTTGACCTACATAATGTCACATAGGATTCATTACACTTGTCAAACCATTTTCTCTTTTGCACAACATTTCCTAGTTTAGGGTTTGTACCCATTGTGTATTTTTAATCTCTTTAATTGAATCTCCATTTTATATATTTAAGTGCAAATAAAAAAACTAGATGGAGATTGTTGATGTATGATAGCTTAGGTCTGATATAAACAATGATTGCTATAAGCATCATCACTGTTTATATTAGATCTATTGCTCTTAATATTTTTGGAAATCAATAATCGATTTTATAATGCATGTATAAAATTGAATTCAAATAAGATGATGATCAAAATATGTTTTTGAATAAAGCTCTGTAGTCTTAATCGTCATTTGTGAAGGCACGTATTTGTTAAACTCTGTTTAAAACTCGAATGGTGTTCAGGAACCCGCACGCTGAATGGAACACATCCCTTGAGTGAACGTGTCTCCAAGTGTGGAGACACGTCCTCTCAAGAGGCGTGTCCCTTTGAGTATGACACCCGCACGCTCAAAGAAACACGTCCCTTGAGTGGACATGTCTCCAAGTGTGGAGACACGTCCTCTCAAGAGACGTATCCCTTGGAGGCGGGTCTCCCTTATACATATAATGAGTCCATTTGTAATATGCAGATCATCGAAATCCATTAATGTTCTGCATCCAATACATTTGGCAGTAAGAGAAGTATTCAGAAAATTTATATTTGTCTAAGAATTTATCACTTAGAATTTCTGTCATTAGTTTATTCTTAGTATTAGGATCCCATCCTGTTGCAGATTTGATTACATTTACATGGTATTAGAGCCACGTTGTGTGAATCCTAATCAAATCTGAATACCAATTTGCTCAAGAAAATTTCGTATTTTCCAGAATCGAATTTACTTCACATTCTTCATAATGTCAAGTGTGATCAGATTTGAATATCGCCTTGCAAGAGCAGACAATTTCACATCATGGAAATTTAGACTCATGATGATCCTTAGAGAGAATAAATTAGATTCACTTGTGAAAGAAAACTTGGAGGAACCAAAGTCTGAATCTGAGAAAACTCAATGGACATAAAACAATGAAAAGGCCATGAAAATCCTAGTAGATGCAATTAGGGATCACATAGTGCCCATCCTAGCAAAACATGAAACTGCATACCATATGTTCAAATCTCTTGAGAAAACTTATGAGATTAACAACACCTGCAAGACTCTTGCTTTAAAAAGGAAAATCAACAATGCTCAAATAAACAAAGGAGAGTCCATTAATGCATACTTCATGAGGATTATTGAACCGAGAGATCAATTATCCACAATTGGATATCAGATTGATAGCAAAGAATTAACTCTAATTGCATTAGGAGGCCTACCAAACTCATGGGAGTCATTTGTTCAAGGAATAAGTGCAAGATCCAAACTCCCTAAGTTTGATAGACTAAGAACTGACTACCTTCAAGAAGAAACAAGACTCTCCTCAAAAGAAAACAAATAGAAAAACATAGATGAAGAAATTCATGCACTCAACACATCGTCTAATAAAAGGAATAAGAAAAACTCCTTCAAGAAAGGATCTTTTCAAAGAAAGAGAAATTCCAATGGAAAGGGATCTTCTAAGAAGAAAGACATTTCTCAAGTGCAATGCTTTAGGTGTGATCAATATGGTCACTATGCAATGAAATGCCCTGACAGAACAAAGCAACAAGCATCCTTTGCCAAAGTAGAAAAGTCAAATTCAGATCATGAATCTGAGAACTTTATGTTCTATTCAGCATTATCTAGTCAAGTATCTAACAATTTCAACAACTGGGTAATTGATAGTGGTTCTTCGAGGCACATCACAGGGTTTAGAGAAAACTTAGACACTATGTCTAAAGAGTCTGATGAATATGTAACAATTGGTGATGACTCTACACATCAAGTAAAAGGGGTTGGAACTTGTTCCATCACATTGAAATCTGGTCTCTCCCTTCAGCTCACTGGAGTCTTATTTGTACCTGGTATAAAGAGGAATCTCATATCCATCTCTGCACTTGAAGACAATGGTTATAGAGTTACTTTCATGGATGGGAAAGTTCTAGCATGGCCTAAGAACTCAACAAACAAGAAAGCCCAAACCATAGGTTTGAGACAAGGGCACCTTTACAAACTATGCACTGAAGTCAATCAAGCCCTTACCCTTAACACCTTTGATTCAAATGAAATATGGCATAGAAGATTAGGACACCTTCATTTCCATGCCCTATCTTCTATGGAAAAACTTGTTACAGGGTTACCTAAGTTAAAATCATCTCATGAAGGAAATTGTAAAGGTTGTGCCTTAGGAAAGAATTCAAAGGGATCCTTTCCCACTAGTTTGAGCAAATCTCTTAATGTGTTAGATCTGGTTCATTCCGACTTATGTGGACCTATGTCTGTACCTTCTAAAGCAGGATTTCTTTACTATGTCATATTCATAGAGGACTTCTCTAGGAAAACTTGGATCTATTTCCTTAAGTGTAAAGAGTCATTAGAAATCCTCAAAAGGTTCAAAGAGTTCAAAGCACTTACAGAAAACTTCTCCGGGAAGAAAATAAAAACCTTAAGGATAGACAATGGGAAAGAATACACCTCTAAAGTTTTTAAGGAATTCTGCATGAGTGCTGGAATTAAGAGGGAGTTCACAGTGGCTTACAACCCTCAACAAAATGGGGTTGCTGAAAGAAAAAATAGAACCATTGTAGAAGCTGCCAAAGCAATGTTGCTTGATCAAAACATTGAAACCTCCTTCTGGGCTGAAGCCTCTAGGACTGTTGTCTACATCCAAAATAGATGTCCTCATTCTCATCTTGATAACAAAACTCCTGAAGAAGCCTTCACTAGCATAAAACCTGACATTAGTCACTTTAGGATTTTTGGTTGCCTCGTATATATTCATGTGCCTAAGGAGAAGAGATTCAAACTTGAACCTTCCGAAAAGAAAGGGATATTTATGGGATATAGTGAAACCTCCAAAGCCTTCAAGATTTTCATACCCGGTCAGGATCAAATTGAATTAAGCAGAGATGTCATCTTTGAAGAAGACATTGCATTCAAGAGGGCAAGAAGTTCTAGTGAGACTGAAACCTATTCCCCTAGAGTACTTGAAATGGAACCTGCTCTTGAGATTCAGAGGGAGCATCCTGAGGAAATGTCATATGAACTTCCTTCTACTTCAAATGAGAATACAAATGTCAACGGTAGAAAGAGACCACTTTGGGCCAAGAAGATGATCAAAGAAGCAGAGAATCATGCAAAACCCAAAGGAATGTTTAGGGAGAGTAAAATACCCAAACGTTTCTCTAGCTATGTTGCTCTCATGAACGACATCATAAACTCTGAACCTATCAGTGTTTTAGAAGCCTTCAGACATCAAGCATGGAAAGATGCAATGACGGAGGAATATCAGTCCATTCTAAAGAATGATGTATGGGATGTTGTGCCTAGACCAAAAGGGAAATTTGTTGTCTCTTCCAAATGGCTCTTCAAAATCAAGCATGCTACTGATGATAGTATAGAAAAACATAAAGCATGTTTTGTGGCAAGAGGTTTTTCTCAAAAGGAAGGCATTGATTACGAAGAAACATTTGCACCTGTTGCTCGTTACACATCAGTGAGAGCAGTGTTAGCCATTGCAACAGGTAAAGGTTGGAAGATCCATCAAATGGATGTGAAGACTGCCTTCCTGAATGGAACCATTGAAGAGGAAGTCTATCTGGAACAGCCTGAAGGTTTTGTGATACATAAACCTGACTCAGATGTATGCAGGCTGAAGAAAGCTCTTTATGGACTTAAACAGGCTCCCAGGGTTTGGTATGAAAGAATTGACAGCTATCTCTTGGGATTAGGATTTTCCAAGAATGAGGTCGACTCCAATCTCTACTTCAAGGTAATCAAAGGTGATATGCTAATAATTACTTTATATGTTGATGACCTGCTAATAATAGGAGAAGATCACCTCATTGCTCAAGGGAAGCAAGATCTAATTTCTAAATTTGACATGAAAGACTTAGGTATTCTACACTACCTCCTAGGTTTAGAAGTATGGCAAAAATTAGAGGGCATTATTCTAAACCAAGGGAAGTATACTATTGATATTCTGAAAATATTTGGAATGTTTGACTGTAGACCGATGTCTACACCTATGGAAACCAACCTTCACAAATTGAAAGAAGCAGCAGTAGAATCCAAGTGTGCAGATCCAACCCTTTACAGACAGATGATTGGATCCTTGATGTATCTGGTTAACACCAGACCTTATATTTGCTATGCAATGAATGTTCTCAGCCAGTTCATGTGTGACCCAAAGGAAATTCACTTAATGGCTGTAAAACATATTTTGAGATATCTTCAAGGCACTATTGGATATGGTCTTCTTTACAAGAATGATCAACTAGATCTACATGGGTACTCTGATTCAGATTGGGCTGGAAGCATAACCGATTGAAAAAGCACATCAGGATGCTGCTTCAGTTTAGGATCTGCTATGATCTCCTGGATTTGCAGAAAACAATCTTTAGTTGCACAGAGCTCAACAGAAGCCAAATACATTGCAGCCTCAATGGGAGCAAGAGAAGCAGTTTGGCTTCGTAAATTGCTTGTGGGACTCTTTGGTGAGCCCTTGAATCCTACAATTATTCATTGTGATAATCAGAGTTGTATCAAACTCTCTATAAATCTTGTCTTTCATGATAGATCTAAGCACATTGAGATCCCCTATCATTATGTAAGAGATATGGTGGAAAGGAAAGTAATTCAGTTGGAGTATATTAGTACAAATGATCAAACTACAGACATTCTCACCAAGCCTCTCTCCTGAATCAAGGTAGAACACTTCAGGAAGAAACTTGGTATGGTTGAAATGTAATTTGTTATTTATGTTTGAAATTCAAATTGTTTATCAAATTGTACTAATATATAAAGGTGTTTAAATGTGTAAACTCTTTTGTCATGTGTGTGACTCTATGACTTTATGGGCCTACTCCTCCTGTGTACATTATTGAAAGGTGACAATCTTTCTAATAATGAACACTTGTATTTGACATTGTAAAGTGACGACTCTACAATGATAAACTATCATGATAGATATCATGTGACTTGATATCTATGGACATGTCATGATAATATCTCTTGGACACTTTGGTTGATATCATGGGACTTGATATCATTTTGTAGATCATTGTGATCCTTAAGAGATAAACATGGTGGATATGCCATGAATTATGGTAGACATCATGTGACTTGATGTTAGTGCACATACCATAATGAAGATGTGTTATGAAGAATGTCATGTGTCTTGAGAACTTTGAGAAAACATATCTTCGATATCACGTGTAAAGGTGATATCTTCACTTATTTGATTTGAAATATCTTCCCTAAGCTAAGAGGGAGTGTTGATGTATGATAGCTTAGGTCTGATATAAACAATGATTGCTATAAGCATCATCACTATTTATATTAGATCTATTGCTCTTAATATTTCTGGAAATCAGTAATTGATTTTATAATGCATGTATAAAATCGAATTCAAATAAGATGATGATCAAAATACGTTTTTGAATAAAGTTCTGTATTCTTAATCGCCATTTGTGAAGGCACGCATTTGTTAAACTCTAATTAAAACTCGAATAGTGTTCAGGAACCCGTGCGCTGAATGGAACACATCCCTTGAGCAGACGTGTCTCCAAGTGTGGAGACACGTCCTCTCAAGAGGCGTGTCCCTTTGAGTATGACACCCGCGCGCTCAAAGAAACACATCCCTTGAGCGGACGTGTCTCCAAGTGTGGAGACACGTCCTCTCAAGAGACGTGTCCCTTGGAGGCGGGTCGCCCTTATACATATAATGAGTCCATTTGTAATATGTAGATCATCGAAATCCATTAATGTTCTGCATCCAGTACATTCGATAGTAAGAGAAGTATTCAGAAAATTTATATTTGTCTCAGAATTTATCACTTAGAATTTCTGTCATTAGTTTATTCTTAGTATTAGGATCCCATCCTGTTGCAGATTTGATTACATTTACACAGATGGAACACCTCCAAACTTTAATTGGGCATTATCACAACTTCTTTCACATGGTAAGTTAGGTGTCTCCAAACTCTACCAACCATGATTCGATGGTTTCTATTTATAGCTTTGATTATAGAGGATGTAGATGTTGAGCTCTAGGTTATAGTTAAGTTTTTGGTCATCCTTACAACATTATGTTCGTAGATGAGACCTTTCTCACTAGTAATACAAGATTCCCTATTTCACATTTTCCATTTTGTTAGAGTCTACACAAGAGGAGATAAAATAGAAAAAACATGCAATTTAGGTGAAGAAGTAAAATTAATAGGTTACATTTATCTTTGACAAATAAAGTAAATAGGTTACATTTGTCTTTGGCATTAGTTATTCCCACAACTTAACTCTTATTCACTATGTATATTCATAGATAATAGTGTTCTTGAGACATAAATTAATATTATAATTAAATCATTTTATAATATTTATAAATTAATATTATAGTTAAAGTAACATGAATTCCAAGTGTACTTCCATCCCATTTATATGATTAAGGTTATATTTTGTAAAGATTATTTTATAACAATTAAACATATACTCTTAATTATAGAATAAAATTATAGAATAAATATCAATATAAATAAAAATAAACACAACCCATCAATGTAAGGAACCTAATTAACAATAAGGAACCTAGCCAGTAAATTTCTCCTCCAATATAAGGTTGCATAATCTCAATAATTAAAGAAAAAAACTAAATTTAGATCCCAATAAATTTAATTTATTAGAATAAATATCCCTCAAAACCTAACCTTATGCCACAGACGGTAAAAATACTATCTCCACCCAGAATAACTAAACAGAAAACTTACCTCTTTCATTTTCGAATACGATGTTTCTTGCTAAGAAAGCCCTAACTAATGTTCTTGTTGCAGCAGCTCCCATGAACACCAGGTTATGCTGCAAACTATTTGTTATGCACCCATTCCATTTTGGCACTGTGCTCTCAACCCCTGCCAATGGGAATGCTCCTCTGCAGGGCCTCTTTGCTGAATTTGCCTCCACCAAATTCAACATGTCTGCGGCCGACATCGCTCTAATGTTAGAAACCGCCCCCACATTGCTGAGGCTTCAAACGCTCCAGAATGTGGAGCAGTTTATTCATATGTTGAACAAACGCGGCTGCACTGAAGTCCAAATTGCCAAGATAGTGAGGCTTCAGCCGTCACTCATGCTCACAAATAGTGAAAGAATATTGGAACCCAAGATCAAATTGTTGGAAGCTTTTGGCATTCGGGGCCAAAATCTGGCTAAAATTTTGACGATCGAACCCCGCATCTTGAGCACCAGCCTCAAGAACGATCTTCTTCCCAAGATGGAGTTTCTCAAGAACGTATTTCAGTCCCAGGATCTGCTCATCAGATCCCTGGCAAGAGTCCCCATAATTCTGAGAAATAATCTGGAGAAAACTCTCAAGCCCTCGGTCGCTTTATGGGAAGGATGGGGTTTTCGCGGGATGGGGCTCTCCAGATTCATAGGGATAAGGCCGCACGTTTTGTTTTACACTTCTTTAACGCCTGCACATGTTGATCTTATTCACAAGATTGGCGCTGACAGAGAAAGAAAAATGTTCAAATATATTGTAAGTGCAGTAGCTGTTAGCCGAATGGAAACTTTACAGGCCAAGATAGAAAATCTCAAACTCTGTGGGGGGTTCTCGTCTGAAGACATTTGGCATCTAATTAGAGCTTTCCCTGACGTGTTACTTCAGTCCAAGGAAAATGTTTGTGAAAAGATGAACTTTCTAATTGATAACATGGAACTCCCTGCAAATTATGTAGTGAAGTACCCGTGGTTGTTGGCTCACAGTTTGGATAAGAAAATGAGGCCCAGGTTTCTAGTTTTGCATAAAATCAAATCCATCAACGAGCTCGGCATCTCTCCTTTGACTGTGTTGAAGATGCCAGAGGCAATGTTTGTTGAAAAGTTCATTAAAGGGCATCCTGAATCTGAAACACTGTGGACGATTTATGAAAATGCCATCTCTAATGTCTCCAACCGCATAAAAAAGAGCTCAATCAAACATTAATTTTGGATGGGGACTCTGAGAGTCAGGACTCAAAAACCACAACAAACTTATTAATCCAATATTGGGCAAAAGGCGGGCTGGTCCTCTCCATCCAGGCACTGGCTGTGAGCATTATACATTCCTGGAGGTCCCATATTCATCAACAGGAGCAAATCTATCTGCCAAGCATTCGGAGTCTAATTGTTTTTCAAGCAAGGTATGCATGGCAACTATAAAATATTTAAAGTGAGCTTATAATTGCTTTTGTTGCAACCATTCAGTGTAATGTAATTGATGAATTTTGAATAGCTAGAATTATTTTAAGCATCTTAAAGTCATTTCAAAATTTTCATCAATATGTTTGGAGCTATGGCAGAATAAGTAGCGAAAAATTATACATAATGTTCAGCAAACGAGTTATCTTGTGTTTGATGTTCTGCCATGTAGAACACACAAGTCCGTTTGGATATCTGATGCAGTCCAGGATTGGATACCTTTAGCAGCTAGCCAATCGAGACAGCCTCTCACATGGATATAGTTCACTTATAACAAGCCCAAGAGAAATTGAGGAATTTAATTCAGAAACGCCAACTTTACAAAGATAGCTTCAATCTTAGCTCAGTCTGAGTGCAAACTCGGAGATTCTTCATGTATCCAAATCATTATTACAAAACAGAGAACTTCCACTGCTGATATTTCACACAGGGATGATATTCAACCAAGTCTTGGTACATATTGAACACCACAAAAAAATACCACTGGCTTCATATTTCAAATTAGACAACACTCCAGATTTTCTATGCATCACAGATAAGTCATTAACCTGGCTATCGTCTTCATCCTACAAAATCCAATTCTACAGATAATTGAAAAATCAACTACGACTACTCCACGACTCATCATTCCCACTTAAGTTTCAACCCCCCTGCCTCTAACGATTAGTTCCTTCCATAATTTCCTCATGGCAGCTCCCCCCTTTGATTTCCTTTATGTCAATTAATATTATAAAGACCAGCTATCTTATTTTATCTAATACTATTTTGGGCAGAAGTAACTGCTGCCAACAGTCAAGGCGGAGTTGCCTTCGTAACAGCCCATTTCAGAGATTAGTATCCGCCAAAGTAAGGAAAAATAACCGCTAGGATTTGAACAAACTTCCTTGTCCTCAAGATTATTCACTGTCCCTACTGCCATTGCTTTTGTGGTAGAGTTAATTACTTCTGTTGAAGACAAGGAAAGCAACACAACAAGTCAAATCCGATAAATGGACCATTATACCTTGTTATTCTTTGCTCCTCCAATTGAGTTGAAATAGAGTTGCACCCACTACTCCACTTGATATGCTTAGTATGATGTATGATGCATGATGTATGTAGCTGTATAAATGTGGTTTGCTTTCAAAGCATCAGCACAACATTAGCTCATGGATTGCTAGTAAAAAAGGCAGCCTAAATTATGTATGAGATTGCATGTTATGAAAAATAGGAGACATGGTCTTTTTGAGGTTACAACCTTATAGGCAATCTTCTATCTTATCTCAAGGAAAATGGTGCGGAAAAGCTTAAGCCACAATTTAATGGGCCTTATAAGATCAAAAGGAGGATAGGTGAAGTTGCATATGAGCTGAAACTGCTGGAAAATGGTAGGGTTCAAAATATTTTTCATGTGTCATGCCTTAAGCAGTTCCTGGACAGCAGGGTCACACCTTCCTTAGCTGCCACCCTTTGATGATGAAATAAAATTGATCTTGGAGCTTGAAGCTATCACCGGAGAAGAGGCTGAAAAATAAGGTCATTCCAAAGTACTTGGTGAAGTGGAAGAATCTTCCACTCAATATTTGAGCATCAAAGTCTAAAATTGTTTGAGTTCCCAATTGGTGTAATGACAAAACCCTAGTTCCAATGATGGCATCCGGCTATGATAATGGAAATAACTCAAATCTGTCCTAGTTGATGTTGGGAAATTCACCTAAATTCTAGAAATCCACCTACTAATCCTCAATCTTGGTTTGACAACCAAAGATGGCACTTACTTGCAAGAAAACACTGTAGCACCATTGTAGCAAACTGAAAATATCTCAAAATCCTCCACAAACCAGCTCACTTGTGATTTCCGAATGGAGTCACCCAAAATTGGAAGTAAGGGTTTCCATCTTTGGTTCCAAATATGGAATCCAAGAGGATTTTATCCTCTCAATACCTAAGCAAACAAAGGGTTTTCATTTTTGGATGCCTTAAATTGAACAAATTACTCAAATCCAAAGATTGGATGCAAAAGGATAACTTGAAAAAATGCCCATGAATGAGGAAAAGTACTCCTTTTATATTTGCATTTTGGGCCCTCTATATATTTTATTTTATATTTATTTTAGTTTCCCTCCAAGTATTAATTTTTTTTTTTATATTGAAGTGTTTATTTGTAATAACACTTCATGCCCTTATTTCTGATGCTGATTTTTTTGTTTTGTGTGTTTGATGTTTAATGAGGGTTTTCTGCTTTTTTTGTGTTTTTTTGAAATATTTGCAAGGAAATAAAATGCAAAAACATGAAAGAATACAAGCAACTGCGATAATAACTCCTTCACTATATATTTATTTGATCATTATTCAACAGAGCAGGTTATTACAATCATACCCGGATTAATTTGCAAACATGCAGCTGCTGTTCACAATTTCAGCCAAAAAAGCAAACTCATAACAGGTCCAAATCTCCTTCAATATGCTGCCTTTGAACCATAGAATCAAACCCTTGGTGCACGGGTACTGTAGCATGTCACTGCAGCGCAGGTATTGTAGCGCTACTATTCACGTCACTGTAGCAGCAAACATAAATTTGATTTGCAAATGATTAAATCTTAATCTTCCACAATCTTCAGATCTGCAAACGTAAAACCTTGAAACCCTTGAATAATCTTTGTATTCTTTCACCAATATGCTCAAATAGAACACCTGAATGATGCCCTCCAAAATACCAAATTCAACAGGTATTTCACTATTTCAAATGGCTGCAAACACTGAAGAAGAAACGTTCTCCAATGGCGCGAGGATTGAAAACCCTTGGCTTTCTCTTCTCAGACAAACTTCATCAACAACACAACAATCATCATAATGAAGCCTTGTACAATTTTCAAGGGATAAATAGGCTTCTCACATTAGGGTTCGATTTAACCCAAAAAGCTCCTCTTTTTTCAATTTTGAGATGAGTAATAATATTACTTTTAATTTTCATTTAAGTTTCAATTGTTGGTGCATAAATATTACCATTTAATTTAATTGCTCAACTGGCCCCAACTGATGAGAACATGACCCTTCACTTAAGTCACTTAAATTATAAAATATAAAATTATATTATAACTTAATAATATAAGCTCACAACCATTAATATTTATTTTAATCAAATAAATATTAATATCTCCATTATTATGGCTCAACATTTTTGCACGCCATTAGAACTGGAAGTTGGCATGACGAAACTGCATATGACCATACCCCCTTACTAACAATAGCAGGGTTCCATCTCTAGCATTTCTGACTTACTATAAATAGCAAGTTCTTCATACGGAGTCCTGTAGACCTCAAACAAACACCAATCCTGCATAGCTCCGACTACTGAAGAAGTTGCATCCCTAAATGGACCCTCTATCTAATCTCATTAGCCTACGAGGATCGCAATAATAGGCTAATCTACTAAATACAAATGTCTCACTTTGGAGGGGACATTACATTATTTTTTTTAATTTATTAAAATAATATTTTATATTATTGAAGTTGCCCCCAAAATAAAAGTGACCAGACCCAGCTTAAAAATATATTATTAATTATATTAATTTTTTATGCTCCAACCTTCTCAGAATTGCTTGCCCACAAGCAATTGCAAACTCATATGATGAATCATGTTTTAATACCCATAGTCTGGATTTTGTACCTGTCAAATGATGCATTTCTTACCAAAGAACACTATGGGGTCTATGCAAATCCAGATATTTGAGTGTCATTGTGCCATTGTCATGAATCAAAATGTTATGTCCATGAGACTCTTGTCTAACATTCACATCATCCTTGTACAACTCAAGCAATTTGATCACTTCTTTGAAAAACAACTCAACTTCATGAGGAAAAATAACAAAGAAATGTACGTGACTCACAACAATGTAAATGCAAACTTCTGAAAATTTCGTGGTAAAAGCCTGAAGAGTTTCCTTCCTATCCCAATCAGTATTAGACAAGAAATGCAACTCACTCTCAAGATGATCATCTTCGATTTGATAATGCATGAAGATATTAACAAACGTCCACCAAAACAAGGGTTGCCATATATACTCATCACTGTGTTTTTGTTCACCACTTGGCTTCTCCTATGTAATGTAGAATATGGAATTTACCAAAACCTTGAGTTTCAATAGACCCTTCAAATATAATGAAATTAGACTGTGTATGGATTGGAAACAATTTACAACAGTCACAAATCACTTGGAATCTCACCTAAATCAGAACTGTGATTACTGAAATATTTGTTCCCTTAAGCTGAAACCTTCTACCAATATCAGCTAGTGATAAAAACCTCTATAAAATGTGCAAACTTGCAGCTGTTCATGACTAATGACAGCAGCTCATAATCTGAGATTAGCAAGACCAGCAATATGACAATGGTATAGCTATTGCAATATTGAAACTTATTTTATTGAATATAGTGAACTAGACAGTGATGTTCTGCTTGAATATCTATTTCTTACTAAATATGAGCCGTTTATCCTAAAAAAACACCAAGTTTCTTTTTATTGAATATAATGAACTAGACAATGATGTTCTGCTTGATATCTATTTCTTACTAAATATGGGCCATTCATCCTAAAAGACACCAATTTTCTTTAAGACATGAAGAAGGCCAAATTATCATTTTTCCTATTTTGTAATTGGCATTTCTAGCGAACTGGTTGTTGAGGACAAAATCCCTCAATGGCTGATCTGAGGTATGATGCAAATCCTCACCCCAACTTTGCAATCCAAACTTGGGGTTCCAACCGTGTTGATTAGAGATCTTGATCCTTTTTTAGGTCTGGCATACAAGTTTGGCGAGCAATTATCAGAGGATTGGACTGTTAGAGGATTGTCACCAATCTGTAGAGGTGGCACTAACATTACACAATTCACACAAGGAATGATTGCAGAATTTCCTGAATTCCATACTCCACAGGCGTGGAACTGTTGAAATAACACCATAAAGCCTCATTTCTGGCACATTTTTTCATGGTCTGTTGTTTTTTGTTTCAGTTGCAGCTTTAAGTAAGGCTAATGTAACATTTGAACAATATTTATGGGCCATATGAATGCTGTACTTTGTTCTAAGAAGGCTGCAATCCATGTTTAATATAAAGGAATCGCTGAACCATTAAGATTGACTATTGCTGCTTATTGAAGATATATTTGGCTGCTAATCGCTTCTATCATTCCAATTGCATCATTTCTAAGACATCTTCAATGGCTGCCGTACCACTCAAGAACATATCGTACCATCTAATGGACAAACTATAGAGTTTCAGCTTGTATGATTGTACCAAGCTATACTAGCAAATTTGTGAGTGCTTCTAATCATTGCTATTTGTGTGGTTTTACTTATACAATTTGGTTGTAATTAGCTGTGGAAGATGAGAATATTATTGTTATTTTCTGTTATTTAATTTCACATTTAATGTGTAAATCTTATGCTTGGTTTACTGCTAGAATGATATTAGTTATTAAATGTTCTCTAATGTAAGTCTAGATGGTTATACTGCCCAGACTATAATTATAAAGTTTTATTTCCAGTTATTGGAGTGTTCTTTCCTATTATTTAATTCCATATTTAATGTGTAAATCTTATGTGTGGTTACATCTAGAATGATATCAAATTATTAAATGTTCTCTAATCTAAGTCTAGATGGCTAAACTGTCCAGACTATGATTATAAATTTTTATTTCCAGTTATTGGAGTGTGTGGCTTGCCACCTATTATTGTTCCAATTATTGTATGCTCTCACCTTGTCCACATCAGGATCTTGGTGAGTAGAAAGTGTGAGGGTATATTTATTTTGTCAACATTTGTAAAATGTGCAAAAAAAGTTCGGGACACTACATGAAAGATTACAAATTAGTGATATCAAAGAAAATCATTGGCAAGCAATGGCCATGAAAGTAGATCCAAGTTGTTAATCACATTTATGAGAGACATGTGCTTTGAACCTCACTCCACCTATCTTATTATCAAGTTGTACAACATATGATAGGATATGGCCATCAAAACTTCATATGGGTAATCAACATCTTTTATTTCTCGGTGTGCAACTGCATTGTTATCTTCTGGTGAGAATTTGGAAGTTGGTTTAGTTCGTATTTGATAGTCCTCTGTTTGTATTGCCTAAAGCCACATGCAATATGGCCTTGCATTTGTTGAAACATATTTTGTAAGGTTTTTTTTGTACCATTGCTTTATTATCTTGTGATAAGAGAGTTATGGTATTGATACATTGGGAAGTGTTTGATAAAATGCCTTAAAAAAACTTAGTGCCACGAGTTAGATGTACATTCACAATGCACAAACCATTTGTTCATCATGGAGCATGTGAGAGCTCATACCCTAGCTAAGTTTGTGAAGGGGAAGGAAAAGGCCATAAGTGAGGATTCTTTTTTGTCCAGTTTGGAGACGAGTGCTGATGGTGATGCAGAATGGAATGTGGATGAGGATAATACTATGGGGGTTTCCTCATTCATCGTGGCCGCCCCTTCTAAGAAAAGGAAATAGGGGAATTTAAAGAAGAAGGGTCCCGCCAAGAAGCTTGTTATGCAGAAGTTAGATTCTTGTGGCTCCCTATTTGATGGGGAAGACACTTAATAGAGCTTGAGTGGGTCTCACCGCCGTCTGTCCAAGGAGAATGTTGAGCTTCATGGCCAGGGTTCTGTTGCGTCTGGTAGAGATGAGGAGGTGTATTTAGTTGAGGTTAGGGATAATGTGGATGAGGGGACTCCACAGAGGGCTTCCAGAAGGATTGCTAAATTGCAATAATCGGGGTCTAAAGGTGGTGTGAAGGGTAAGAATGTTACTCCTAAAATGCCTTAAAAAACTTAGTGCCACTAGTTAGATGCACATTCACAATGCACAAACCATTTGTTCACACTTTAAGTACCATTAGCTTCACATAATAAAGCTTAATGACTTCTTCCTTGGGATTTTATGGGTAGGATACTTTGTGTATGGCATTTGAATCTTGCAAGCATACGAGTCTATCCACATGGAGATATGTGGACAAATTAGTAGTTGACACATTGACAGGAACATTGATGTAGGCCGATATGTAGGTATGATGGTTATATGTTTGATAATTTATTCGCCAATGTTAATAGTTTGGATGGAATATTGAATTATTTGTAATTGACATGCATGTCCTCTTCTTGATTTTTAAGCGGTACATATGCACTATCCTTCAATGCTTGTATCCTTCTCAAGATAGTAGAAATCTGAGGGATTGAAACATAAAAGAGAGGGATAATTAATTTGGATTTGTACTTTCACATTTGTCTCAGTTCTTCTAAACATCAAACAGAGTTTGTGTAATAACTTGGAAAGAAGGGAACAAGAATGGCATTATTCTCCAATAATCTTGATTTTCTCAATTCTTTTGTTAAGTGAAATTTTCGTTTAGCGTAAAGTAGATTGATAGGGTTCAATGAGAGTCATTTTAAAATGAGTTTTATTGTTTTTATAGTTTACTTGTATTGATTATGACTAGTGAACCAAATTTGATCATAATTGTTGCTTTCTCGTTGTGGCTTCTTAGCATTTCTTTGTTTCTTTTGTTTAGAATTTTGTTACTATGATTCTACTATACCTAGCCTTGTGTTTACTTCAGTCATGTTGCATTCTCATTAAGCTTAGAAGGGGTATTTTTTTATTATCTTTGGATATGCATGAAACCTTATCACCTTTTGATCAGTGAGATCCCGATGTGGGTAGAGTGAGAGCATATGATGGAAGGATAAGGATAATTTTTGATATGCTTGTTGGCGGCAAGTGGCACAACTTACAATGCAAGCAATTACAAATTCTGGAAGTAATGATAAATTAATTCTAGTGGCAAGCCTTCCAGAACAATTACAAATGCAAACTTAGATATAGTGGAGAACTGCTCAGATAAACATCATCAAATCAGAGTTTACAAAGTTGAAAATATGCATATTCTGGAATTATACAACCAATATTATATTAGCTAATTGATGAATCTAAAAATTAGATAAATGACCAGGAATATTGTTGCAGCAACTACTAGTGAAATCCAATCTTGAGTTTGGCCATATGACCTCTCAAGATAAATTGAAACTATTAATAGAGTGAGGATCTAAGATGGAGTGATCCCCTTACAAAAGGAATGGCAGCATAAATGAAATACTAAAATGTTTGATGGCTATGATTTCCTTTTGATATGATACAACTACAAATGAGACTTTGAAATAGATGCGACTCCTATGTTGATTGTACGACAAGCAATAAAAACAAAATAAGACCTTTCAATTGTTTCGACCTACCTTCTTTTGTCTCATATGGCTTACAATATTTTGAATGTTACAAACTGTATGATGGTCCAAAGAATAATCCCTAGGGAGTACGGCAGCAACCAAGGTATAAAGAATGATGAGTGAGATGCCACGCCAACATTCACAGACCCATATTTTAGCTCGACAACATATAACAAACTTGTGATTTATTTCTCAAAGGGTACAATAGATATTTTACTTGTACGACCCCCTCAAATCACATTAAATAAAATAAATAACATTTAATATGATTTGATCTCCTCTCATGGAATATAATCTGCAATAAACAATATTGCTGCTACCAATGGAATGATTGGTAATGTTACAAGGAAATAACAATATAATAATAGAATAATTGCTATAGAGCACCAATATTGTAAAATCACCTCAAAAATAATATGGAATTTTCAATCTCACAATAATCAACAATGCCAAACTGAAATTGAAAAATAATTGCAAAAGTAAAACTCACTAGTGATCCTTGGAAGAAATTACTCATATGAATAGGAGGGTTTTCATCCTTTGGAAGAAAGATGAACATTTGTTTGATCTCAAGAAAATAGGGTTTTTGATTTCATAAACTAGATGCCTCTCTTCTATGCTCAAATCTTCCTTATATAGGCTCTTTGGGGGAATATAATTGAATATTACTTTTTTCCCCCTTTTTTCTCAAAAACTTTTTTTTGAATCCTAGCAACACTTTAATAACCCTCATTTAAAAACTGTTTTTTAATAGTAAAACATAAGTTACCTTTTTATGAATATAACATAAAGTTACTTTTAAGACAAATTAAGTTAAATTATTTCTTTGAGCTCAAAAGGGGACAGCATGATATGTTTCAATATCATTTAACATCATGTAATGCAAAATTTAAGATGCAAGGCCACATAAGTTCTCATTCTTTATCAACTGAGCAAAAATGTGACCCAATGTTTGTCATTCAACATCATATTAGTGCAAAATTTAAGATGCAAAACCACATATGTTCACATTATCTATCAACCAAGCAAAAATGTGACACAATGTTTCAATGTCATTTAATATGTTAGTGCAGAATCCTCACAAAAAACTTTGCCACTTTCAACTTTTTTGTAGTTCAACCAAAGAGAAATGAGCACAAAGAGTTAAAAAAATGAAAGTAATTAAAGAATAAATTGTTCTTGATTATGATGTGGGAGCTACCGTTTCTTCCAAAAAAGGAAGAAGAATCTTTACAAAACTGAAGACAGAGAATGATAATTCAAATATTTATTTTTTCTCGAAAAAACATCTTTGTCGTTCAAACTTCTAATAGTTTGGATCTAGTGTATGAGTTGAAGTTCAATATGATGAACAAAATAGATAAGTCATGTATGTGTTTGGCATGAAAAAGATCCTAGACTGCCTAAAGAACCAATTAACATCACGATTCACAATAAGCCAAATCATCAAGTTAGTACATAGATGATAAAAATGGAGAGGAATCATACACTTTCAAGTGGAGCTTCTTTGAAACAAAAATCTTTTTGCTAGAGGCTATAGCCCACAAGTGATATTTACAATTTCGTACTGTTGATTTCATGGAGATGAGCATGCACTAACAAATTCATGGAGCTAAACACATATTAACAAGCGTGCTAGGAATCTAAAATGTTCAATTGCAGCTCATAAACTTTAAGGTCTCTTCAACTAGAAAATGAAAAAATCCCTTTAAGAAAGACAATGACAATTATTACCTACTTTATAGTGATGTTCCATAGAGTCACAAGGATGGGGGTTGTGGGAAACGAGAGGACCGAGAGACTAGATTTGGGGACAATGGTGGGATGGTGGTGGTTTGGGGGTTAAGAGGCAACACCAATTACATGGTTTGGGGATAGCACACCTGGTGTGTTCCCTATTGCAATACAAGGTAGGGTCAAGGAGCAAATCCCTCACTCACAAGCGCAAATTAAGGTGTTCAAAACCACACAAACCTTCATGGTGCATGCCATTTTCATAGTTTTATCACTATGTATTTTGCAATACCAATTCTTTACTATTTCTAAAACTTGGGAGTGATATGGAATGGGGCATAGATGCCTATTCATATTTTTTTGTGAGTGTTTAAGGTTTGGGTGGGGCCCATAAGCCATTAGGGTTGAGGTTTTTGACATGCAAATTGAAAATGCTTAAAAAATAATAAGGGAATTTTTCTTGTTTCAGTTGTGGGGGATTCCTAGAAGTCCTTGAGCTAGTTGGGAGACTCTTGAGAGTCCCTTAGATGTCACAAGGACGTCTCAAAATCCCTAAGTCGTCTCCAAATCAGGGGGATGTCTTGGAAACTTCCTTGGGTTGGCAACAAAGGTGGTGGGATGGTGGCGGGACATCCCCTCAAAGTCCGCATGTCTTTGAAATGGGGGGCAGATGCATCCCTGTGGAACATTGCTTTACAAAACCTTAAATTGGCAAAAAAGCTAGAAATCCTAGCTTGAGATAATTATGTACATAAGTGTTCAGATGTCAAAAGTTTTGATTGGTTTTTCTTAGGATGTATGATGTGTACTACTAGAACACTTTATTAAGAAAGTGACTAGTCAAAATAAACTTTGCACCAAGCAAGGTCAACTTGGGTGTAATAGTCATACAAAACTGTCACAATACCCATGCTCCTTCAAGATGAAAATAAATCTTAGTTTGGTGGTTTATTATTCAAGCAAGGTGTAGACAGCTAGAGGTTCCATCCATGCCTTGCCAAGTAAGAATAAACCGACTTCTACAAATCTCTTGTATTTCGTTGAGCAAATTGTTCAAGTTTTCAACAATGTTTTCAGAAATATGAGAAACAAAATATCAGATCCTCTTATATGGAATCCCAATGGTGCAACAAACTTTTGAGTACTTCCCATGTGATGCACAATAGGAACAAAATAATATATACCATAAATTATTTTTTGGAAAATCCTTAAAAATAATAAATTCCGTAAACCAATTATACCACATGCAAAACTAGACTTCCTATTTCTTGCCCCTTTTTCTCTGTTCTGTAGGACTTGCCTACTCCACCCCATTTGTTGTTTGTGGATCCACATCTCTATAGGCTGAAGCTTCCATTGTATTTTGCTAGATTGACCTCTCATCATCTTCAACTTCTAAGTTTCTGGCATGATGAGCTCTGCTTCTTCAATCATATGGAAATCAGTGCACATTTATGACTTTCCTAATGACCAGAGCAAACAATTACACTCTTTGAACAAACCAAAACACAACACACCTTAAATAATTAATTATTGCTTGCCAATGCACTTATTGGACTAAACATGAAACCTACTCTGAGAGCTCCAATACTACAAGTACGGACCACATTCGTCCTCTTAAATGTCTGAAAATAAGTCTCACTTGCCTCGTCTGCTCTATGCCTGCATCAAATACATGATATGCCTCATCTCCTCAGTGCCTGCGTCAAATGTATGATATGCCCATTTGCTTCTTGCCTGTGTCAAACATTGGACGCATCCTCTGCTCAATGAAAGGGAATGACAGGGAAATGATATCAAATATTGGGTTAGTTCTTTTAAGATTATTTAGGGTTAGATTTTCAATTTAATAACAATACATTATTAAAATGATTTGTTTAGGTTAACAGAGTATTTAGTATATAGGATTAACTTGTTTAACTTGTTAGTTGTGTGTCAAAATCATTGGGTATTAAATGACTTGATATGGATAAGGTTAGAGAAAAAGTTAAAACTGTTTGATTATTGGTATCGATAATTTCAGCTGCATGTACAGAATGGGTGCCTTAAACATACATACAGAATGCAGCTGATAATTGTGTGAGAATTCAGATTACAATGCATGTACACAATGGGTGCCTTAAACATACATACCATTAAATCACTAAAAGGACCAACCATTATGAGTTAATTGAATTTGTATATTATTGATGAACTAAACTATTGATTGAAATCGATTTTTTAATATGTATAGATTAATGTGAGTGTACTCATCATGGCCCATGGGGAGTGCCTAAGAAATGGGGCAGTTAAATGAAAAAAAAAAGAAAAAAAGAAAAACAATGTTCGAGAGAGAATTTATGGTCACAATGCATACATACAATGGGTGCTTTGATCTAGTTGTAATGCAATCCCTCACAATGGATATCTTAGGGACCACCATTGAGAGATATAGCTAATTTCACTTTTTCTTGGTTGTAGTTACACAATGCCTAATGCCAAGAACTGTGTTACTATTCCTCTATAGACTCAGTTATGTTGATGCATGTGTTTCTGGTTTACTTGAACATCGGTGTTGATGACTTACCTACCCCATTAAGTGTGACATCTTTTCCTTATAGCCTCAAATAATATGCTTTTAGAAATGTTATGATCTTTTTTATCTGATAATTTGTTGATCCGGGTAAGATGAATATGCAATACTAGGACATCATTTTGAATCAAAGTTCAATGGGCACTTGAGTAGTCCACACAGAAATAAATTTCCATAATTCAGTACATTGATTAGTGGGTATTAAACTTGATGAAAAAATGACAACAATTGATATCATCTTCGGATATTGAGTATTAGGTAGGAGACAAAGGAATTAATTGCTGTAATAAATCATAAGATATTTAGTTCAGTTGACCATGTTAAGCATTAAAAATAAAAGATTATCAGAGACAACAATGATCAAAAAAATAAATTAACAAATTCATGTGGTCTATGCCAAAAAGTTGGCTATATTGGTTTTTTAATATTCTATAGCATACCCTCCATTTAAAAAAATAAAAATAAAAAAATAAAAAAAATTATTATTCATATATGACCATGGCTAATCAATGAGAACATTTAATTTATAAAAGAAGAAAAGAAAATCAGTTTACAAACAAGTTAATTTTGACATATATTTAGTTAATTTACCAAAAAAGATGTATTTCATAATATTATAATACAACTATATTTACTTTTAGAATTGTTGGTCATTGTCTATTTTACTATCAAGTTTTCCCAACACAGGCCTAATATTGTCTATTTTACAACTAAAATTTGTCAAACATAGATCTAATATTGTCTAGATTGCAACTAAATTTTGCCAAAACACAAACCTAATATATAGCCAAACCAAAATTAATATTAGACATTTTTAGCAAATACAAAATAATACACCAAAAGCAACACAACACCAACAATAATATACATCTCTTAGCCTTGTAGAGAGGTTGCAACCATAAGAAAGTGTAATGTCCTTAAATGGGAATACTCAAATTTGCCCTAATTTTCTTTCTTAAATAAACAATGAGTTTAGAGAGTATCCTTCTTTCCTGGTTGAAGCCTTGCACACAGGTTAGAAATCGTCACCATAATCATAGATTATAATTATCTATCACAATAGCAATACTAGCAAGTAATCATATTCTAACTATTAACGAACTCATGACAACATGGTACGTTAAGTGAGGTTGCAGCAGGTGTCCTGGTAGCTAACTCTTCTAGACCCAAGGGTAGCACCTGTTGAGACAATGACAAGTAACCCCTTGGCCCAAGTGGGCTCATCTTGTCCCCTCTCGAGTGGCATATCTAGAAGATGCCCTCTCATTGTACTCCCTCGGCAATCCTTGTAGGGTAAGCGAAGTTGTAGCAGGTGTCATGGTAGCCAACTCTTCTAAATCCAAGGGCAACACCTGTTGAGGCAACGCCAAGTACCCCTTGGCCCATGTGGGCTCATCTTGTCCCCTCTTGGGTGGCATATCTAGAAGGTGCCCTCTTGTTGTACTCCCTTGGCAATCTTCCTTCCCTTATCCCTGGTGTGGATATGTATTAAAACATCATTACACCATGAGGGGTGATTAGGAGTTGCGAGAAAGTGTCGACTCAACTCCCCTGGACCCAAAGGCAATACCTGTTGAGACAACGATAGTACCCCTTTAGCCCATGGGACTCATCTTGTCCCCTCATTTGGGTGGTGTATCTAGAAGATGACCCCTTGATCTACCTTGGAAATTTCCCTTTTTCCCATCATGGTTAAGGCATAAACAAAGTGATGTAATTCTTAAATAAATATATCAACAAATAAGGACTAATAATACAACACATGACTCACTCTACCTAAGTGACATATATGAGTGCTAAGAGTATATATATATCATTCATATAATTAGTACTCCTCCTAATCAACATTAGTAAGAACATCAATATCAGTGTATATCACAAATGTACATCATAGCATTATCTTATTAATGATAATAAATGACATTACCATAATGATAATATTATGCATCTAACATTATCTTATTCCTAACAATGGAATGATATTACCATAAAGATATTCTAAATATTATTACGCATCTAACATTATCTTATTCATAATAAGAAATAACATTATCATTAAGACATCCCAAATGATAATATTATGCACCTAACATTATTTATTCAAAACAAAGAATTACCTTATTCATAATAAAGCAGAACACTACCGTAATGATATCCTAAATGATATTATGGTCCTAATATTATCTCATTCATAATAAAGAGTAACATTATCATAATGCTCTGATTTTCCCTATTACCCAATGTGGATTACAGACTGTGCCTGACCGATATGCTCTTAATATTTTTGAATGTCCTGCGTATTGTCTTATCCACCATGTGTTGGTCTTTCTTTCCTTTCTTCCCCACCCGATGCTGTTTTTGAAGTTTCTTGAGTGTATTAAAAAACCCCTCGATTTGGTGGAAGATCATGTCCTTCCCCAAACCATGGGTCTTTGAATGGTTGTGTCTTTCCTTGTGCTGAATTTTGGCATTTGTTTTATTTGTTATTTTTCTTTTGTTATTCTTAATGCTATTCTAGCCCACCGATGATTTTAGCTTTTTGTTGGTTTATTGATAATAACACAGTATAATTATAATGATGTTCTAGATTACATTCATTTGTATACGTATGGATATTCATTTGTGTGTTTGTTCTTTACTACTTCATATGTCAATTATTATTTTCTTTATATTTATTATTTGTTTATATTTGCTTATTTCATATTTGATATTCAGTCTATTTGTTATTTATTTATTTTACTTTATATTTGTGTATTTTATATTTTATATTCATCCTATGAATTTGACTTTTTTTTTAATCTTTGTTATTTGTGACTCTTATGTTTGTAATATCTAAGGTAGTTTATATTCATAATTATAATATCATTTTGATAATTATAAATATAAGGAAGTTGTCAAATTTTATATGTCTTCTTTATTTATTTGTATTCAAGGTTTCTATTTAGTGTCATAGGTTGGGGGACATGACAACAAGATGCATTATAAGTCTAAAGAACAAACACATGTTTTAGAATGTAGTTTGAACAAAATCATATAGGTGCCAAACAAGTTATTTAACGTGACATGATAGGATGATTTTGCTAGGATGTGGACACCTTGTTGTGTACAAATGTAATAGTGTGCACACTTAAAAGGGCACCACAAATTTGTACTTTTTTTAGGATGTTTAGGTAGAAAAATTGTCTTATTTTGCCTTGGAATAATGCTAATGTTGTATGATAGTGTGTAGATGAAAATTGAAGCCCTATAAGAGTGTAGAAATATTGTTTTGTGATTGTTTCACCATAAAAAAAAAATGGACATGTCACCTGCTAGGACATTGCAATGAAATTCAACACAATAAATTAAAAAATTCTAATTGATTGGAAGTGCAACAATTAATCATTGTTTTAAAACCATGTGATTGTTATACTTCCATGGAAAGAATTGACAATATTAAGTGTGAAAATTTCAATAGTCTTTCTAATATACTTCCATGGAAAGAACTAACAATATTAAGTGTGAAAAATTCAATAATCTTTCTAATGAGAAAAGGTATGATAACTTACCAAAAATGTGTCCTTGATTTATTTTTTTAATTGGGGTAATTGTTAGAAGAGAATATGAAATAATGATTATTGAAATATTCATTTTACAATAGAGATATATGTAAGGTCGTTTGGAAGGAGGGAGGAATTGTCTATCTAAGAGTCTAAGTATACAAAACAAATGTGTAAGTTTTTTAATAATGATATTTTGTGAAATTTTTTACTTTATGATTTTCTTGATCATAATAATGTGTAATGTGTTATTGCTTTATTTAATTATTTTCTTGTATATTCATATTTTGTTATTTATTCTATTGTGTTCATAGTTTAATTAAATCCTGTGAGGAATCAATAATTTTGATATGGTATTAGAGTCATCATTAATGAATTTAATTATTTGTAAAAATTTAAATTTAAATTAAAAAATGTACGATAAATTTACATACTTTACATGTTTTATAAAAAAAGTATATTTGTACTTCTTCCTTACAACTATAATTATAAAATTCTTATTAAAATAAATTTATTCAAAATCTTAATTTGAAAATAAAAATTTAAAATATAGATTGAAAATTAATTTTTTATAAAATATTTTACCACACAATTAAAAATTTAAGTACCCAGTCGAACTCCATAAATATAATTCATAACTATTTCATAAAGAAATACACATATTTTAAAGGAGTATGTCTTTTAAATACGAATAAAAATTTATTATATAAAATTTTATATAGTACTCTTAAATTAAAACAATTTTTTTTCTTATAGAATAAACTTTTATAATGAAATTTCAAGGTAATTTATTTTACCTTAATGCTTTATAGACAAATAAATTGATCTTTTATTATTAAGACATGTTGAGTAAATATTTAAATCAATAAAAAAACATAATTATAATATGTTATCCCATTTGAATGTTAAGTTTTATTAAGAATTTAATTTTTAAAATTCCCCTCTAGTGTGCTTAAGAAGACTTGAGCACGATTTGGATGGACATATTTTTCCACAATAAAAGTAATGTGAATATTATGATGAGCATCATAAATAAGGCATATCGTATGATTGTGATTAGATCATTAAAGTTTCATAATTGATAATCACTATAGTCTAGACTTTGCCTTCATATTATTATTATTATGATTTGTATAGTCTTGGGGAAAGCTATAATAAATTTTAAACATTTGCAAAATAATATGATATATGCAAGATGTATGTGAGAGTAATGGAATAATGTAATATGTGAGATGTATTGGAGAAAATTATTAGAGGAGAATTTAAAATAGTGAATATTAAAATATTCATTGTGCATTAGGGGTATATCTAAGGTCATTTTGAAGGAGGAAGAGATTGTCTTGAGGTTCTTGTATCTATAAGTATATAGATAAATATGTAAGTTTTTTTAATAATGATGCTTTGTGATTTTTTTCATCATATAATTTTTCCATCATAAATTTGTGTCTATGTATAATTGTGTCATTATAGAATTTCTTTGTACAATTATATTTGATTACGTTGAGAAGCATAACTATAGTGGCACCAAAGGATGGAGTATAATGATGTGTGTGTTAACAAACTCTTACATTTAAACTTAAATTTGACAATTGTTTACACGTTAAAACATTATTAGGATTGAGAGATGTTTTAAGTCAACAAAAATAAAAACTACATATTTTAACTAAAATTATACTTTTAAAAAGTAACATATATGTATGTACACACACACACATATTACACATATATACACATATACATATACATATACACACACACACACACACCTATGTATGTGTACAAATGTACATGCACATACATACATACATACATACATAATAAAATGATTGAAATAATGAATGATATTTTTTGAGAAGTAGAATTAAAATTTACATCCAAAAGTAAAATAGTTTTTCCTAAACAATATAATCAAATAAAATAAATCTAAATAAAAATATTTCTAAAGTAAAATATCTATATAGATACACACATATACATATACATATACATACATGTACACATATATACACACATACATATATCTATACATACATATATATATACACACACACACCTATGTATGTGTACAAATGTATATTTACATACATATATAATACATTTTTTTTTGAGGGGTAAATGCTTTTGACTCGGAGCTATGAACCAATGAGGTCACAAATGGGGGACATCATCCCCAATATAAATTCTCAACAATTACAACCTAATGGGGTTTGAACCTTGATGGCAAGAATAACAACACAACAACCGAACCATCATACCATGCCACTATTGTCTTACATATATAATATAGTTATTGATATAATGAATGATATTTTTTGTAAAGTAGAATTAAATCATTAATAATACCCAAAATGGGTTTATAAAAGGCATATATATCCTTGAAAATCTAGTTACCAATTGGGAGGCAATGGAATGGGCTAGAACCTCAAATCAAAATATTGGAATGTTGTTGTTAGACTTCGAGAAGGCATACGATAGAGTAGAGTGGCCCTTCATACTGATGTCTCTGAAAGCTTTTAGGTTTTCAAATATGCTTTGTCAAATGGTAAGAACTTTAATGAAGGATGCAACAACTCGAGTGGAAGTTAATAGGGATCTCACAAAGGAGTTCCAATTACAAAGATCCATAAGGCAAGGTTTCCCCTTTGCCCCCTTTGTGTTTGTTATAGCCACATATGCTCTACACTACATTCTATTAAGTGATTTTTGAAATTTGATTCAACTACTTCAATAATTGGTCACACTGACTATATCACTTTTTTAGTGGACATTAACACCTCCAAGGCTCTTCTTGGGGAGGTCCTTTTGATAGTAGAGGATATGTCTTGGACTTAAGTTTTTGACTATGAATCTTTTCCCTTATGTAGGTGATGCTTCACTTTCAGAAACCTTTCCTCTAAACACCCCCATTCATGTTGCATGAATTATGGTTCAACTATGAGATGAAAAGATACTCTATTCAAAAACTTGATGATGTATGTTTCTAATGGTTTGAAATCTCTAGATGTTCCTCACAAGTCTCTAGTGGTGGGGCATAGTGTGGCCCTAGTAGAGTTTTCTTTAGAGGTTTTAATGCCTTAGACTGTTGTTGGGGTGGTGGAACCTTCATCATATACATTGCCTAATGATCATATTGTAGAGATTCTTGATCCTCTTTCAAGGAAGGGGGTTTCGGCATACCTCTTCTAATTTTTGTTATGGTTCCCACTAAGCAGTTGAATTCCCCAACTAGGTGCTCCTCGCATGTGTTGTCTGTGGTTGACATCTTGAAGAGGAATGATGAACTCTTTCTCCTCAATTGGACTAATGTTGCCTTAGACTGAGCATGCTCCTCAAACTGATTAGAGTGACGAGAAGCTTGATCATCTAGATGCAAAGTTTGATCAACCATATGTACATGAAATTGAAATTAAATGCATGTACATAAGTTACAAATCTACACAAATTTTTTTATGTTGTTTTGATTTAAGATTCTTTGCAAAATCTTTACAAGGATTATATATGCACCATTGACCTAGCACAAAAGATCATAATTTCAAAGAAGAGGATGTTGGTTATTTAATATGATCTTGTTTATCATGCACTAGTATTCTCTAATATCATGTGTTATCTTTATTTAGTGCAAAGCATATTATAGGTCACCACATGAAGAGCTAGGATTTACCTTTTTCTAATCAATAGACTCGTATATTTGACATCAAACTTCATCACTATCCTAGAAATATTTTTGATACAAAGGATTATTAGGAAGAGGAGTTTGAGAATCAAATTGATATCATGATGCATTATGTAATATATCCAAATGAATTCCACCTTGGCATGCATAAATTGACTTAGTGGCCAAGTAATGCCCATGAATCTAAGAACAAAAGTATAATACAAGTTTGTGAGTTCAATAAATATAAAAAATAGTGATGATGAGGAGTCAACCAATATTTAATCACCTTGATTTTATCTAGACCTTCATATATTCTTGAAAATTATCAATGATGCATGCTAGATAGTGTAATTTTATTATGTTGAAGTTATGGTTGTTGATGCACTTCACATGATATTTTGAGATCTTGTTAAACATGATAATTTCAACCTAGTAAAAATTAAAAAGGATTTGGTGAGGGGTCATATGTTATCATTCATAGGGTGCATGAATGTCACTACTAGGTAGGTTAGATGAAAAATAATAATTCATTTATATAATTTCTCCATAGATTTTCATCTTGTTAAGAATGTAATAATCAATGTTGAGGTACCATGTACCATCTTCCTTTGGTGAAAATATAATTATATGTTACAAAATGAAAAGCTAGGTTTTACCTTGTTCTAACTAATTGATTCCTAGATTTGACATCAAACTTCATCAATATCTTAAATAGATATGTGATAAATACTGTAACTATTAGATAGAGGGGTTTAGGAATCAAATTGATAAATTGTGACGAGTTATGTAATTTGTTAGAATAAATTTGCACTATTCAAAGATATTGGTGTACCATAGTAGTACCTTTTCAAACTCTTACTAATGTGATAATGTTTTTGCAACCTTCAATAATATAAATTCACGATTGCTCTATTTTTTAGGAGTCTCAAGGTGTCCACCATGAGAATAATGAACTTCTACATGTACAAGATGATCATGTGAAATTTCTTGGTAGATACTAAGGATGCTTTGGTCTTCAATACATGTTGAAAAAGCTAGAAGCATCAATCATTATCATGAACTATTAACTTTGCAACTTCACATGATGTATGTGATACTTGACCTACAAGTATGGCCTTCCAAGCATGTAATTTCATAATTTTAATAGTGTCACTTGAAAAATTATTGTGTTCTACAAGGGTGTTACTTAAATTAACTTTCTTTTACTAACCATCCCATACATTTTCTCATTAGGTATGCTTTAGTTGAAAGACTAGGTGCTTAATGGTATGAATATATGATGAAATTAGTTTTCCTACCATGATTGATAATGACATGAAATTATTATCTTGATGCAACATTTTACATGGAGGCTCAATAATTGTACTCCTATAAAATAAATATGACATGGGTAAATATAAATTGGGAAGTCCCTTGTGGTGGATTCAAGGACCCATTTTCAAGAGGGCTAATGTCAAGTTAAGGAGTTTAACTAATTTTCAAGTCTTAGAATCCAACTCCAGGACAAAGAAGATTGAGGATTTCAATTTACTCCTAAGAAATCTATTCCTTTTAAAAGTGTGAAACCCAACATGCTAAGTTCAAGGAAATTGTGGCTAACTTAGAGACTAGAGGGTGGGATGACTTGAACAACCATGGTTAAGAAATAATTTATATATACTACTAAATGTTTGAGGTAGGATTATTAGAATAGTATGTTACTCATGATTTTGGAGAATATTTTACCACAAATGTTATTGTTTTTTAATGTACTATTCATGGCTATTCAAGATAGTTCATTATTTTTCATTATTCCCAACACAATGGTGTAGTAGAAAGGAAGAAATAAAATTTGGTTGAAATTGCATGTTATATGTTCTAAGCCAAAGGTACATGCACATGATATATTTTGGAACAAAGCAATTTGTTATGATATTTACATTACTAATATAGTTTCAACAAAAGTTGTTTGGGATGTCACACCATGTGAGAAATGATGTAGTAGGATTTATTAGATGTTATTCACTACAAAGTTTTTAGTAGTGTTGCATGTCCATGGTTAATAAAAAAAGAAATATTGTCAAAGATTCACATTCATAGTTATGATGGATAATACTAGGAGACTTCAACTACATGATTAATAATGAGGATTATAATTATTTCCTACCTCTTTGGAAATCCTAATCTAATTGCATATATTGAAGTTGAAGGGATTAAGTTTTCCCAAGGGTTGCCACTATGGAATGATGAATGGTAAAGTTTGCTACTAGAGGATGATATTTATAATTTATGCCCTCCAAAACCAGGTTTGGAATGGGTGGTTTGATAGAAGACATGTCGTCTCATCAAGCTGCAACCATTAACTTCTTTATCAATAATTTAATTGCATCATTAGAAATAAATGCTAAGTCAATTTCTAGATAAATATTTCTTTGGCAAGATTAAGTTGTCTCTTTCAGAATCACAAGACAAGATTTCCAAATTTCCTAATTTTAATAAATATGTTAATATCATTTCATGTTTGATTATGAACCATATTTTTTTTTGGATAAAAGGAATTTAACCTAGATATATATTATATTATAATTTAGATTGATTTACAAGTATAACGGTATGGGGTAGCCAATCTTCATCTGCCACCCATTACATAACGACTCTATGGCATTTCTAGTTGTAATATTTTAGTTCCATAGAAGTATCACAAAGCCAAGTTTACAAAACATGAGCCAAAAAGTTGGCGAATATCTCATTCTTGCATTGGGAGTGCATCAATTATACTTTGCCCTTGTTGTTCAAAGGGGGAGGGTGGCAGAACATTTGAGGTTGGGGCATGTTGGTCATGCGCAAGAAGGAAGGATATGGCTGAATAAACCTCCTTAATTCTTTCCTAAAGTTAGACTCCCATTTCTTGCCTGTGGCAGTCGAGTGCTCTGTTGAGGAAGTTTGCATCCTGCATTTCCACTGCCATTTTAAAGCCATCGTACACTGCTACGAAGGAAAACTTGAGTTGAGGTATTTTATTAGGAATAAACGACCTATAAAGCCTTCACATTTGAAGATATCATACTTCTTGACTACACTTGTTATCATCTCTTCCTCTAAAAACTTATCCTAACATATTTTGCGATAATTTGAGCCAGAAGAGGAAAGGATTGTAGAAGGTCGATGCAATTTGAGAGGAAGATTGAAAGTACCTGGGATGGGAAAATGATTCGTGTCATTTGAGGTTTGAGGATCCCTTGTCCTATGATAGCCGAGATTCTCTCTGCTACATAGGGGCAATCGATTTTGAAGACTTGCTTCATGTAGTATTACTCAAATTGGCCCGAAATTGGGGCTTCCCAAACCTGAACTGGGACTGGCACTCTGTAATTCCTTGGCCTGTAATCTAATAGGGTTTGTTGCATATTCTTCTTTCGGTTGCCATTTTTAACATTCCTGTATGAAAACGAGATTGCTTTGTGCAGACAGTGTAGTGGAGTTGCCTTCTTTTAAGGGAAAAATCTGACATAATTTTTTTTTTTTTGGTTATCGCATCCAAGATGTGGACACCTAGAAGATAGGGGAGAGGACCCAGTAGTCGTGCATCCTAATTTCGTGTTTTTAATTATCCTACGTGGAAATTTCAAATCACTCTCAAATTTTTACAGCAGCTTACTTGGCAGTCCCCTGCTTATAACTAAGGTTTCAGGGCCACATCAGCATGCTTTTTGTCAAGGTGTCCAAAAAGGCCCAAAAAAAAAGTGAGACCAATAGTTGTGTATTCACAACATGTTTTATTGAGTGCTCATGTGGAATCACATGATTGGTTGCTTTTTAGATCAAAGGAATACATTTTGTTTAGTTATGGGTGGTCATCATCAACACTAACAACTTTAAAGTCACAACTATTGGTCTAATATTGATAAAAATATTGGGCATTATATAAACAACTACTATCACAACTATTGAAACATGCTCAGGTACTGGGTCCTCTCCCCTATTGGGACTCATCACAAATGACGGGCCAGGGGCGTCCTTTCCATGATGCAATGTACAATTTATCATAAATTTGAAACGTGCGAACTTGCAAGCCAAATGTGTTAGCATCAAACATAAATGATTAGGTTGTTCTATGGTATTTAACAAATTTGAGAAGTATTTGATTTCTTACTCTTGAACTCCCTATTCATCTTAGATTGGGCCACGCGTGATTTCATCTTCTATAGAGAAAATGGTGCTACACTATTTCTTGATATGAGTATTCCTATCTCCATATTTCAATCATAATTCTCTTGATTTTTCCCTCTAGTACTCTTCTTCCCTAGCCAATATTTTTGACCATTCTTCTTGCAACAATTTCTATTACACATATGTGTTTGCATCTTAACCCTTTTGGCTATAATTTGACTATTTATCTCTACTAAATACCTTTGTAGTAATTTTTTTTGTACAAATATATTCTTGAAAACCTTGTGAACATGTTCTAATGTTTCCTTTAATGTATTATAATTTTTTGCATAATTGGAGCATTCTTGATCCATAAAATAAGGGGGCAGAGCCCAACCATTGCTGTAGAAGTGGTAAGAATTGATAGTGTTTGAACCATATGGATTTGAACTTGAAGGAAGGTCTATGCAATTGATCTGGATTTTTATTATTTATGCTAATGGATATTGTATAATGGTCCCAGCCTGAGAATGGTAAAATTTCTAAAGAGATGTCAACTTTTACTAATGTCCAGTATGGGGAAATCAAGAACTTGTCTAGAATCTTTCTACAATTTGGAGGAAATATTTGCACCTATTAGTCCATGTGAAACTTCCATTTCTTGATTCTAGATCAACTAGAGCATTATAATTTATGAAGGAGGAAAAATCTTCCATAGATTTTTTTTGGGGGGAATAATGCCTCCTTTTTTTCCTTTAGTGAGGTTATAACATTAAAATTATCTACTAACAGAGTTTTTTGTTTCCATATAAAATTGTATCCCAAAGCCTCTTTTTTGCAAGTTCGAGGATGGACCATACACATCGATCAACCAAAACAAGGTATTAAAGTGGGATACCTTGACAAGCATCTAGTTCTTTTGGGTTAATTTTTCATTTATTATTATGGAATTTGGATTCCACCAAATGGCCATTCCCCTTGAAGCACCTTGAGCTGCTGAGAAAGAGTATTGCTAGCTCGACTAGTGCTTAAAAATTGTGGTGTTCATGTATGCATTTAGTTTGGTGTCTTGTAGGAGAACTATATATGCCCCACAAGCATCAATTTGATGCCTGATGAGGAGAACATGCCATGAGATTATTTTCATTTCCTTCGAGGAGAGCGTCACGCTCTCTTCGATCAAGTGTTTTATTGAAACTATTAAATAGCTATATTTTAATTCCAAATAGGAACAAGGTTAAATTTTCATAAAATATTTTGATTGAAACATTTTTTATCAAAAAAAAATTGACTTTGAACAAAAGTGTTCCAATTGAAACATTTTTGCCTAAAATATCTATGTGACAACCTATGTGACATCTTAACCCCTCTTTTGGGGCAAATTCAACAAAAGTTCAACTTCAACTCTTAATTTTTCCAAGAAAATGTACTTTCATTAAAATATAAAAGTATCTTTTTATAAATCTTGGAGTCTAAAATTTAAAAACATATAAATTTATATTTTGACTAATTTTAATATATTTTTTAAAATTTACTACAAGTAGGTTATTATAATCAAGCATAAAGCTGATTGTAAATTCCTAAAAAATATAATGTGCACCAAAGGATAGAATCTTCTCCAATAAGGTATTTTTTAAAACGAAAAAAATTCAAATAAAATCTAATGTCCCATGAAAACTATGGCATTCTAATTAAGTTGGACTTAAAAAATTAAATATTCATTGAATTTATTTTTTTGAATTATGCATTGAATTTTCAAGTTACCTACATGGGAAAAATAAGAGAAAATAATATCTTTTTATGAAGTCCCATCTATCTCACTTCAAAAATAATAATTAAGATTCTTCTCTTAAATTTATAAAAAATATATCCAACTATTTTTTCATAATTTTGAAAAATTATAAACATAAACTTCACTAATAATTTTATATTGTATTAGTTCACATCATTTAAAAGTTCAAAATATAAATGTTAGTTTTAGGTAGTCTAGATTGAAAATTTGTAATTGTGTTGGTTGTTCCTATATGAATGTGTGACATGATTCTAAACTTACTTGACAAAGATAAAGGACTTGTTAGTTTGTGGAGCTTGATGATGCTCCAATGTTAAATTTTGGCCACTTTAGAAGCCATTTTTTACCCCCAAATTAATAAATGGGGCAGCGTAAGGTAGGGGTTGAGGGGGTAGGCGAAGCCCCTCCTATAGGGTATGAGGAGACCACCCCCTATTGGGGGTTTGGGAGTAGTTTCCATGGTGGGGGATACTAGGGGAAACACCCCCAGTCAAGGGCTCGAGGGAAGCACCCCTGAAGCAAAAATTGCCCAATTTTATTAAAGGAAATTTGCAAATAATTCTCGTTGAAATTTAGTTTGTAACTACCCATAATAAACAATTTATTTGCTACAAATTGAAGGTGAAATGTTGTTTGGGTGAAAGTGTATGCATTGAGTTAGTTACATGTAGTAGCACACAAGTTGAGAAAGTAGAGTTCAGTAATCTCAGTTTTACATTGGGAACACATAACAACACATAGTGCATTGAACACATACTACAAATGTTGAAGTTATACACAATAGTAGTCTTTGTTGCAGGTTAATGTGATTGTGTTCTCTATTTTGTTGAAGATTTAATAAAATTAAATAGCTATTTGTGGATGTAGCCAAAATGGTGAACCATATTAAAATTGTTTTATTTGTGAATTTGTTTTATTCCATCATTTAATTTATGTATCTACATTGGTTAATTATTTAATTAATTGGTCCATCCTATTTGAAAATCCCAACAGGACTATGAGAATCCATGGTGTGAAAGCAAAGGGCTACCCATACATATACGATACAAGAATAAGCAATATAGGCTCAAAATTCTAATAGAAGTAAATAAATTATATTAAATAATGCATCATTGGATTTATATTAGAATATCAATCCTATATCAAACCTAAAAAGTTAATAAAATGAAGAACTCTAAGCTAATCAAGGGTTTTTAAAAGATGGTTGATAGATAGGAAGGATGAATAAGCACCAAACCCTAACAAAAAAGATAGACAATTGAAGCAAACTGGCACAAAATAAAGATAAGCTCTAAAAGTGAAGTGAAATTTAAAAAGGAACATATTTAAACACCTAATGTTATTTTTTAATTTGTAGAGTCAAGACAGGTTGTGTGTAGGATCAATTGGGTTTGCCAAAAATGTTGAAAATCAATTTTTCTAGGGTTTAATAATCCAATAAAATATATTCATGTATAAGCACAATTTATCTAAATTGATAATGAATTGAATATTGATAATTTGGTAATTTGTAATGGCAAAACAATTTAAATAAAAATTAATTATACTAGCTCAATAACTAATGAATGCCAAGAAGATAAGGTTCTAGGTCTTGTATTGTTGTCAAAACTTGGAAAATAACACATCTCTATCAATATAACTACTTGTAATGTTTTGCTAGATCTTTGTCTTGTCAAAGGACAAATACATAGCCTTGTGGACTTGTAAGTGACTACAAATATATCCTTGTGTTATGGGTTTGTCGATGTGATTTGTAAATGTCTACTTTGTAACTTTACCTCATATTTTTTCCATTCCTCTACTTTTTTGAGAATTAGGGACTTGTGGTATTGAAAATACCTTTTTAGGTTTTTCATACAACTGAATTATGAGAGAAATGTACCTTGATCAAGCCCTTGAAATTGAATAATATCAAAACAACAAGAAAGCATCTAAGATACAAAATCATTACCCTTTTTGTTGTACTAGATTGAAGAGTATTACTATTAATAACTAACTAGAATGATTAATCTTTCAAATGTGTGTAGATTCTAGGATGTGACAGAGATGATTAGGATGAATGCATTAAATGTCTATAGATACTAGCACATAACACTAAATTGCATCAAGAGTGGGTCTAGTTGGTGAAATTTGAATTTGAAATTAGAAAGGACATGTTCACAATCATGGGGTTGACTCTATATCCATAGACTTGTTCTAGAATTGAATAACACCTAGATCCAAGTGACAAATGACTAAATGGAGGTAGGTGCATAGATAGATGTGATAAACAACTAGTAAGATGAATGTATAAGAACGTGTATAAAAGGTTAAGTTCGGGCTAAATGTCTATGTGTATGTATATATGACAAACAACTAGTAAGATGAATGTATAAGAGCGTGTATAAAAGATTAAGGTCAGGTTAAATGCCTTTGTGTATGTATATGTGGATTAAGAGGGTACAATAATGAACCAAACTTTACACAATATCATACCATTAGTCATTATGTATGTGCATTCAAACATCACCTCAAACTAAGCACAAAACAAAATGAAAAATGACATGGATATATAATTAATAGTGAGAAATATGTAGAGTTTAAAAACAGGGCTTTGAATGCAATTTAGAATTACGAAACAGTTTTTTAATAACACCTTTTAAAAAAATGCAATGCCATCTACTATGACTATGGTTGAATCGGCTTATTTAATTATGTCAAGGGATGGAGAAAATTAAAATGTAACTTAATACAGAAGTAGAAAAATGCCTATGCTAATACAATACTTTAGTGAGAGTTGTCCTCGACACTGATCCTTGAATGGTCGGCTGCAGCATGCTGCGCTCCATTAAATTATCAATATACTGGACATTTCTTATACTTCTTTATTTACAAGTATTCTGTCAAACATGTCCTGATATGTCATTCCACAGTGGTGAACCACAATACTAGAAATCTAGTCCCCTTCTTAATCCACTCCAACCTATTTGTGGGTGAGCTATACTTAATACAATTACATATGTTGAAGTATTTTGTTGTTATAATCACTGAATGATACCTCACCTGTCCTCCATTTCTGATGGACCATTTATATTTAGCTTGTTTTGGTCTGGAACTTATTTGATCAAATAATGACTATCATTGTGATTAATTTGACTCCTAGCTAAAACAAATTCTCGAGGATCTGAAATCAGGAATCTTAGACCTCAGAGTTATAAATATTTTGGCAAGCCTTTAGGATGGTAAGGCATTTGATATTTGAGGTTTTGCTTCTGTTAGCTCGTATGAACTGGACTTTTGGAGTTACTATGTAGGTCAGCAGCTATTTCAGCATTAGTAATGGAATGAAGAAAGGTCGTCCACTGAGCTTCCCCCTCATCCTTGTGACTGCCATCTTCACTTGATTTATTTGAATCATCTTCCTGAGATTCTCTTTCTGTTCAGTTCACTTTTCTTCTGTGATATATTCTTCAAAAGCTACAGAAAGTGAATTTACGGTGTCTATCATATAGCTTTTCCCCAGTTGTATTTGAATCTATAGCCAACTGAGATCCAGAAAATGATTAAAAACCATCAATCTCTAGCTGGAAAATCAATTCCCTGTGGATGTATCTTCTGAAATTGATTCACGCCGATATGCGCCTTCAGAAACTACTGTGGTGGAGACCGGAAGACACTGAAAATCGTCTCAATTGTCTTCTTCATTATCCAGACTGTTTTTACCATATGGGAGGTGGAAATGATGGAGTCCAACTGTGAAGGCATCTCTGTTTTAGCTGCTGATGACTGCACACCCAGTTTTGGAGCAGGCAATGAAAGAGGCAGAGTAGTTGCCAAATTTGACGTGGGCAATTGAAGCTCGATGTAACCTGCATAGGAAGAACAACTATTAGATGCAGCCTGTGGCCACCAACGCACAACATTAAGTATATTTAGAAAAAAACAATTGATTCATGCTCCAGAATTCTAATGATTTTCATGCTATTTCTGTATGTTTCCATAAGTTGCAATCAACTCTTTTAAATGCTTTGTTTTAGATATGACAGGAACTTAACATGCTCAATGGTATTGAAGTGGGAAGAGCAATAGTTATATTGGATATTGAAGTTTCTTTCGACGAGATAGATTATTTATATTTTACCAAAATGTGAAGGCCGGATTTAGCTAAAAATATCAGCAAGAGTGAAATTGAACGGATATTCTGTAGCTCATCCTCTTCAATATTAAATTCTAGTTTTTCCTGTTAAAAATTTTAAAAATAAAATGAGAACCAGGCTTAATTGACCATATCTGTGAATTTCATTCAGTTTCTACTGGTGGATATAGTTATTGTTTGTAGAAGAAAATTGTGGTGGAATTCACACTGGCTTCTAATAAACTGTATATAAAGAAAAAGTTTTAAACTTTCACCAACAAAATGAAGAAAGAATAAGTTCAACGTGAACAAAATAAGCCTAATTAGGTCTCTATATCATAATTTTATATCTCAATTGTAAATCTAAAAAGAAATGCATCGATTAATCAATACATGTGTGACTCTTGGGACTTCTCCGTAACATCTCTTTGCAGTATAGTCCAGCCACCTCAACTTGAAAAAATTAAAATACATTAGGGGAGAGGGGCCTATAGTGGAGCACCCTAACTTCACGTTTCTCAAAATCTTATTTGGCAACTCATGTGCTTCTATATTTCGTTTTAGGGCCACATCATCAAATATGATACCACATCAACATGCTTTTTGTTGAGGTATCCAAAAAAGTCCAAAAACATACCTGCATATCCATATCCATCAACATCAACATACTTTTTTATGAGATGATGCAAAGTGAAAATATCCGTCAACTTTTGAATCATGTATTTTATGTCTTTTGAAAATGCAGAGAGATCCAAAACATACCTGCATATTTGAATCTTCGAGGGTTTTTTTTGAAGATGATTGATGCAAGATTTCTGTACAGCACTCTAAATATTTTCTTTGGTGTCGTGTTCATCTGCAGAATACTTAACTACTAGAAGTAATCTTGTCAAACTTATCATTATTCCCAGCAGGAGAGTTCATTTCTCAAAGAGAGTTAATTTCTCAAAGAGGTCCTTATCGCTGTTCACTGGTTTCTCAGCCATTAAGTATTTCAAAGTACTGTTGACAATCTTGTGGAATGGTTTTCCCCCAAAGACACTTAAAAGAAATTTCTATCTGATTCCTGCTATATTCATCCAAGCAAATTTCATCTGTACTCACAAAAATAAAAAGAAAAAACAAGTAGGTAAAGGTAACTAGAAAGAAAGAAATATTCCATCATAATATTTGTGCAGAGATAGATAACCATTTAACCATAGAATCGATATTTCCCAATAGATTACAAGTTTAATATCCAGGAATTCATATCATTTATATCCCTCTATAATAATCGTGCTAATAACTTGGAAACATGTATTCATAGACATTTTCGCATTAAAGATTTGGCTAAATGATGCAAGAGCATTTGGGGTATTAGTAATCTTGTATTAAAAAAATTTAGTAAATTTTGGTGTAATATTTTTAATTGATGTTTTGGTGTATTTAATTGGTTTTCTTGTCCAAAAAATCAAAATTAATAATTGAACAATTTTGGGGTTGCAAATTGCATTAGAAAATGTGCTAGAATTTGCAATTTAATTGTCAAATTGCTAAAAATCAAACTTGGGCATGGAATTCTTGGATGTTATGGAATTTTGAATTTTATTTAATTTGTTTTATTGCTTCACATAAAAATGAGACACCCATGATGCATTTGACTGACAATTTTGAATTTTGTATTCCTATTTGTGAAATGGGAGATTGAATGCACCAGTTAGTGGAGGTTGTGCAAACATCCATTGGGGAGTCAAAATGTATAATATGAAGATTAATTATTTTTCCATGGGCATGGGTGGAAGAAGTTTTCAGTTGCAGGAGTTAGTGGGGAGAAAGGAAATTCATTTTAGACTTGGTTGTTTTGATTTTTGGTTCCAAAATTGGGGAGGTGAGGAAAGAGGGTGTAGCCTTTCCTAGGAAGAGGTTTCAGACCTTGTGGTTGGAGGTTAGAAGTGTTAATGAACAACAAAGAACTTTGGATAAGGTGTGGTTCAATGTGCAGTTGATTTTCTAGCAGAAGGTTGCAGTCAGGAGAAGAATGAAGTTGCAAGAAGAAGAGGTATTGAAGAAGGCTGCTGTTTGTTTTAGACTTCTAAGTTTGATTTAGATTTGTTTCCCATCAGTCGAGAGGGATGCCATGATTGTATTTCAGTTTGAATTTGAACCTTTGTACTCTGGATGATTGTTGAGCAATAGAAAATTGTATACATGTTGATTTTTGATGTTATTTTTTTTAAAAAAAAAAATTCTTGTGTCTGAATTTGTGTGTTGAGAGTTGTAGGAGCCCTTACATTAGGAGTTCACCAGTGTGCAAGGAGAAGGGCCTATGTGAGGCAGTTTGCACTAGGACCTGCAGATAAATAATGAAGTTAGAGGATTAGAGTGTGTAGGAAGATTGTCGAGCATGAGGCAGTCTATACCTGAGAGGTTGAAGATTAAAAGTGTGTGGAAAGTGTTTGATGAAATGCCAAAGAAGAAAGGAAAAAAGTTTATCATAGTTGTATATGTAGGTGAACAAGGAGGAGAAAATCTTGTAGAAATATGCTTTGAGGAAGGCATAGAGAAAGAGAGTGAGAAAGAAGAGAAAAGTGTAGCAAAGGTTGAGAGGCAAAAAGAAGGTGCAACAATTAAAGAGAAAAATGATGTTGCAGCAGTAGATGATTGTCCTTTGGAGGGCTTAAAAGCATTGAAAATGAAATTGCAGCTGAGAGTGAAGGTGAAGAAGTTATGACAACAAATAGTGGCAAGGAAAAGGTTATAGAGAAAGAGGTAATGCATAATGTATGTTTCATTTTTATGATAAATATGAAAGTGGATTTTGTGAAGATGAAAAGATTGTAGTAGATAGTGAGAAGACAAATGTTGCAGTGATATTAGAGGAACATGTGAAAATAGAAGTAATGACTTATGTTTTTGAATTTTATGAAGATGAAAATAAAGATGATTTGCACGTTGAGATGAAAAAGGTAGTGAGTGTAGAAAGAGAAAAAGAGATGGTACAAATAGATTTTGTTAGTATTAATTTGTATGCAGGGAAATATTTGAATGATGTTGCAGATTGGTGTGTGGATAGTGCACATGTGCTTGTAGAAGCTATAGAGGATGTTGCACGTAAAATTTGGTGGAGGTGGCTGGTCAGTGGTGGGTCAAATCCCATGAGTAGAGAGAAGAATGCATGGTATTAGGAGGAGGAGGATGATAGATGGTGGATACAAGTCCACGAGAGGATAGAAGAATGAAGTGCATGGTTGTTGGAGGATTGTGAATGTTTCGATGAGAAGTTGGAAGAGGAGAAATAAGAGGTATTGGAATCTCAATATTGGAGTATGCTACAAGTTGCTTGCAACTGTACAGAGTAGTTCTACTATTCAACTCCATTTTGTGCGCCTATGCTCACAAACTTTCTACTCAGCGTGTCTGATACAGGAGCATCCAAAGGTACTAGTAAAATTTGTTGATGTTTTGATATATTTAATTGATTTTCTTGTCCAAAAAATAGAATTAATAATTGAAAAGTTTTTGGATTACAAGTTGCATTGAGAAACGTGCCAAAAATTACAATTTAATTGCCAAATTTCCAAAAATCAAACTTGGGTGTGGGATTCTTGGAGGCTATGGAATTTTAAATTTTATTTAATATTTTCTATTGCTTTAGACAAAAATAGGATGCCCATGATGTGCTTGATTGACAATTTTGAAATTTGTATTCCTATTTGTGAAATGGAAGATTGAATGTGCCGATTAGTGGAGGCCTAACTTCTTGAAGGTTGTGCAAACATGCATTGGGGAGTCAAAATGTGTAATTTATGAATATTAATTGTTTTTTCAGGTAGGGGCGTAGGTGGAAGAAGTTTCTAGTTGTAGTAGTTAGTGGGGAGAGAGGAAATTTATTTTATACTCAAGTGGTTGTTTTGATTTTTGGTTTCAGAATTGGGGAGGTGAGGAAAGAGGTGTATCATTTCTTGGAAAGAGGTTTCAAAAGTTGTGGTTGTAGGTTGGAGGTGTTAATGAGCATCTAAGAACATTGGATGAGGTTGGTTCAATGTACAGTTGATTTTCCAACAGAAGGTTGTAGGCAGGAGAAGAATGAAGTTGCAAGAAGAAGAGGGATTGAAGAAGGCATACCGGTGGTTGATTTTGCTATTTGTTTTAGAATTCTAAGTCTGATTTAGAATTTTTTCCCATTAGTCCAGAGGGCTGCCATGATTGTATTTCAGTTTGACTTTGAACCTTTGTAATCTTGATGATTGTTGAGAAAATTTTTTGCATACATGTTGCTGATTTTTTAAGTTAATTTTTTTTTTAAATAATTTCTCGTGTATTGGAAGTGCGTGTTGAGAGTTGTAGGAGCCTTTACATCACTAAAATAAGTTCTAGATGATAGGGAATAAATCAACAATATTCATGCAAGCAAATAATGTTTTCAAGAATAAATGTTACAAACCAATACATTATGTTAACAATAGAGCCACAATGTTTTCCATAATAGTAGTGTTCATATGTCGACTTCACAGAGTTTGATTGGCTTTGTGTAAATTGGTTTAGTAGTGTTCATATGTTCACTCATGCAGTGTTTTGTATCTCTTATCTTGACCTACATTTCTTGGAGATTGGTTGATTTTAGAGTAGACACCAGTCCATCTTTGATAGAGTTTACAACTTCTACATGCTTCAAGATTTCTTCATCATCATGTTCCCATCATCAAGGGACATCTTTTCAGAAGGTCTTAAATCCCTCTCTTTCTCTTTTTTGGAATTTTTTTGTTCCCATTGGGTTTTCTCCTTTTTCTCCATTTGTGAGAGAATGCATTGTACATGGGTACCTAACATGGCCTCTAGCCGGGACCCATTTCTATTTGTTTGCACTTTTGTGATCTCCCCAAGTATCACTTAAGGGGGGTGTTAATGTGAATAATTTATCTATAAACTATACTTAAGTGTACTTAGAAATTGATGAGGTTAGACAACATTTGTCTAACTGAATGTGCAACCTTTTAGACCTCTAGAGGTTACCAAGTTATTTGGTAAACCTCATACACTACCTTTTTGAGGTCGGAAGACTTTCCATCTCACCTCAAAGGTCACTCAACACTTGGCATCAAGGTTGATGACTTGGTCAAATAGGTTGTTGGTTTGCACACTCCAAGTGTTCCTAAGGTTGACACCTATAAGACACAAGTTTCTACCCATTTGTGTCACATCTTAAGGCACTTGTCAATCTTCCTCATGGGTGGATTGTCTCTTTATTGCTTATATATACAAGGCTTTGTACTCATTATAATTTGGGTTGTTTAAATACAATATTGGACATTGTTCATTGTGCTTGTTTCTCATCTCCATAATTTCCTATTTCTTATACCCAATAACGGTATGCACCATTCATGGAATAATCATCCAACACCAATCAAATGACATGCAAGACAATGCCGTTACTGGTTTTAAAAATAACTCTCATCCGCAACTCAGAGATCTTTCCATGAATGCCATTTGCCGCATCCTGAATTTTAGGCATATAGGTGTGTCCATCACTCACCCTCACAATCATCCAATGAGTTTAGGAATGTGAGCCAAATGGTGTCTTTATTAGGAAGGCAATAATCATTTTTGGGGAAAGCTCTATACTTTCCTCACCTCGCCCTATGCAGATTTAATGAAATTGTGATGGATAATAAGGTTTGCATGGGTTTGAGATCACCTGTATATCTCCCTTCTCAGATCGTGCCACTCTTCCACTGATAACAATGATACCATCTCTCATGTCACATTAATGGCCAAGTTGGTTGCTTCATCAACCAAGGTATTTCCCTCATGGCAGACGTGGGATATTTTATAATTATCAAAACTACTTAGATGGGAGGAAATTAGTTTGAGCCATTTTCTTAATGACCAGCTTGGAGAGTGATTATTGTGTATTACATTCACTATGTTTAGTGAAACCCCTTCTAGGTGAATATTTCTACAATTTAGCTTTCATCCCATTTCCAGGCTAAGCAATTTTGCTTGGTACTTTGCTTCATTATTTGTGGCTCTTCCCAATTTCTTGGCTGCAAACATCCTGACATTCCCATTATAGTCCTAGATCACACATCTCGCTTCAGGAGATTGCTCTGAGAAGCACTATCGAAGTTTATCTTCACCCGACCTTCTAGTCAGACCTAGGAGACATCCTGTTTATCTTCACCCAACCTTCTTCTGGTGGGACCCGAGAGACATCCCTTCTTGAAGAAATAGCACAATCAACCTGCTTCACCCCATGAACGGGTAAGTTTTAAAAATGATTTCTAGTGAATATGATTGACCAAAAAAATATGGATGTTAATAGAGAGATTTTTAGGTAGTATGAAGGTGAACTATTATTTTTCCATTTTTTTTGGAATATTTTCTTACATTGCTTCCATATGCATTATCTTTATAAGTTAAGTTATAAATAGGTAAATTAAATAATAAAGGTGAACTATTATTTTGTAAAATTTATATTCTTAATTGAAAATTAATATTTTTATATTAAAATAACATTAATGATAATTAAAAAAAAAAGTAAGAAATATTTTTTTAATGTTTAATAATATATTTATATAATATTATTTTATAAATTTAAAATGTATAATCATAAAATCAATATGTTTAATTTATATTTTGATTTTTCAATATTTTACTAATATTATTATTTTTTACTTATAAAAATATTTGAGTTAAACTACATTTATTTATTTGAGTTAAATTTATATTTTAATTTTAAAAAATATTAAAATTGTTTTAATGGTAATTAATAAAATTATAAAAGAAACTTTTATTAAATGTTTTATAATGAATTTAGATAATATTATTTTATATATCTAAAATATACAATTATAAAATTAATATAATTTATATTTATAATAATACTATTAATATACAAATTAAAAAATGAAACAAACATATTTTATTTATTATTTAATCTTGAATTTTTAAAATTTAAAATTTATACTTATATCTTGTAATCATTATGAGTCATTTTATGTTTAAATTTTTTATAATCAATCAATCAAATTACAAAGGCTTTTGAAAAAAAAAATTACTCATCAGTATTTTACAATATTTATTTTGATAAACAAACTTAACTTCAACTATGTCAATCATAATTGTGTTTAGTATGAATCAAGCTCGAGGTCAAAGTCAACCCTAACAAATATAACCAATTTAAACCATTGTCATGACTCATCCATCAACTACACAACAAATAATTGTGTTACAATAGCACAAAATAGTACTTGTCATAATCACACAAAATAGTACTTGTCATTGTGTGGCTACAATATATATGACTTGCAAGAATCTATTATTTCAAACTATTATATGATTTTCTCCTAATTGATATTTCACAAATAATCTATGAACTAACCAACAAATACAATTACTACAATACTAAGGGAGAGGCACCAGTGTGGGTAGGGTAATGTTGAGTGAGGGGTTTAGAGTCGTCTGTTTTTTTTTTCACACATCCCTTCACAGTCTAGCTGGCATCCCCCCATTTTTTTTCTAGCAAAATTTGTGCCACGTTTTTCAATGTTTTCAGACCATTTTTCAAAAACCACAAAAAAAGAGCCAAAATGTGTCATCGACGGATAGCGGGTCACTAGGTCATGTATTATTGGTATGCTGATGTGGCATCACATGATTGGTCAGTTTGTGTACTTTTTGGATTTAAGTGTTTTACAATTGAATATTAAACTTGTAAATTTATTGGATTTTTTATTACACGAAACTGGACTGAGGTTGTCCAAAACTATACCCACATCATATACCCACAATCGACTCCTTTGCTTTAAATAAACAAGTATTTACCACTATATCACTTTAAAATATCTATATTAAATATATGTAAACTCACTTCATTTACAAATTTTTAAACCTTTAAATATTTTATATGTCAAAACTTTTAATATCATTTAAAAAAAAATCTCTAAAAAATAAATATGAAAAATATAAAATCATTTAAATATTAAAATTTTAAAAACACACATGAAAAAACCATACATTTTTATTATTAAGAAAATAAAACAACCTATATAAATAAACTTCAATCTAAGTTTGCCCTAATAACATTTACCATCTCCCATAAAAATAAACTCGTGGAATTTAAAAGAGTTTACCATTGATCATCATAAAAGTGGGGAAGTTTAATCTCCAAACTTCCAAACTTGAGTGCAGTTCTGGAAACTCATCACCAAATTCAAAAAAAAAAAAAGAGTACATTAATTCTCCTACTCATAAGTCACGCACCTCACCTTCAATCTCTCTTTTTTCCACCACTGCCAGGAAGAAGACTCGTTGACATTCACTGTGGGCCCTCTATTTGCATGCATGGATAGCGAAATTCTTGTGGATGCCAATGAAAGGGGCGTAGCTACAGTCCCTCTATTCGCAGCTGGGATAGGTTGCCAATGGTATCAGGAGGTTATTTAAATTTTCACGTCCAGAATAAATGTAATAGTTTGTTCAAGCTAGGAGGGAGGTGAATTAAATTTTTAGTCCTTTTCATATTTAAATCGTGCAGCTGTGATAGGTTGCCAATGGTATCAGGGAGGCTATTTAATTTTCCACACGCATTCAAATTTAAACTCTGCAGCTGTGATAGGTTGCCAATGGAATCAGGGAGCTTCTTTAAAGCTGTACAGTAACTCAAGTCTAAATGCTGCAGCTGTGATAGGTTGCCAATGGTATCGGGGAGTCTCTTTAAATTTGTACACCAACTCAAGTCTAAATGCTGCAACTGTGATAGGTTGCCAATGGTATTAGGGAGGCTAGTTAAATTTGTACAATGACACTCTAAGACCTGTAACTGTGACGGATTGCCACGTATATTAGGAAGTGAATATAGGAACTTGGAAATAATATCGTTGGCTGCCTCCATTGGAAAGTGAATATTGGACCTTGGGATTCTCATGGCAAAGCCATACTTATCCAGAACACTGACGCCACGTGACTCCTGACATAACCGGGCACATAACCGTAACCATCTCAAACTTGGAGGAAGCGTGTCTTCTGTGATGCCGTCAATGAGCAAATTTTCCAAGTGAAGAAATCGAAGACCAGGTCTGCACAACGTTTCAAGCCTTTGCCAACTGCCTCCATTGAGTCGAAGGCGAGAGAAATTGATGTTATTGGACACGGTGTTTAAATGAGCTTTTTCCCATAGTCGGGTACACTCTTTTTCTGCGATGGTTCGCCCCATATCTCGCAAATGGTCATGCATATCAAATACACCTTCGTTGTCAATCTTTATCAATAACTTGAGGGAAAGATTAGATATAGCTGTGTCTACCATCCTGTACAAAGATTTCCAGAAAACAATTGGATATTTTTTGTGTTTTCCTATAAAAAAGCAAGCGATGTCCAGAAATATTTCTTTTTCCTCTTCACTAAGAGCACTATAACTGATGTAGAGTGTTTTGTGAATGTCGGGGTTTAGAGTAATGTTGTCAACAGCTTCCGTCCAGCAACCTCTGTCATTGTGCTTATCATACAAAAAGGCTCCAATCACTTCCAGTGAGAGAGGATGCCCCTTACAAGCTTCCACTATTCTTTTCGACAGATCCTCGTGAGTAGGACTTGGAGATGCTCTCAGAAAAGCGTGCCAACTGAATAACTGGAGACCTTTATTTATCTGCAATCCACTCGTCTCGTGGATACATTCAGCTAAGACTCCCGCACCATGGAGAATGTGCTTGTCTCTAGAAGTAATAATAAGTCTGCTACCAGGGGCCAGCCAATCCCCAACCAAAGCATTCGATTGCTCATTAGCATCCACATCATCTAAAATGAGAAGCACACGTTTTTCTTTCAAACGATCTCTCAACAAAGATTTGCCCTCATCAATACTGTCCACTTCCTCACTATATTTGATTAAATCCTTAAGAATTTTTTTCTGCAATTTAGTGAGGCCCATGGAGTCTGCAGCAGTGGCGCGAACATTAAATACGAAGGAAGCAGCGTCAAAAAGAGCATAAACTTGGTTGTAGAGGGCCTTGGCAAGTGTGGTCTTGCCAATACCACCAATACCCCATAATCCAGATTTAACCACACCTTCCTCTGAATTGAGCTTAAATTTGTGAATGAGATACTGGGTGACGCTTTCCATTCCCACAGGGTGCTTGGCAACCTCTAACGGCACTCTGTCCAATGTCTTGATCACGTCATTCACCACTCTCTTCACAAGCTGAGCTTCGAAGCTGCACATGGCCGATTTAGTAATAACCAATTAGAGAGATGCAAATTAACCCTCACAAACGACCAGCGCAGGTCAATAAAAATTGTAAAAGTGCTAAATATTATCATCATTCTACATATATGAAGAGTTGTTCATAAGTTGGAAAACAATAAAATATTATTACATAATAATAAGATTTAGTAATAATCAATTAGAAAGATGCAAATTAACCTTCACATTCAGATCAGAAAATCATCTGAAAACAGAGTGAATACCAAGCAGTAATATTATTCAACTGTCTTTTTAAAAACTGCTGCAAAGATCTCTTACAGGCGAACAGGCTAAGGAAAAAATAAAGCTAAAACAAAACTACGCAGTAGCAAAATGTTGTTTTTATATGCTTTAAAATTGAAACTGCTTTAAAAATGAGGAAAAAAAAGAAAGAAAGAAAACAGCGAAATAATTGATCATGCAATCTTCGATCTGCCCCTGAATGATCAATCAATAAAAATTGCAAAAGTGCTACATATTCTACATATGAAGACTTGTTCAAAAGTTGGAAAATAATAAAATATAATATAATTAAAAAAGTAATTCTTAAAAAATTAAAAAGTTCTATATACTTTTTAATCTTAAGTGTGAAAGAACAATAAATTTAAAACTATTAAATTAGTTAATTTTTTTTCATTTATAAAAAATATATTAGATTGATTAAAACATAATTTCATTTGAATATATTTCAATAAAACTTTTTAACCATTTTATTTTATTAAATTGAAAATAAAATAAATTTAAATTTATTTTACCTTAGAAATAAAAAAACAAAATATATTCAACACACAATGAAAAAAAAGGAGAATAGATGCAGTTGTAAATATCAGATAAATTTGTACACAGCAGTTAATATAAAAATACACATCTTACGTAAACCAAAAACCGATCACATCAAATTACAGTCAAAAGGTCGGTTGAAGGCCCAATACCGGACGGTCTCAAGTGCCTTCCGTCAAGGGTCTATAAAATTTAATGCCTGATAATGTGCAGGAGGTTATTTCGGCGTGGTTTTTGAGGCCTGATAGCGTGTTTCTTTGTCCGCCTACTCCACCCACCGGCATTCATGGTGTCATTTTTTTGAATCCACTCATTCTTTTTGCAGATCTTTTCCTCCAGTTTGTAGCGCTCATTTTAGGCAGGAATCACCACACATTTTGACATTGCTACAGTGGAATTTTATGGTTTCGTCGGCTCAGTGGGTATTTTGTTGGGTTTTTTCCCTCTTTTGGGACACAAAGGATAGAAAAAGAATAATCAAAAGGGTAGATATACACAAAATCATTCCAGACAAGTAGGAAGGAGACAAAGAGAATATTAAACTAAAAAAAATTGTAATATCATTGTTCAATTTAATGTCTCGAATAATATATAGGTATATTTATAAAATATATTAATCTTAGAATGTTTGCTTCAACACATTTGCTGCATTTCTTGGAATAGTTCTACTAGAAAAATATGACAAGATTCTAAATTTGTTGCATCTCTTGTAATAGCTCTATTTGTGTTTACATATGGTTTTGAACAATTCATTAATGAATAACTAAGTAGATGAAGCTAGCGATAATATATGTTGATGCATTTTAATGCGTAGATCATTTCCCATTTTTTATTTCTTCTTGTCGTCTCTCATTGTTAGTTGTGACTTTATTTACCTTGGATAGGCATTGGTATCCTTTTAATTTTCTAGTCACAAATCAAAACAAATAATTAAACACTTTACCATTTTAAGCTTCAATGGGTGTGGTTCATGATGTCATTGCATACAAGGAATAATACATATTAATTTATATGAATCATGCAACTCACCTCACCTTGCATTCATTGCTAAGGTGTTAAATCAGCTATATAGATATAGTAAGGAAGTTAGTTGCTCTCAAACTAGTGACAACCTTAGGGTTGAATCAACAATATGGGTTTAACTACCAATTTCATGTGTTTGGTTTATAACCCAACCTGTAGGAATGCCCTCCTAAGTCTAAGTTGAGCTCAAAGTGTAGGAGAGAAAACCCACTCTTGTAGAGTTGACCTTAAACCCTCCATTGTTTTGTTGATGAACCATTTTCACCCACTTGATGACAACCATGGCCTTGTGAGTGGATTTTGGTTCTAGGAAGTGAAGCAACAATTTTAGGACCCAACATGTACAACCAATCCTTGTTCCATAAAGAAATTCCTTTGCACGCAAATTTGTCTAACACTCTTGAATTGTTTTGCAGTTTCTAAATGATATTTTGTCTGTCCATATCCTTCTCTCATTCTTTTTTTATCATCCATCCAATCTACATATAGTATAGAAATGGTGTAAAATAGTGATTTTGTAGGTTCATCCCTCCTAAAAAGAGCATCAACCACAACATCTTTCCTTTCTTGTATGTGATCTCAAAGTCATTTCCAAACATCTTTTTGACCCACTTTTATTGTTGTTTAGATAGTACTAATTTCAAAATATGGGGAAATAAATAGTTGGTTGGGTATCTTCTAATTCCTTACTAGATCACCAATAATTTTGAATACTTCATCTTCTTCACTATCACCTTTAATGTACAACTTATTTCATCAAAATTATGTCTTCAATTGAATTTGCTATTACAATTAAAGTAACACCATTTGGCCCTTTATCTTCAATTTATTGAGGAGTCAATCTAGTAGGTCAAGGGAATGACTATGTTGAGGGGTTCTTCTCTTTTACATTTATGAACAACTCTTTTATGAGCCCACTTCTTTTCCTCTATTTGTCTTGCAATAAATAGTTGGAAGATAACCAACATTTGAAGAAGTTAATTTGCTTCTCAAATTCCATAAATAATAGGGTCATCGCTTACTTTCCATTAGTTCCCACAACTACCATCTCCATAATTAGCAACTCAAGCACTAAATCATGATTGCCTCTACAAATATTCCTCATGGCAACACAACACCCATAGTTTCCACCACAAAATTATTCATCAACTGGGTAATTAATGTTTTTTTTTGTAATCATGTAAATGAACTATTTTCCTTAAAGACTTCCATACTCTATTGCTTTTTGTTTGAATATCAAGAACTTGCCCTATTCACTTAATAACTTTGAACTTCATGTTTGATCAACAATGTGTTTTTCTAGTATTCCTAGAGACCTTAGAGGATAAAAATAAACTAGTCACATGACTTAGCCATATCGTATGCATAAGTATACATTAAGGGGTGTTCACTAAATATCCCTTGGGTTGACTTCTTGGTCTTTTAGATCATATATCTGCAAACAAGTATATTAGTATTAGATTAAAATGTAGCTACACATGCAAAGTCATATTTATATCGCAAACTATTAAACCCTTTGCAATTTCATACTTTAGATATAACCTAAAAACCTAGAATGTGAATAAAGCTTCAAAGGGTGTGCAAACAAGTGTATAGGATCTCAAAGTACTTGGCAAAGGTAAGGATTTTCAAACAAATACAAGATATCAAAGTAAGGGGCATATATTTCTTGCTCAAATCACCGAACAATACAAGATATACATACATATATATGTATATGCGCATGTACACATGTATCCATATACTACATACATGTGTGTAACATCTATTGATCTATAAATTGAGCATAGATGAATTTGAACTATTAAAAGTTTTTATAGCTTTATTTTTTTACTAGATGTTTTGACTATCATGAATTTATTTAATCGATGCGTGCCTTTTTTAATAGAGTGTTTCTAGCTAGATTAATAACTTTCCATTAACCTTTTGACTTTATATTATAACTTGCCTTTTTCACTATTATGTAAGATTAAACAATAGGTGTCCCCGACATCTTTATTTTATTTGTTGCAATGGCTTGACTAAAAAATCTTGAATAACTTTAACTGATTTCCTTTATTGATGAAAATTTAACTAAACCATTTTAACTAATTTCAACAAATTGATCTTTTACAAGATAACTTTTGTAATGTAGGAAATTGTACACCTTTACAATTTCACACTATGTTTGGTCCCCTTAATTAATTGGACTTAATTAAACTTCTAATTTTTCAAATTATGCATTTCAAGGCCTTATTTTGCTTGTTTTCTGAAAGGGGACCCAACATTTAATTGTTGCAATTAATAATTAAAACACATTGGAGTTGTGTGTCTTGGACTTTTGAGTCAGGACCAGTGGGTCCTCCTTAAGTCCTAGGTTCCAAATTTTAATGTGTTTTGGCAATCTTTTAATGATTCAAATTTCATATGTAATTATCGACTTTTGAAATCTATTTTTTGGGGAATTAGATAAGTTCCTATAAATACATAGTCTTTTTATCATTTGAAATCTAAGAATTAGAAGTTGCATGATCTATCAATCCTATGAGCAAATATTATTGTCAAGAGCATTCAAGAGTAGATTTATTAGCCATTTATTGTGTAGCATTCAAGATCCTATCATCATGCTCAAGCTTATGTGTGTTCATGTCATCTTGTGAAGGCTAATATGCATTGTTGATCCTAAAACATCCAAACATTCAAGTATCCAATAAATCAAGCAAAGCAATATCAAGTTCTTTGGAGTGATGTGTTAGACTCCAGTCCTCTAAGGGAAGCCAAATATTAAAGGTTTGGTGAGGGGTGATCCCACAATAGTGGTTTACAATTTTTGGCCAAATTGGACATCGAAATATATTTTTTAACTAAATCTTTACTTTCGAGCACCTATAGCAGCTAAACCATGAGGAGTTTGAAGATGATGCAAACTAGAGTTTCATGTAATTTTGTCTATAGATTCTAAATATATTCTTTTCCAAAATTTTGGGAATTAGATTGCACTTCTTTTTCCATCTCTCTCGAAAACTAGTTTTTTTCAAAAAACAACATTTTTAAAAAGTGACGCTCACTGTATAATGCATAACTTTTTTTTCCATGAATGATAAAATTCTAATTCTTTTGAATTTAGACTTGTAACTCTAATATCTAGTGCTTCCACTTGGTTAGATATTTTTTTATTGAATGTGTTTTCTTTAATCAAGTTTTGAAGTCAAACCAATTATAATTCAAATATAGCATGACCGTATAACGCGTAACTTTTTTTGTATGCATCGAAATTCAATTTTTTTTGTTGGATCAAGGACTTCAATATCTAGTGCACTCATATTTTTTAAATTTTTTTTGACAATCTTATATTTTTCCACATGTGCAGAATAGAGATTTTGATTTTTGGTGAAAAACACATTCACAAGAAATAAAAAATAAATATAATAATAAAATTAAATTTATTTAAAATTATACTTTTTGGGAAGCTTGTAATAAGGACTACATACTTACAAAAAATAAATTTTAAATGAATTCATTTGATCCCCCAAAAGGTAAATCAAAAGTTGTTTTTTTATCAACATTTTGATAAGTGTAAAGGAGACTCTGTTATAGGTATGGTTTAAAGCTAGCAAGGTTTTATCCAAGGGGGTTTGATCTAAGGTAGTTTGATCAAACCCTCTTCAATTGGAATGATTTAAATGAAACTTTTAAAGCTTAAATCATTATATTTTCTAAAAATATGTGATTTCAGCAAAAATCAGAATCTCCCAGAAATTGTAAAGCAACTTTGTGGGATCACCCCAAGTTGTAGCAAGCAATTTTCCATTCATCATTCCTTCCATTTGTAAATTATTAGTATCTTCCTATCAAGGTTTAATTATCAAACATGGGTTTTGACTAAGGCAAACCCCCATTCAAACAAACAAATCTTCCCTCTTTTTGTATGTGCTACTTATAGGTTGAAGAAGGGTTGAAGAGATCTCAAAGGAGCAATTTTGCATTGTTGCATAAATTATCATCATTGTTTTCAAGGCATGGAAACTCCATTGTAGACTTTATTTCTAACTTTTTGATAGTGGGGCCTATGCAAAACAAAAGCTAAGATCCAACATTAGAGGATTGTGAAGTGTTTTCAGGACCCCTAACTAGGACCCATTTGCCCCAAGGTGAAGCTGTCCTCCTACAAACCTCATAACAAATTTATGGTGACTAGTACATGTGTCCTAACCCTTCTTAGATCTACTTACAAACTGTGATTTCAGTATTTGTGCTTTTGGGAATTTGCATTTCATGTTCTAGGTCTTGTAATTCTTTTAGTTTAAGTCCATCAAATCATATCTATTTAATTCCAAATCCCCACATTTTCCTAAAGGAACTGAGATACAAGTCTAATTGGCTCACCTTAGGGTTGAAAGTCAATCTTTACACTTTGTCATCTTGGTTCCCAATGAAATTTGTTGGAAGAGGGACACCATTAGTTCTTGAGCTCATTGCATGAAAGGCCTATGACACCCCTTTTTGGTCACCCCCCTTTTCCCTACATTTCATTTTGATGAACCCAACATTGTGCATCATAAACCTTTTGAAAATTGGAAGTCCTTCAAACCTTAAGTTTAGATTTGCATTGCATTATTTTGCATTCTTCATTTAGGGTTAGATCTTGCATATTTACATCATTTAAACTCACAAAAATCCAAAAACATTACATGCATTCTACATATTAGTGTGTTTCAGTTATCTAGATCAAAATTTCATCCAAAATTTCATTAAAAAAAGTTATCATTTTGCTCATACATTTTCATTCAAATTGCATTTACACGTTCGTCAAATTTCTAGAAAAAATATCACTTAAGGATTTAGTTGTAGTTAGGAACAGTGAGCTTAAATATCAAACTAAACACTTAGAATTTAATTTCTCAAACCCCTGTCCAAGGACCCATTCGCCCAACGGTGAACCTATCCTTGTACAGGAAATTTTCTAAAATTTAACACATTTATCTGTGTCTATTTGCTTCAATTTCTTATAATTGCAGATCTCTATTTTAGTTTCAAAAATTGCATATTTTTGTAGATTTTTGCATTTAGCTCAATTGGTGAAAGAAAGTGGGGTAAACCCACAAAACTGGTTCACAATTCCAATGAGGAAGGAAAATTGCAAATAATGCACCCATGGATTTTTTTTTCCAATTTTTGGGGGTTTGAATGAACATTTGGATCGAGCGAACCCAAAGGGGGTTCACTTGAACCCCCCTTTGAGCGAACTCCATTAAATGTTGGGTCCCACATTTCTCGTGAAAAAAAAAAAGAAAAATTTTGTGGAAAGGGGGTTCGCTCGAAGTGGGAGTGAACCGAACTCAGGTTCGAGCAAACCTCCAAGGTGGGTTCGCTTGAACCCCCCTTCTCCCCCTCTGGCACCAAAAATCTCCAAAATTTTTCCCTTCAAATCTTGAGTTGAAGATGAAAATGGAAGAGACTTCACATGCCCAACTGTATGATTGAAGTCCTCAGAATGAACTATCCAACAACTATAATTTTAATATGTTTTGGTTTTATTATGTATTTGCTTTTTTAGTTTGATTAAACATAGGGTTTTCACCAAAAATCAAGCTCTTTGTTTTGCACATGTGGAAAAATTGCAGATTATCAAAATTCTTTTTGAAAAATATCAGTGCACTAGATATTGAAGTCTTTGATCCAACAAAAAAAATTGAATTTTGATATATATAAAAAAGTTATGTTGTATACGGTTTGCCTATGTCTGAATTGGAATTGGTTTGACTTCAAAACTTGATTAAGGAAAAAATATTCAATAAAACACTATAAAACAAAATGAAAACACTAGATATCGTAGTTACAAATCTAAATTCAAAAAAAATAGAATTTTATTCTTTATGGAAAAAAGTTATGTTGTATACGGTGAGCGTCACTCCTTAAAAATGGTGTTTACTAAAAAAAACTAGTTTTCAAAGGAGATGGAAAAATAAGTGCATTTTGATTCCAATTTTTTTGAAAAAAATATATTTATAATCTACAGACAAAATGTCACAAATCGCTAGTTTACATCATCTTTAAATTTGTCACAGTTTAGCCACTATAGGTGCCCAAAAGTGAAGATTTAGTTAGAAAAAAATAGTTTAGTGTCTAGTTTGGCCAAAAATTGTAAACCAGTATTGTGGGATCACCCAGTGCATTATGTGAAATCAAAATTGACATTCAAAAGTAATCATTTTAAGATTTCTACATTTAAAATCAATCAATTATCATATATCATATCTAAAAATTGCATTACCTTGTTTAATAATTGCATTGTGTTTCCCATTTCTGCATGTATACTATCTTTATTTAGTGCCCTTTATCTATTTCGGAAACACTTTTGGTTTGGTGAAACTTGTTTGACTATTACAACCTAGTGTCCTACTGCTAATACTTCAGTGAGATGCAGTTCAAGACTCATGGCATCTCATGCTAGTACATTAGTTGTAGATCTTGGGTTTTCCAACTCTTTCACTCATAGTGTTGACACTAGTCAACCCATGTTGGACTCCATTCTTGATGTTGCATATCCTATAACCACCACTTCTACTAATGTTGGAACCAATGTTGCTCATGTGCCTCAAGAGAAACTCAAACAAATGGATAAAGCCCTAGAAAAAAATCAAGATTTTGTGAGTAGAGATTATATTATTGGTACTGTGGTTCCTATCATAGATAACATGAGAATAATTATTGATAATGAACATGGAGTATAGATTATGCATAGCCTAGCTCACATTTTTGATAATCATGTTCCCACAATGGCTAGTTGTGCTCAAACTTTGAGATACACCCTTGAAGTCAAGGAGGAATTCAAACCACCTCCTTCCTCGCCCTCCCCCCCCCCTCACCTAAACCATAGCCTCTATTCCTACATATACCAATTCAACTGTCACTACATCAATATAACCAACTAGCAATATCACTCCACCTTTGGGAATTTCCACTGGGAATCCTTTTGGCTTTGTGAATTCAAACATCATATCTCCAAACCCTCCACCTCTCACAAACTTGCAATTCACTTGTCTACCCAACATATATGCAAATCCACCATGTTCCCCTCCATCTCAAGACACAACCAATGATTCTCTCATAAACCAAATTTTGTAAAATGTCACATCCCTTCAACAACAAATAGCAACATTAAACCAAAATCAAAGCAGACAACCTTCACACTATGTGAAAACAAACCCATTATCCTTGGAGATATTAAGAACACAAATGCCACAAGGCATAGAGATTCCCAGATTTGAGAAATACAATGGTAAAGGAGATCTTGTCAACCATGTTACAACTTACATGGCCTTATGTAGTGACTTCATTTTTTAGGATAAAATCTTGGCTAAGCTTTTACCTAGATCCTTTAAAGATACAACCTTGGAATAGTTTTTCTTCCTATCAAATAACTCAATCCGTTCATTCAATGAGATTGTTGATGCCTTTTTAAACCATTTCCAAGTGCACATTGGTTCTAAGATGGCTTTACCTAATTTAATGAAATGTAAACAAAAAGCAGATGAAAAGGTCACTGATTTTATAGCATGTTATCAATTGCTTTACTCACAAGTCAACATTAAGCTTCTTGATGTTGACCTTCAAAGGATGCTCATTGACAACTTATACACAATTATTCAAGACAAGCTTGGGATGATGAAATTTCCCTCCTTTTACACACTTATGCATGAATCTTTGTGATTATTAGAACTCACTTAGTCAACGCATATCTTGACTAACATTGTATGCTTGTGTATCTTGTCTTGTTGCACATATATCTTGTGTGCCCCTTTTTCCTTATGTTAGTTTTTCATGGGATCTTAGATCCCGAGGGCTTGATCACCCTCCTTGATCTTTGTCATCTTATCTCTCTAAAATTTGTACACTCGGACCTCTTGTGACACATATTTATGCTTTAACATTGTATTCTTGTGTATCTTGGCTTGTTGCACACATATCTTGTGTGTCCCTTTGTCCTTATGTTGGTTTTTCATGGGATCTTAGATCCCAGGGGCTTGATCACCCTCCTTGATCTTTGTCATCTTATCTCTCTAAAATTTGGACACTCAGACCTCTTGTGACACATATTTATTTACTTTAGTGTGAGTTTAAGCATGGCTTCATACTCTCACTAATGTGGGGGCTAAATTTAGTGTACAAAATTGTATACCTTTGCAATTTCATGCTATATTTAGGTCCTTTAATTAATTGGACTTAATTAAGCTTCTAATTTGTCAAATTATGCATTTTCAAGTCTTATTTTGTCCACTTTCTAAAAAGGGAACCAACATTTAATTGTTGTAATAATGACTAAAATACATTGGAGCTTGTGTGTCCTGGACTTTTGGGCCAAGACCCATTCACCCTTAAGTTTTAGGTCCCAAATTTTAATATGTTTTTGGCGGTCTTTTAATGATTCAAATTTCATATGAAATTGTTGGATTTTGAAATCCATTTTTTGGGAAATTAGATAAACACTTATAAATACATAGTCTTTTTATCATTTGAAATCTAAGAATTAAGAAATTGCATGATCTATCAATCCTACATGAGCAAATACTATTGTCAAGAGCATTCAAGAGCAAATTTATCAGTTTTTTGTTGCAACATTCAAGATCCTATCATCATGTTCAAGCTTATGTGTGCTCATGTCATCTTGTGAAGGCTAATATACATTGTTGATCCTAAAATATCCAAGCATTCAAGTATCCAATAAATCAAGCAAAGCAAGATCAGTTCCTTGGAGTGATGTATTAGACTTAAGTCCTCTAAAGGGAGCCATTGAAGGTTTGGTGATTTGTAGCAAGCAAGTGTTTATTCATCATTCCTTCTATTTGTCAATTGTCATTATCTTTTTATCAAGGTTTAATTACCAAACATGGGGTTTGATTAAGGAAAAAACCCATTCAAACAAACAAATCTTCCCTCTTTTTGTATGTGCAAATTATAGGTTGAAGAAGGATTGAAGAGATCTCAAAGGAGCAATTTTGCATTGTTGCATAAGTTGTCATCATTGTTGTCAAGCCACATAAACTCCATTGCAGACTTTATTTCCAACTTTCTGATAGTGGGACTTGTGCAAAACAAAAGCTAAGCTCTAGCATTAGAGGATTGCAAAAGTGTTTTCAGGACCTCTAACTAGGACCCCATTCACCCTAGGGTGACCTTGTCCTCTTGCAAACGTCAAAACAAATTTCTAGTGACTGGTACATGTGTCCTAACTCTTCTCAGTTCTACTTACAAGCTATGATTTCAGTATTTGTGCTTTTGGGAATTTGCTCTTCATGTTCTAGATCTTGTAATTCATTTAGTTTAAGTGCATTGAATCATATCTATATAATTCCAAATCCTCCATTGTCTTAAAAGAGTTGAGATCTAGTTCTGATTGACTCACCTTAAGGTTGAAAGAAAGTCAATCTTTCCACCTTGTGATCCAATGAAATTTGTGGAAAAAGGGACACCATTAATTCTTGAGTACTTTGCATGAAAGATCTAGAACACCCCATTTTGGTCAACCCCATTTTTTCCTACATTTCAACTTCTAATTTAAATATCTACTTATTATAAAGATAAAAGTACTTAATAGGTATTTTTTTTCGTAATCCATAAAAACTAATAATAAGTATTTTTAATTCAACTCTATATACTTATTTGATCAAAACACTCCATAAAACCCTATTCTTAAAATACTCATCATTTTATAAAAAAAAAACATTTATAAAACAGTCCATAAAACCCTATTCTTAAATAATGGCTAGGCTGAATGTAACCATAGATGTCACCAAGTATAGAAAAGCAAGCAGAGAGAAAGGTCCGTACTTACCCTCCAGTTAAATCCATGGACCACCCTGAGTGAGAACAGATCTGTAGAAGGGCATCCTTCCATCCGTCAATCTCTTCTCCAAGGTATCGATCTGAATGGCTATAATGTTTTTCGAATGCTTGCTTGTAGGGACTGGAGTTTCCTTGAGGATATCTAACGTGAGTTGGATCCACGTCATAGAAGAGGGGAATGATCAAGGCCGGGGTTCTCAACATGGCGGCGGCCTCCTTGAGACACCATGCAGAGTCTGCATAGCCTTTTGAAAATATAGGAATGCGTATGGCACTGCTCTCGATCGCTTTTTCCAAGCTCAACCCAATTATTTCTTCCTTTTCCAATTTGTGGCTGTCTAAAAAGACATTGAGTCCGGCAGCAGTGAGAGCTTCATAGAGATGATCAACAAGATTCTTTCTCACATCTTCTCCCCTGAAACTTAGAAACACATGATATTCCTTACCACCTTGGAAAGGAATTTTGATTGAGGGAAGGATGTATTCTTCCATGTCAAGAGAGGCAACTGAAAAGAATGGCAGAGAGAATACAGAACTTGAACTCCGGTGCAAAGAGATACAAGAGATAACCCTACAGTCACAGCTTTTTATAATATCAAATTGACAGATTGACAGCTTTAACCAGGTCAAGTTGTACGTGTATACAAGAGATTCCCCAACACAAGAGATGAACGGGTCAAGCTGTACGTCTATACAGCTGTTTCCGATATCAAAATTGACAGATTGGGAGGCGTGTCTACGAGAGATTCCACTTAACAGCTGTTTCCACCATGAAATTGTGTGATTGGAAGGCAAATCTACTTCTAAATTTAAATTTCCCAGTCAAACGGCAAGCGACCCACTTTTATTGATTTTTTCTTCGTCCAGTGATGTCAGGTTTTTGGGTATATTGATTTTTTCTTCGTCCAGTGATGTCATGTTTTTGGGTATGTTCAATGACTACCAAACAGTCGTGTGCAGATTGAACTACCAAACTGTCATGTGAAGCTTTTGTCATGTTTTTGGGTATGTTCAATGACTACCAAACAGTCATGTGAAGCTTTTGTGTGTGTCACGGCAAGTGGGTCCACACCTCAACTTTCTTATATATTATTTTCCATATTTTTCTCTTATTTTATTTTTTCATTTTCATATGGGGTGCAAAATTCAAATAGACAATTACCTATACAATTACCTACAGCATGAGCACTCGGCAAGAAACAAGTAAGAAGCAATAGTTCTTTTATGTTTATTTCTATAAGTTTTTTATTGTTATATATAATATTAATATTGAATAATAAAATAATATTTAGGAGAAAGGATCAAGTTGTGGCCTACTCTAATTCTGTGCATCTTGAAATTCTACATGTTAATGTTAAACAACTCGAAAAAAAAATTTAAGCACCTTCTTCATTAACATTTAATTTTCATTTGTCTATTAATTTTTTCTTTATTCTGTATTTTATTTTATTCCATATTAGTTTCCTCTAGACACTCTATTGTAAAGCTCTATTATTATATATTAGTTTTTAGTACACCATTTCCTTCCTCGGTTTATAGTTTTCTCTAATACCAATCCAATCTAATTAATTATATGTCTACAAATTAGCCTTTATTAAATATATGAATGATAGGAGAAAGGATCCCGAGCATGTTCTAATAGTTGTGATAACATTTGGTTTATAGAATGCTCAATATTTTTAACAATATTGGACCAATAGTTGTGACTTTAAAGTTGTTAGTGTTGATGATGACTACCCATAATTAAATAAAATGTATTCCTTAGATCTAAAAAGCAACAAATCATGTGATGCCACATTAGTGCCCAATAAAACATGATGTAGATGCACAAGTATCGTTCTCACTTTTTTTGGACCTTTTTTGACAGCTTGACAAAAAGCATGCTGATGTGACATCATATTTGATGGTGTGGCCTTAGTTATAAGCAGGGGACTTGCCAAGTAAGTTGTTGTAAAAAATTGAGAGTGATTTGAAATTTCCACGTAAGATTTTGAGAAGTGCGAAGTTAGGGTGCTCAACTACTGGGTCCTCTTCGCTAGTTGGGATTGCATAGAATTAAATGTTAAAGTGTATACAATCAAGATATAGAGATAAGTATGTTTGTCTTATACATTAGAGTTATTTAATCTTATTTCATAATTATTTTATTATCATTTATTTAAGATTTATTTTATTATTTTAAAAATTATAAAATATGTTAATTATTTTTTAGTTTCAATATATATAGTTATAATATGATTTTTGTTTTGTTATCGTTGTTGAATGCCAATGTAATTAAGAAAATTAAATGTGAAGGATAGGGTATAATTGATTTTTTATTTCAAAATAGGTTATGAATGTTGGTATCTTGTTGAACTAATTTGTTATAGTGTGGAAAAAATGATGTTTTTTTAATGTTCGTTAACTTCACATTTTGTGTGGACTTAGAAATTTGTGTAGGCCAATCTAAAATATTTTAGATTATTTTTGGTTAATTTTCCTTTTAAAGTTAAATATGATATTTAAACTATTGATTTTAGTTAATGTTAGGTACAAATGTATGTATATATAGTGGAATTTTTGTAAGTTGTGAAAAACAAGTGTACATTGTAGACATAATTGCATGTTAATTTGTTAGCATAGTTTTGGAAAAGCGGGAGTTAAATATAGTATACAAATCGTTACTCTATTACTATATTTTTTTACTGCTTTCTCAAATTTATTTCATTCAAGAATGGAAAATTCTCGTCAATGTACAAACATTATTGAGATATCAAGCAACAACAATTCTCTCGATCTTCCAATTGACTCATCTCCCTCAATCAATTGGGATGGAATTCTTGCAAGTGTCATTCAAGATTTTTCAAGTGATATTACACTTAATTTCATTGACCTGGTACAAAAAGAAAAGACACTTGTTTCAGACGTACATAGTTTGTAGTGTTGTAAAATTCAATCAATGGAAGCAACACTAAATGAGTTCCATGCAACTTATGAAAATTTGGCTACCTTTTGCACTTTCTTACCAGCAATGCATGTTGATGAGCACTGCTAGAAAGGCGGTGCTCCATACAAATTTTTTTTTTTTACAAATGTATATATCATGTAATATTCTAATGTTATTATGGGCTCTACCAACTATGAATTTAGTTGGTTTTTGGTACATTCCTACCATAAATACAAGTTTTCTAGTACCACGAATGAGGCAATGTGTCTTGCATTAAAATTGCATTCCAAAAGTAATTGAATAGCATGTAATACACTTGTACTTCAAAACTATGTATATCATATGCATTATTCTAATGATATTATGTCCTCTATTAACTATGAATATTTTTTATTTGCACTTGTTATTTTACATATACAAAATATTGAAACTTTTCTTTCACACTTTTGCTTTTACATTTTATGTCATTAATTGCCACCTACATTTCATTCCTAATACATTTTCTCTCAAAATAAGTGAGGCAGTTGTTTACACATGATTATAATTACAAATACAAATAGAAAATATTTACTACTTCCCCTATCTCATGTGAAATGCTTATCGTCTAATAGTTAATCCCAATGGATGCCTACAAACATTTAAGTTTGTTGTTAAATAATAAGAATTATCATTTTTGTTTTAACTTTACATGATATCTGTGACAAATATGTATGTCTATATTTTGTTGTTATTTTATGTATATTCCTTACAAATTTTTAGCTTAGTAAAATTGCAGTAAAATTACATTCTCTAATCCCAATCCACTTTTATACTTCTCCTTAGACAAGTAAATGCATTTTTCAACTTATGTGAAACTTGCAAATTATATATAATATTTCTCATTACCTTTTCTTCTTCATCTTTTTCTTTGTAATCATGTAGAGGGTTAACTTTCATAAGCCACTATCTTGTTAGAAAAAAACAAAACAAGCAAATTGACAAGTATTCTTCAAAAACTACTTATAGCCTATGTAAAAGTACTATAATTGTAAAATTTAATTTGTGATTACATTCTTTGAAACAACTACATTATATTTACAACTTTCATTAAATATATATAGTTAACTAAATTATGTGGTTTCAATTTCATTTTTAGTTTATATTTCATAAAGTGTGATTCTATAGTTTAATTTTAGGAAATAATAGCTATCATGTGTATTTTACTTTTTATAGGAATAAATTTTCCTATCGTGAAAAATGTATTTTTTGAGTGTGAATGCAATTAAAATGATCAACGACACAAACCTATAGTTCCACCCACATCTACAAGTATTAAATTCTACCAAGTTTAGTCATGGCCTTGAATTGGCCAATCGATTTAAAATAGAGTTTTTAGATGGAGGTCACAAGCAAAAAGCCACACTTCCAAAAAATACAACCACTACATTACTTTAGAAGAACACCAAAAGGGATCTATAGTTCTACTCATAAGATACAGTTGCCATATTATTTGCAAGTCAAGGTGAGCCAATGTATATTTTACATTATTTTTCTAAAAACTGTCAAGATCTATCGCTTAAAAATTAGCATTCTTCAACTTACCATGTAAAATTTGTTTCTATTCATAGTACTTACTCATTGTACCTAGATATAGGTGGATTGTCATCTTAGAACTAAAAATCATGTGTTTACATCATGATATCATTAGTCAACCCACCTATCTATTTGAAGAACAAGCTTGACAACTACATCGTGCATCCTCAAATGATACATGCATAGGTCTGGTAGAAAATGAAAGAGTTTCAAAACAACCTCCTCAAAAGGTACTAGTTGGGATATGTTTGTCCCTTCAGAGGAAAGAGATTGTCTCCTTTATTACTCCTATTAGCAATTTGATTCCATACCAAACAAAGTGGCTTAAAAAGTTTCATTTTACAATGAAAAAATAAATGCACCAATTCAACACACAAAAGGGACAAGGTCATGTGTTTTCTTTCAATATTATAAACTATGAGTGGATTGAAATATGTGGCACTTGCTTCAATGAAGTTTTAGATCTTAATTACATGAATACATTCAAGTTGGAGTTGTCTATAAAATTTTGGTGGGAGAATCAAGACTGCTAATAGGTTGTACACCAAACTTAATAGCCACCTTGAAATTTGTTTAGCAAATGATTCCAAGCTTTCTCTCTATGATGATGACCTTGCAATACCAAAACATAAGTTTTCTTTCACTCCCCTTAATGAAAAATTGTGCAATTCACCAACAATTGCCTAGTTGATATTATTGGAATAGTCATATGTGTAGACCTGAGCTCCACAATAAGAAGATAGGATGACACAAAATTTCTTAGAAAGAGCATCAGGCTAATGGAAATGCCTTTTTCTACTAGATCAATGTGACTTTATCGGGTCTAACCACTTAAAAGGAAGGTAAATAGATCCAATAGATGTATTACTTACACCATGTCGTTGTGCTTGCAATAAAAAATGGATGTGTCACTAAGTATAATGTTAAGGTCATAAGCACTTTTGATAGTACCCACCTCTTTATAGACCCAAGCATAGAGAGACACGACACCTAAAATCATGGTTTGAATAGAATGAGAATGATGTTATCCCATCATCTACACAACCTTGTGATGTACCTCTGCTACTTACAAGAAAGACAATTGTTGATATTGAAGAGCATACTATGCACGCGAACCAAATTGTAAAATGTATTGTAAAAGCAACTATACAATTCATAATATTAAACTCATTTCATTAGATCCATCTTGTCCCCTTGAAGTAGATAAAAAATAGTGTAAGAAAAAAGCTATACAAAATGATGATCAAACATGGTACTAGATTCAAAGTGCAAAGCTACTTTTTCAAATTGTAGTTACAAATACATACTTCAACTAAAGCTAGAAAATCATACATGAACATTATGGGCTATTGCTTTTGAATAACCAACCACCAACCTTATTGGTATGTATAAAGAGGAATTATATATGCTACAGTTCAATCAAGAAGCAAAAAATTATTTTGAGTGTAATCAAATGAGTTTTATTCAAACAATTTCTTTTCACCCTCTCATTTACATATGAATCAGGTGGTGTTCAGGGACAATTAATATCAACAATCACCGAGGTAAATAATATAGGTTTTTTTGGTGAAAAAACCTTCTTGTTGGGTGAACTTAATGATATGTGCAATAATAATAGTATCTAAATCTACCTCCATTTCTTATGTTATGTAAACACATATTTTGAAGATATATATATATATATATATATATATATATGTATATATATATATATATATATATATATATATATATATATATATATATATATAGTACACAAATATATATATTTATGTTTACATATATGCCAATTCAATGTCTCATGTATACATACTTTAAATTATATTGTTCTCACTATTCTTCATCAAGTTATTTCTTTATACTACATAATGAGCATATCTTGTATGATAATAAAATTAGGATTAGTGTAGAACTCATTACATATAATTGACACTTTTTATTCCATTAATCTTGATCTTTTTAAACTCTAAATATTATTTTTCCTCATATCATTGATAATGAGGCTTCCTATTTACTTTACAAAGGATTAGCTCCACCCTTGCAAAATTTCAAACAAAATCATGTCAATTTTTAATAAAAAATTGTAATCTTGTAAAAGCAGCCAAGACTACAATGTTCAACATAAAGAATAAATAAGTATTCATTGTAGACATCCAAATTTGGACACTTAATTTATCCAAATTTATCACTTTTCATCTAAACATCCTCTTATCCGAGTTAATTAAGTAATATTACTATTATTTAATTAATATCTTTAATTCTCAAATCCCTAAGGTATTTAATTAATAATTAAATACTTTACTCTTTTAATCCTCCTTTCATCAAATAAATTAAATAAATAATACATTTATTTAATTCCTCACATGTCATTTTCATCTAATCCTAATCCTAATTTCTTCATTAGGGATGTACATATGCCTAATCTTTGATTAGGATGTGTCACATCCTCCAACTTTTGCAAGTTGGCTTCTAATCCTCATTTATCTTCTAATTACTGATTAATTAATCTTAATCAATACCTTGGTCAACTCTCTCCATCCCCCAAGGAATTTTTAATTCCTTTTTATTCCTCAAAGAATCCCCTTTTCCCATGCATCTTCTAGAACCTTTGACTTGTCACATCAAGTCACATGTGACAAATTCCCACCTTTTGGGAACCTTGTCTTATCCACCAGATTCTTCCAATCATTGTGAATTTTTAATTCACTTTTATTCACCCAAGATTCTTCCCATCTCCCAATGTACTTGCAAGGTACTTGTCTTTCCTCCACATCATGTACCTTTTGGCCACCTCACTTACACCTCATTTCCTTTTAGCCACTTCACCATCCACATGTCAAGATGTGAGGGCTTGTGAGTTCTCAACCCACCATAGCCCTTCATCTTGACCTTGTTGGATCAATCTCAACCGTTGAATTCTCTAAAGAATTCAAATTCTCCTATAAATACCCCCCCTCTTCAAGGGCATTTTCAACACTTTTGATTTTCATAACTACATGTTGTCAATTTGCATTCTCAATCATTCACTATCATCTAGCCATCCATTTTAATCATTTTGCATAAGTTGATCTTGCATTTAGTCACTCAAGAAGTCATCTAAGGAGCACACAAAATCATCCCAATCAAGATCCAACCAAGGAGTCTTCAACAGCAAGGAAGGTGAAATCATTTGCATCTTGTTTTATCTATTTTCCTTCTTGTTTTATCACTCTTTAGGCTAATCTTGAAGTGTCCTTAGTCTTTTATCATTCGCATTTTTAGTTATTTTGCACATTAGAGTAGGGTAAAATTCTAAGGTACACATTTCTGGCACGCCCGATGGGACCCACAAACGGGTTCTTGCATTTAATCTTCACTTTTGCTAAGTATTTTGCAGAAAAAGGTCGCAGAAATGCGGAAGTGCCCTCCTTTTTACTGTAGAAAGACGGAAGTGCCCTCCTTTTTACTGCAGAAAGGCGGAAGCGCCCTCCTTTTTACTGTAGAAAGGTAGAAGTGCCCTCTTTTTACCGCAGAAAGGCGGAAGCGCCTTATATCTTGTATTTAACATTCATTTTTGCTAAGTATTTTGCAGAAAAAGATCGCAGAAAGGTGGAAGTGCCCTCCTTTTTACTGCAGAAAGGCGGAAGTGCCCTCTTCTTTATCGCATAAAGGCGGAAGCGCCCTCCTTTTTACTGCAGAAAGGCGGAAGCGCCCTCTTTTTACCGTAGAAAGGCGAAAGCACCCTATATCTTGCATTTAACATTCATTTTTGCTAAGTATTTTGTAAAAAAAAGTCATAGAAAGGTAGAAGCGCCCTCTTTTTTACTGCAGAAAGGCGGAAGCGCCCTCCTTTTTACTGCAGAAAGGCGGAAGTGCCTTCTTTTTACCGCAGAAAGGCGGAAGTGCCCTATATCTTGCATTTAACATTCATTTTTGCTAAGTATTTTGCAGAAAAAAGGTTGCAGAAAAGCAAAAGCGCCCTCTGTTTTACCGCAGAAAGGCGGAAGTGCCCTCTGCCTTACCGCAGAAAGGAGGGAGCGCTCTCTGCCTTATTGCAGAAAGGAGGAAGCGCCCTCTGCTTCACCGTAGAAAGGTGGAAGTGCCCTCTTGTCTGCTACAGAAAGGCGGAAGCACCCTATATCTGAAAGTTTCATTTTCTTCTAACAGTTTGCTGCAGTTAGGAGTATATTTAGAAGGTTTTTCTAACACTTTCTTGCAGTGGGGCGCACAACTTTTTTTTTTAAAAATATGAAAAAGTTCCCTGCAGAAAAGCGGAAGCGCCCTCTTCTTTACCGCAGAAAGGCGGAAGCGCCCACCTTTTTACTACAGAAAGGCGGAAGCGCCCTCTAATCTTGCTGCAGAAAGGCGGAAGCGCCCCTATTTTGCTGCAGAAATGCGGAAGCGCCCTAAAACAACACAGTTTGGAAGGTAAAACAACCATTTAAGCTTCGTTTTTGCTCTCGTTTTTTGCTATTTTCAAGTAGTAACCCTCTAACATTGTTTTGGCAAGAATATTGGTATTTTTTCTAATGTTTTGCAGCATATTATGGCGTAATTGACTAAGAACGAAGAAAAAGACAGCTAATATTTGTTTGCAGGGCCATCTATTAGATCAGATTTTCAAAAATTATCCTTATTATTTTGGAACATAGTCTAATTAGGAGTAAACTTCATTGCTTGCTGTGATTGTTTATTCTTGTGTTACCCAAGGGGGCATTAATTTATTTTCACTTTCCCCTTGCACTTCATGTGAGCCTGGGGAGTAGTTGGAAACAGTTAGTGTCTTCTTTTTAGTGGGACTTGCTTGGGGATTTCATCACCCCAAGGGACGATTCCAACCACGCATACCGATGGGGTATATAAAGGGGAGAGAACGAAAGTTGTACCCCAATCCAGTCATGTCGTAATTGGTGGAGCGTCGAAGCTAGGGTGATACTTAGATGGACGTGAAGAGTTGGTCCGAGCCTTTCAGTATCTCGCTGGGGTTCCCGACTCACGCTTGTGATAGGCTGGTGTTCACGGTTGTGCCTCACGTACCGAGAGTATATCGAGGACTCCCTAGAAGCCTTTTGCATCCTAGATTAAGACCTTGCTTAGCCATACCCTTAACATTAATCATAGGATTGTGCTTGCTTGAAGTGTTTTCTTCTGAAAAATCTGTGAAATCTTTGACACTTTGGCCTTACTTTATCATTTTGCATCCTTGCCATAGCCATTGCCATCAAAATCAAGCTCTGTTTTGCTGCAGAAAAGCAGAAGCGCCCCTGTTTTTGTTGTAGAAAGGTGGAAGCGCCCTTGTTTTTGCTGTAGAAAGGCGGAAGCGCCCCTGTTTTTGCTACAGAAAGGTGGAAGCGCCCCTGTTTTGCTGCAGAAAGCTGCCAATGCCCCTGATTTTGCTGTCAGCGCCCCTATTTTGCTGCAGAAAGGCGAAAGCACCCTTGTTTTTGCTGCAAAAAGATGTCAACGCCCTTGATTTACTACAAAAAGCTGTCAACGCCCCTGATTTTGCTGCAGAAAGCTGACTACGCCCTTGATTTACTGCAGAAAGTTGACTATGCCCCTTTAACTTCCCGGGGCTGTCTTTTACAAACCGTACATCGAATCAACTTCGTCCAAAAATAAAAGTTGCTTAATTTTTTAAGCTCTATCTAGTGGTGCCTTCCATTTCCACCTATCAAGAATTTGACCATCCTGGGGCGGCCACGCCTCGCATCGCGGGGTGGACATGCCCCTAACTTCCCAAGACTGTCATTTACAAACCGTACGTGAAATCAACTTCGTCCAAAAACCAAAGTTGCTTAGTTTTTTAAGCTCTATCTAGTGGTACCTTTCATTTCATTCTATCAAGAATTTTACCATCTCGAGGTGGCCACACCCCGCATTGCGGGGTGGACACGCCCCTAACTTCCCGGGGCTGTCATTTACAAACCGTGCATCGGATCAACTTCATTCAAAAACCAAAATTGCTCAATTTTTTAAGTTCTATCTAGTGGTACCTTTTGTTTCTTCCTATCTAATCAAACAAATCCATTCCTCTAATCAAATACATATAATCATCTAATCAATCCAAGCACCCCAATCTTATTAAGTTCATCCAATCACAATTATCCAATCAACATCATCTAATCATTTGATCCTATCCAATCAAACTGATCTAGTACTTTAATCAAATTCATCAAATCATCTACCTGATCCAATCATCCGTCTACCGAATCCCATCAAAATCAAAAAGCAATCCCATCCAATCATCCTAATCTGAGCTTTTGTCCAATCCTAATCTGAGCTTGACCAAAATCCCGATTTGAGCTGTCTGTTCCCATCCAAAATCTTTTATCCATCCCTTTATCTGTCATCATCATGAATCCTCATCCTCCATCAATAGTGGTCAAGGGAAACCCTAATTACTCGACAATGATAATGAAAGTCTTGTTGATCAAGAGGTATACGACATAGATCCCCTTGACACTATCATCTCTAGTAAGCTTTCTCCACCCACTTTCCAAAATCCAATTAAGCCTAATCATGTTCCTTATGCTACCTTTGACAAGGGTTATCCAGTACCTTCCCCTTCCCCATCTACATCATCCTCTTATTCAACATCCACATCCTCTTATCCTCATCTTCCATCACAATATTCCTATTACAATTCCCCATACATGACCCCCTATCCTAATCCTCTTTCCCAGTCTGTCCATACTAATCTTACATCCACACCCTTTTACCTTAATCCTACATCCACATATCCTAATCATAATCCACCATCCCAATACCCTTATTATAATCCATCCCCCACATCCTCTTGTCCCACTACACCACCTATATCCTCTTGTCCTAATCCATAATCCATGTCCCCCTATCTTAATTCACCACTCCAATATCCTTACCTTAACCCTCCATCCAATCCTAGTCCTCCATCTACTCCTAGTCCTCCATCCAATCCCATTCATCCATCTACTCCTAGTTCTCCATCCAATCCTAATCCCCCATCTACTCATGGTCCTACATTCAATCCCATTCCTCCATCTAACCCTAGTCAACCAATCCATAATCCCTCATCCATTTCTACCACCCTACCCAAGCCAACCATATGCAAGTCTCTCATTTCAGAAGTTCTCCAAGGACTCATTACAAAGAAGCCATCCCCAACTCCACATCTTGAAGTCATGAAACCATGCCATCTAGATCCATCATCCACGGTCACTAGTGATGAGACCCTTCTCCATACCACACCTATTATTGACGTTACCACCCCTAGTACTACTCAAACCATTGAAACCATTGAACCCACTAAATCCATTGAACCCCGACCTCCTACTCCAAGAACCACCGAATCCATCGAAGACACCCAATTCCAATCCACTCCCTATACTCCTAGATCCACCTAAATCCAATCCACTCCTCCCACTCCTAGTAGCACCAAAACCCATTCCAATGAACCTCATGAATCCTCCATACTCCCATCTCCCCCACTTGAAGAGTCCCAACAAGACTCCATTACCATGCCTCCCACACACGATGAGTCACACCAAGAGTCTAATCCAAAGCATGCCAGCATATCCCCTTCTCCAAATCAAGATCCTACCATCCCATCTATTCCACCTCAAGATCACAGTCCCCCATCCATTCCATCCCATGATCCCCTTGTCATTCAAGCTTCCACTACTCCATCTCCATCTCCATCACATGAGCCTACTACCACAAATCTAGATCTTATCATATCCCCTAATCCCTCTCTTGATATCACCTATCCACATGTTGCTATCCCATCATCTCCTTCTCATGATCCCCGATCATCACCTAAAAATGCTATCCTAACACCACTTGCATATCCCCTTGGTCCTCTCACATTCCTCCATGGCGGTCTCCTCGCAGAAGAAAAACAAAGCATATACACCAACCCTCCTCGTCCACCTAATAATGAACTCGCATCATTCTTCCAGAATAACAAAAATCTTGTCCTAGATCGAATGCTCAAGAGAATGAACTATCAAGGAAAAGGTTTAGGCCTTCATGAGCAAGGTATTATAGAGCCCATCCAAGCTAAAGAACATTTGTATCTGCAAGGTATTAGATGTACTACTCATGACTTGCAATCTAAAAATGTTGGTACAAACTCTAGACGTCCTCAACAAGCCTCTTCCAAAATAAATATAGGTTCTTTCCGTTGCTCCACCAAATCATATGTTTCCATCCCTCCTCCTCTATCGTATCACCTCAAAACCATTGTCCATATTCCTCCTTCATCTGCTCCATCCATTTTGGGTCCTTACATCCCTCCATCTACCATCTCCAATCCTCCATCTACCGTGACCATGTTTCCTCTAGGTCCTACGTCTATTTTGGGCTCCTATATCCTAAAATCACCTCCTCCATCTCATCCTATCCATCCCTCCATCCATTCATCACCTATCCATCTCATCCATCATAAACATCCCTCTCACATACCCCATAGTTAGGATCAACAAAGGCACTTACCTAAACATCCTCCATCTACACATAATCCCCATACTCCTACCCCCATCACTCCACATCATCCATCTCCTCACACCCATCCCATTACTACTAAAAGCACTTTGGTTGTTAAAGAAAAAATGCATAAATCCAAGCATCCATGTGAATCTACGGCTCCCCATGTCCCCTCCAAAAGACATGGTGAAGAAAAGAAAAATATAAATTTACATCAAATCCATAGGCCACAAAGACCCACCAAAGCAAAGATCAAAACCATGTGGATCCCAAAGAAAAAAGATGCAATTCCATCACATGAAAAATTAGTAAGAACATCCAAAGTCGTGAATCCAAAAGCTCATCATACACCCCTTTCATCTCCTAAGTTTGTTATGGGTCCTTATGTCCCGAAATTCACCATTCCATCTCCTCCATTATCCTCACATTCTCCATCCCTTAATCCTATTATCTTTCCACATCCACCACCACATGTGCCAATGTTGGTCCTAAACACATCTCCCCATCACATATCCACCCCATCATTCTATCCACACCCTTTCCAGCATCCCATCCATTATCCCATGTATCAACCCCATCAAATCCCTCTAATTCACCCTCATGCGTAATCCATTTAGCCTAATAAGGTTGTACCAACATCCAACAGTCACTTCAAACATGGGCTCATAACACCTTGATCCATATCACATGTCTTCTAAATCTACTTATCCACTTCCTTATCCTTACCCATCTCCTTCTGCATGACATCCAAAAAGTCAAAAAATCCACAAAAGAAAAAAAAAATCAAAAAAAAAAAAAAATAGTAAAGAGAAATAATTCGTCCAATGGTGAAAACTTGGCAAACAAGCGCCTTGGATAAGTACCATGATGAAAACCTGGAAAATAGTCGTCATGTGTAAATCCCCATCTGCACTTGGGGGCAACTTCTTGATATGCATTCTCTCCATCCGCTATGCTTCTAGTTGTGCACCCGTCTTCCTGTTATCCGTCCTCTTCATAAATCCCCCCATCCCACCTATCTTCCGCATCCTACCATCATATCCCACTTATCTCCCATTCCCTTCATCCTTCTTGTGATCTTGATCAAAATAGGGGCACCTATCTATGCATGCTTTGGACACCTATTGGTATACATTCCCTTCATCCATGCTCTATCATATTCTTTAGTCACCCATCCTATCCTCATCTAGTTATCTCCTTTATCTTCCCATCCACTTGTCTTCCATCCCTCATGCCTCCTCATATATGACATATCTAGAGTGGGGGCATCTGCTTCCTTTGTGACATAGTCCTTGGAGACATCCATCTATCCTAGAATCCCTTTCATCTTCCAATCCTTATGTCTCTATCCATCTATCATAGCATCCCTTCCATCTCCCCATCCTTATCTTCGTATCCATCTATCACAACATCCTTTTCATCTCCCAATCCTTATATTCCCATCCATCCAAACAATCCCTTCCATCCCCCATCCCTATATCTCTATCCATTCTTTCATCTTTATCCTCATCCCATCTCACAATCCCTTGTCATTGGTATATGGCTATAGGCCTCCCCCCATGCAACCCAATGCCATTTATCTCATCGTCATCACCCCTACTTCTCTTGCACATATTTCCAATCTCCTATCACGTTTTCACTCATCTATCTATCATATCATCATCCCAAGTCATTTTAATGCTTTGATAACTATCCCATCCCTGAGATTTATGTGATCGTCATCATCCTATCCAATCCAACAGGTCTATCCTATCTTGTCGTATCGGTCTCATTTTTTATCCACTTATCCTATCATCTTATCATCCTTTATCCATTGTTTGCCTTTGGTCTTGATGAACTACATTGCCCCTGCACTTTCACGTAGGCAAGGTCGATCATTTGATCCGCCCCTGGGGTTCCATCATCGATCTTCATTGTCGACTTTTCTCTTCTATCATCTATCATCGGTCTTTCTCCTTTTGTCCATCCTATCTTTACCATCCATCAAGGTCTCCATCTTGGTCAGTCATCCACCTTTCACCGAACTACGAGGGCTCTGTGCTTTCACGTAGGCAAGGCTAATATTTGATCGGCCCCCGAGCCCCTAGGTCTTTAGGGTGTGTCAATCTCATGTCTTATCTCCCTTCTGTCGTGTCGTCAAGTTATGCCCTTATCTAGCTGGTTCTTAACAAATGAGACCCACTTGTATCAACAAATCCAATCGATTTTGAACATCCCATGTCATAACGATCCTTTAGTTTAGTATCCATCAATTTTGGTCTCAACAGGATGCATCCTTCCTAACAGACCACATGAATCCCATCCATCCCCTTGATCCTATGGCAAAGGAAATTTGAAATTAATTGTGATCTTTTGATACTTTTGGCTTTTGTTTATTATTTGAGCTCCCTATCATCACTTGTCAAGGCCGCCATGATCCATCATATTATGGTGTGTTGTGATTAGTCGACATAGGGGAATATTTTGATCTTTTTTATTTTTATTTATCTTCTTGGTTGTCCCACGTAGTACCCACCAAGATCCCTATGGTCTTGTGTTACGCCGGGGCATCCTTTTGTGCTTGTGGTTATCTCAATACCTGGCCCGACCAAGGTCTTTGTGGCTTTGGGGTGTTGGGATAGCCTTATTGTCTGTTGTGTTTATTTCATGCATTAGACACTATTACGCCTTGGTTCCACATACCCTGGCACTTGGTGTCTTATGCTATAGCAAAAATCAGTGCTCTGAAGATGGCAAATTGCATTAGGATTGCATTTCATTTTCCATTCTATCGTCTTGCATGTATCCCCCCATCCATTCATCCTTCATCCTTATCTCACATCTCTATCCAATCCCCATCCATTCCATTTAGTTTGAATCATCTAATCATATCCTTGGTCTTGTTCTCAGTCTGTTACTAGCCTTGACCCATCATCATCATCATCATCCATTAGTATCCTTCCCTATCCCTTTGGTGTTGTTTTGGGATGTATCCTTCCCTCATCAACAACACTTTCATCATCATCATCGGGAGGTATTCTTCCCTATCCTTTAGTGGTGTTTTGGGATGTATCCTTCCCTCATCAATACCACTCAGTGGGATGTATCCTTCCCTATCCTCGTGTTGTTTTAGGATCCTTCATTCCCTCATTGACAACACTCCATCCATCATCAACCCATTTTGGCTTATATCTTGACTAGGGCAACATCACCTTTTGTCATAATATCCATTTGTGCTTCATCCATCTCCATATCACTTACTCTCTTACCCATCACCTTGCATCATCTTCCTCATCTCCCCTTGCATCACATCATCTATTTCGAGAGCACACATGTGTTCTCTTCAACCCGCATGTCCTCTCGAGGGGGCATCCTCAATCCCTACTCTTCATCTTCACCCCCATCATCTTCCTTCCTAGTCATCCCTTTGATGACTGGGGCATCTTTCCAATCTAACCATCTCCTTCTGGTTCTATATTTTAATATTCTTTGAAATGATGCTACTTCATAACACCATCTCAAAGAGGGGCAAAATGTAGACATCCAAATTTGGACACTTAATTTATCCAAATTTATCACTTTTCATCTAAACATCCTCTTATCTGAGTTAATTAAGTAATATTACTATTATTTAATTAATATCTTTAATTTAAATCCCTAAGGTATTTAATTAATAATTAAATACTTTACTCTTTAATCCTCCTTTCATCAAATAAATTAAATAAATAATACATTTATTTAATTCCTCACATGTCATTTTCATCTAATCCTAATCCTAATTTTTCATTAAGGATGTGCACATGCCTAATCCTTGATTAGGATGTGTCACATCCTCCAACTTTTGCAAGTTGGCTTCTAATCCTCATTTATCTTCTAATTACTGATTAATTAATCTTAATTAGTACCTTGGTCAACTCTCTCCATCCCCCAAGGAATTTTTAATTCCTTTTTATTCCTCCAAGAATCCCTTTTCCCATGCATCTTCTAGAACCTTTGACTTGTCACATCAAGTCACATGTGACAAATTCCCACCTTTTGGGAACCTTGTCTTATCCACTAGATTCTTCCAATCATTGTGAATTTTTAATTCACTTTTATTCACCCAAGATTCTTCCCATCTCCCAATGTACTTGCAAGGTACTTGTCCTTCCTCCACATCATGTACCTTTTGGCCACCTCACTTACACCTCATCTCCTTTTAGCCACTTCACCATCCACATGTCAAGATGTGAGGGCTTGTGAGTTCTCAACCCACCATAGCCCTTCATCTTGACCTTGTTGGATCAATCTCAACCATCGAATTCTCTAGAGAATTCAAATTCTCCTATAAATACCCCCTCCTCAAGGGCATTTTCAACACTTTTGATTTTCATAACTACATGTTGTCAATTTGCATTCTCAATCATTCACTATCATCTAGCCATCCATTTTAATCATTTTGCATAAGTTGATCTTGCATTTAGTCACTCAAGAAGTCATCTAAGGAGCACACAAAATCATCCCAATCAAGGGCCAACCAAGGAGTCTTCAACAACAAGGAAGGTGAAATCATTTGCATCTTGTTTTATCTACTTTCCTTTTTGTTTTATCACTATTTAGGCTAATCTTGAAGTGTCCTTAGTCTTTTATCATTCGCATTTTTAGTTATTTTGCACATTAGAGTAGGGTAAAATTCCAAGGTACACATTCATCATCATATGTAAAACACAAAAAAACAAATAGTCCAAGACACCAATCATAACATCCTAAATGAACCAAGCACTTCTTTGTCAAACCATCACAAAATTGCAATGCATACATCTACAACCTCCCAACCTGAACACCCTTATGCCCATTCTCCATCAATGAGTTCACAACAAACAATGCATAATCTCTACAATAACTTCATCATAGCTTCTAAAATATTTTACAATAGAATAGATGCACTATCAAACTTGCAAACATGCATAGTATGCAGTGAATGATACCCCAAAATATATACCAATTCAATAAACAGTAGTCCAATTTGTGTTAGATGCTATCATGAGAAAGGAAGACATTGATTCTCATCATCTAACAATATGGACCCAAGGAAACAACCAAATGAGCTAAAAAACCTTACACAAGTGGAAGAGATTCTCATTGCATGAGTAAGTCCAATTTTACAAGTAACCAATGCTCATGAAGGGAAATATACATATAGTGGTCACACAATTATTTTCCTACAAGATATTAAAATAATTGTGTACCATCGTAAATTGTCATCCTTGATAATTTCACAATAGCTTTTTTCCCTCCTATTTTCTTGGAGCTAATTATGCACCTAATTTCCTAAATTATACATCCCATTGCCCATTTAATCACTTATTAGAAAATCAATTATGCAAGACGCAAGTATGCATTTGATATTATACCCCCAAGAATTTAGATCTCAAAAATAGTGGGATCTGGACCGGGGCCTTGTCCTTTTAAAATAGCCCCAAATTTAAATATGCCAGTGTTAGTAATTTATTATTTGAAATTTAAACTCTAATTGTCGGTTATTGGGATTTGATTTTTGAGAAATTAGAAGAATTGCATATAAATATATAACATTTCATAATTTTAATTAACAAGAAAGATATTGAGAATTCAATTGAGCAAGTGAAGATCCTTAAATCAATTCAAGAGAAATAAAGAGAAGAATTTGTAGAATTATTGTATTATTTTATGATTCAAGCATCATGTCAAGTTTTATGTGAGTTTGTTCATGTATATGCATGCATTTTATTTGTGAAAACTAATGTGTGTAGGTCTTTAATTCAAATCAAGACAAACTACAATTAACCCTTGAACATGATGATCATGGCTTCAGTCCATCAAGGAGATCAGATCTGAGTGGTGAGTTGCAACAAGGTTTCAATTCATTACTCCATTGTCAGTTATCCTCTATCCCTCAAAAGGATACACTCACTTTATCATCAAATTTTCTATTATGGAGGTAGAAATACCAACATGAGGTTTGACTAAGGCAAGCCCTTATATGGCACAACCCTTCCCCTCGTTTTGAATGTGTAGGTTACATATCTGAAGAGGATTGAAAGGATATTTTATCATTTATGCATTTAAGCCCTACAACTTGACAAGATACAAAAACTCCATTATCTCAATAATAAATGAAGATTCAACAATGGGATTCAAAAGGAAGAAGCCACAGACTAGGGACCTGAGGCCTATAAAGTCAATCTGTGGTTGTAGATCAACAATCTAGGGTGCCTTGGCCACCCAAATCAAACTCAAATTTAAATAAAAGGTGGATCAATATATGCTTTGTTCATTTCTGGTCTTTAATTTTGGTTATCAATTTTTAGGTTGTCTGTATTCACCTCAGAACATTGCATTTTCATAGCTAACTAGTTGGATCATTGCACTTTCATCAAAAATAAATTTCCAACCCCCAAATAATTTAGATCTAGGGTTGATTGAATCACCTTTTATTTTGCAATTCAATCTCATATCCTTTCCCAATATAAATTCTAATGTTATGTAAGTGAAGAGTAGCTAACCCTAGTTAAACCATAGGATCACTTTTCCTACATAAACTTTTGGTGAACTTGACTGATATACATTATAGATCTTTTTAAATTTAAAGCATATCATTCTAGATCAAAGGTTAATTTTGTGTTGTTTTACATCCATCATTTAGGTATCCATTAATTTATAAAAAAGGCATTAGAGAAATAAAAAAATTCATCACATATTTCATTCAAAGTTCAAATAGGGTTAGTTTCAATCATCATAGGTACAAATTACATCTTAATTGGATTTAAAAATATGCATTAGTCTTGGAATTTTGTGTTGTCATTGATGTCAACAGATCTTTTTTGTTGCATTGATGTCAACCTATGGAGATGCTTGGATTGGTTGCATTATGCCAAGTCATCAGTAGTATCACTGATCTCAAACTCTAGTATTGTTTTGATGAGCATATGTTTATGGGTGTTCAACTTCTTGTGTGGTTGAGATGTTGAGAAGGTGTTGCAAATGCTAATTTGGTGTTTGTAGTGCTTGGGTTCCATGTATTTTTGAGAAATTTGAATAAAGAGGAGATAATGTGGTGAAGAGTGTTTAGTGTGGCAGAGTGGTGTTTAGTGTTTTTCTCTAAATTTCTTCATGGTTTGATATTTTCTTGTGTGGTTCAAATATGTTGATCAAAGGTGTTATATCCAAAGTTTCAAGTTTTGGATCGCTCGACAGAAGAAGTTGTGTTCACCAGTGTGTGAATTGTGAAGTAGTGTTGTTTGGGAGAAATGGTTTTGCTCCACATTTCTTTGCGTTGTGGTTTCTAGTTTTGTGGATCTATAAGTTTGCTTATATTATTTATATATATCTTTAGATTGAGTTGTTTGATTTTTGGTGCTCCACAAGGTTGAGTTCATGTGTTACACTATGTGGAAGGTTAACTAGGTGTACATAATGGGTATGTTCTTTAGGTGTATATTATTATGTAGGATTTGTTGGATTTCAGGGTGTTGATGGAATATTTTAGATTATGTGTTAATGTGTTGTGTGTGGTCTACAAGTTATATTTGGATTTGAGGAATCATGCACTTAAATGTTTTATGGTGTTAACACAGGTTCGACCGACCTTGGGTGTTTACACTAATTGTGGATATGCTTCAATGTTTTTGGAAGTGTGGTGTGGCATGTATATGTGGATTTAGGTTTGAGTTAAGGTATGATGTGGTCCTCCTTCATTCCTCTCCACCATGGGAATGTTTTGGTGTCAACGTAATTTGAATTTGCATATTTAAGGTGCATAGTTGACCTTGTAGATTGTTTTCAAGGTTGAGGATGATATATATATATGTGTGTGTGTGTGTGTGTGTGTGTTGAGTTGATGAAGGATGTGTGTGTGAAGTGGGTGTGATGTGAAGTGTGAAAGTGTGAAGTGCAATATGAGCTTTAACAACTAAGACTACTGGAAGTAGTGAGCATAAGGTGTCTACATTCTTCAGAGAGAGTGTGAATGTTCTGGTGAACCAGCGGTGGATCTTTTATGTTGCTCTAAGATGGATTTCTCATTGTAACAATCTTCTATATTCTTCTTTCTAATCTAGCATTGAGTAATTGGCAGTGAGCCCTTCTTTCCTTTTTCCAGCTAGCCCTATGATAGTGATCCTATTGTATTGGTGTTGCAATTACTTTATATTGTGAACTAATCCTCATTGTGGTTTTTCCTTCTTAGGCTTTCCACATAAATCTAGTGTTCTCATGTGTATGGATGTGTTTGCATTACTGTCTCTCATTTTTATATTTTGTTAATGCATGGTAAGAGTTTAAAGGTTGTTAAGGGTTTAAGGATTAACGTAGATCTAAATGTTAATGATGGTTTTGATGTTGTAATGTACAATTGATTCACCCCCCTCTCAGTTGTCTTGTGAACTCAACAATTAGGTAATTTTAGATATGAAATCAAATTTGAAAGTGTTCATTACATTCATTTAGGCATTTTGCATATAGTCAAAAAGTGAAAAAATTGCATTATTATAAATAGACATCAAGATCTTCATTTTTAGATTATGTGCATTAAGATTAGTGAATTACTGCAATTTAGATCTATAAATTGCATTTGGAATCTCATTTTTTTGGCTTGAACATTTTGAAAATTTCTTGCATTTTGCATTGCATAATCATAAATTAGTCAAATTTCTAGAAAATTATTCACTGTCAGACTTGCACTGTCACATAACAAAATAATCAAACAACATTACATACATTGAAACTTTGAATTTAGTATAAAAAAAATTCATTCTAGGGCATCCTCGCACCCTTGACCAACTAGTTTTGGGTAATTTTTTTTCAAACATCTGTCACTATGCTTTATGTGTGGTTTTGTTCTTTGATTTTGGATTTTGTATTCTTTTTTGTCATTGTTTTGTACCTTAGTGTTCATAATGGTCATATAACCAAGTGTTTTGAAACTCATATGAGCTTCATGACTTGGCGTCCTATTATTAATACCCCTGTGAGATGAATTTGCATACTTTTGGCATCTTGCACTATAATTACATCTGTTGTGGAGCCTGAGTCCAACTCTTTCATGTAAGGTATTGTCAATACCCAACCCATTTTGAAATCCATTCTTAATCCTACAATACCCATGAAAACTTCACAATCAAATATTTTTATGGAATTAGAGACCACTATTTCCTATGTTCTTGATGAGATTAAAACAATTGGACAAATTTTTAGAGGGTTTTCAAGAGTACTTAAGCACTGAATCTTTAGTTGGAAAAATTGTGCCTATCATGGATAACCTTAGGAAGTTGATCAATGATATTTAAGGAATAGAGGTGTTGTGTATCCTATCTCACATAGTAAATTCTAACATCCCTATAGTAGCTAGTTGTGCTCAAGCACTCACAAATTCTCAAAACCAAGGATGAAAAAAAGTCTCCTTTCCTACAACCATACCTTCTATTCCTACATTTACACCACCAACCATAGCTTCAATGATACAACACACCAATGGCCTAACTCCAAGGTTAGGGCTTCCTAGTGGTAATCCTTATATAATTTTGTCACATCACCTACAACACCTCAATATTCATCACCTCTCACAAACATGTAGCATAGTAGTCCACCATCCACTCACACAATCCTGCCATACTCAACAAACTTTCAAAACATGTCAAATAATGATCTTGTCATAAACCAACTTTTGTAAATTGTGACATCACTTCAACAAAAAATATCCACATTATATCAAATTCAAGCTGGTAAACCTCCACAATATCTCACAAAAAACCCATTTTCAATTGCTATCCTCAAAACATGGAAATACCCCAATTTGAGAAATACAATGGTAAGGGAGATCCTAACAACCATGTGTTGGCTTTTACTGCACTGTGTAGTGAATTCATTTTTGAAGATAAGCTACTAGGTAAACTCTTTCCTAGATCATTGAAATATATGGCCTTGGAATGGTTTTGCTCATTGCCAAATAACTCTATAAATTAATTCATTGAACTTGTTAGTGCATTTTCCAACATTTCCAAGAAAACACTGGTCCTCAAGTAACATTAACTAATTTAGTGCATTACAAAAAAGGACCTAAAAAAAAGATAACAAACTCTATAGGACAATACCAATTTATTTATTCACAAATATCATATAATCTTCCTGATACTGATGTCCAAAGGGTGTTTATAGGAAATTTGTAACCTAACATTCAAGACAAGATATTATTGATGAAGTATCCATCCTTTACACACTTGCATATGGCTCTTCATGATTATCAAATATTGATTAGTCAATATGAGGGTATACCTTCATTAACTCCTACTAATCAATCTAAATCCGTGCCTCAAAACAATTATCAACCATTTAAGAAACAAAATAAGAATTTTCTCAAGATAAACACACCTCAAATAGCTAATAACAATGAAACACATGTCATTTCCATAAGTCCAACTCCTTATCAATTTAGGCCAAGAGAGAGAAAATTCACCCAATTGCTTGACTCTCTTCATGCGATCATGTTATAGTTTCTAAGCAAGAACTTAATCCAATTACCTTTGATTAGACATGTGGATACAACTAAACCTTTACCTTCAAACTTTAACCCAAAAGCATTTTTTCAATACCATCATATACTTGGACATGATACAAAATAATGCATGCATCTTAAGCATCAAATACAAGACCTCATCAATTCTAATCACATCCAATTAGTTGGTGTTAATGATAAAATAAACAAGTCCATTTCTCCACCACATCAAAATTTACAAAATTTCACAAATCCAATGTCAAATCATACATCCAATATTGTGCAGGCTTGTGATGATATGCATGATGATGATGATCTATACAATGTTATTAATGCAATAGATGTTCAACCTCGTAAGGGCCAAATCACTTTGTTACCTAACATTGCTTTCACACATATTGATGCATCCATACATGCACCAAATGGTCCTCTCTACATCGTTAGTCATATTGATGACAAACCTACACCAAGGATACTCATTGATCCCATGTGTCTAAAGAATATGATCACTGAAGAATTTGTATTTATGCATGAACTTTATAAAGATTCTTATAAAAAATTCAAATCATGGCTAAAAACTCATCATGGTTTCATTCGCCCTACAATAGGTTCAATAACTCTTCCACTTAAAGTTGGACCAAAATAGCTAGATGTTTTATTTACCATCATCTCGACTTCAAACCAATTTTGTGTGAAGCTAGGATATCCATGGATATGCTCCATAAATGTTGTCCCATTAATTATCCACAAGTGCATAAAGTTCCCATTTGAGAATCAAATATATATAATTTATCATAGTGGGTTCAAACCTTTGGCTTCCCGTGGGAATTTTTCACTAGATTATTTTTGGCCTCAATCTATAGAACTTGTTAAGCCTCATAGGGATTTATTTTTCAAGTCATATCAAAAGTTTAAAGAAAAAACATAGCATAATTATCCCTTAGTAATATCCCACCTAAGGATGATCAGTCTATGTTGACTTGTATAGTTGTTCCTCTTACTCCATAGGTCATGGATGAACCCATGAATGAGTCAGATATCCTCCCAAGTATACCAAGAATTTATGTTGTAGTTCCTTCACCGATATCATATAAGAGACCAAGAGACAACAACATAATTACCTTTGTACCTCTAAAAGAGAAACAAATTTTTAAACCTAAGGATATAGTGGTTTCCAACCCTTGATAGTCCCTTTAGTTCCTTTTCCAAGGGAAGAAAAGAGACCAATGGTAGGGAAACCCTCTATTACCCCTTCACAAATTGAAAATCATGAAAGAAGAAATAAAAGTGCTAAGGATTGAAAATGTAGATGTCACACCATTTCTCACCAATTGGCTAAATATCATAAGACATTACTTGATGACCAAACACCTATCCAAAAAAACCATGATGAATTACCACCTTCACCAAACTATGGCAATGAACCTTACATGTCTCAACCAAAATAAAGAATGAAACAAGAGCACATGATTGGCATTGTCATTAAACCACCCATTATGATAACTTTGGGTAATGAAGATGCTAAGATCGACAAACAAGTATACAATAAATTATATTTTTTATTCTCAAAGTCCATGGATTTAGATGGGGGAAACCATGATGATTCTCTTGATGAGAGTGATTCGCCACATGTTGAACTCGGTGATACTCCTTGTATGACACTTGTTGTAGTCCCTTTGGCTAGTTGTTTGTCTTCCATATATGATGAGCGAGATTGAGATGTAGATGATTTTCTCTAGATTAGCTCACATGTGTAGTACCTTTGGTGTGCTTTATGTGTTATTTGTGTTTGCTTGCACATAATGTGATCTCCCATGTTGTGTTGCTTGATGTGTCTTTATGTTTGTGATTTTTCTTTGGATGACCCTTGCTTGCTTTGTTGGCACACAGATACAAGGGAAACAAAATTTTCATTACATTAATCTATTTGTATCTCCAGTATTCTTTATGTCATAAACATTATTTTTGTATTGTATTTTCCTTTTGGGGATGAGCAAGGAATTGATACATTTAGGTCTCTTCCATGTTGACCTAAAAGTTTATTTGTTCTCTTAATGTGTCATTCTTTCATTTTTTTGTAGTTCCACGAGTATCCAGGGGAATGATGTCAATTTTGAGAATAATCTATTATATTATCAAATGGTTAAATATTGACCCTGAATCCATGGATCCCTTATGTGATCATATTTGTCTTGTTTGTGGCATTACATTGGGGTCAACCCCTTATTATGAGCTAGCTTTATTTAGAAACATATCAATGGCATAGGGCTTTGCAAATAATCTCTCATGACCTTATCGTATTACATTTATCATTTTTCTACCTTAAAGCAATTGCTCATAGCTTGGCATTTAGTAATTACTTTAAGGTGAGGGCATACATTCCATTATGTGCTTCACTCCATTTACACTCACTAGACTTAGTGATGCACTGGCTTGGAATTTTGATCATTTGTGTACCACCTTATTAGGATTATTGGGGCTATAATTCTTGGTATGGTTGACACGGGTACACACCTAGTGAAAATCGTTCCTCACTAGCCCTTTTTTGTTTCTCATTTTGCTACTCTCATTTTAAAGGCTCGCCTAGTGAATATTGAACTTCACTAGCCCGTGGTGTCATCGATTCGTGGTTCACCTAGAAAATATTATACTTTCTTAGCCTATGAGTCATGAATGCCTTAGGTATATATTCTAGTAAATTTTATGTGGATCTTGCTAGTCTGTGATTATCATACCCTCATTTTTTGAATTTGCATTATGTTGTGTTTGTGTTGCATTTTTGTCATTTATGTTTTGTGTTGTCATGTTACATTATATTTCATACATGTGTGTTCCTTTTCCCTTATTTTGGTTTTCCATGGGATCTTGAATCCTGGAGGCTTGCAAGCTTCCTCCTAGATTCATTTTCATCCTATCTCCCTAGCATTTGGACAATTGATCTCCTCTTGGCATATTCTTACTTTAGTGTGAGTTTGACCATAAGTTCATAATCCCACTAAAGTGGGGGCTAAATGTAGCATCATAAATTTTCATCCTTGATAATTTCAAACTAGGTTTTTCTTGTTCCTATGTTCTTGGACTTAATTATGCACTTAATTTCCTAAATTGTGCATCTCATGGCCCATTTGATCATTTATTAGAAAATTAAATGTGCAAGACCCAAGTATGCATTTAATATTTTACCCTCGACACTTTGGATCCCCAAAAAGTGGGATATGGACTAGGGAACCCTCTACCCTTGTCCTATTAAAATGGCCCCAAATTTCAATTGTTGTTTTCGGTAATTTATTATTTGAAATTCAAATCCTAATTGTCAGTTATTGGGATTTAATTTTTGGGAACTTAGAAGATTTGTATAAAAATACATAGTATTTTCACAATTTTAATAAATAAGAAAGATATTGAGAATTCAATTGAGCAAGTGAAGATCCTAAAATTAATTCAAGAGCAATCAAGAGTAGAATTTGTAGAATTATTGTAGCATTTTATCATTCAAGCATTATGTCAAGTTTTTTGAGTTTTTTCATGTTTATGCATGCATTTTTGTTGTTAGTACTAATGCTTGTAAGTTTTCAAGTAAAATCAAGCCAAATTACAATCAACCCTTGAAGGTGATGAGTATGACTTCATTCCAACAAGGAGATCAAATTTGAGTGGTGAATTGCAGCAAGTTGTCAATTTATTATTCTATTGCTAGTTAGCCTCTATCCCTCAAAAGGGTAAGCTCTCTTTATCATCAATTTTATCATTGTGGAGGTAGAAATACTAACATGTGGTTTGACTAAGGCAAGCCCCTAGATGGCACAACCCTTCTCCTCCTTTTGAATGTGTAGGTTACAAATCTGAAGAGGATTGGAAGGGAATTGAAGACTATTTTATCATTTATGCATTCAAGCCCTACAACTTGACAAGATACAGAAACTCCATTATTTCAATAATAGACAAAGATCCAAAAACAAGATTAGGAAGTAAGAAGATACAAAATAGGAACTCAAGGTTCATGAAGTCAATTTTTGGTTTCAGATCCCTAGTCTAGGGTGCCCTTGTCCACCTCAATTAGACTCAAATTCAAATCAAAGGTGCATCAATATCTACTCTATTCATTTATGGTCTTCAATTTTGGTTATCAATTTTCAATTTGTTTGTGTTCATCTCATAAGATACATTTTCATAGTTAACTAGTTGTGTCATTGCATTTTTATCAAAAATAAATTTCCAACCCCCAAAGAATTTTGATCTAGGGTCAATTGACTCACCTTTTAGGTTGCAAGGTAATCTCATACCCTTTCCAAATTTAAATTCTAATATTATGTGAGTGAAAATTAGATAACACTGATTAAACCCTAGGATCACTTTTCCTACATAACAAATAGCAAGATATCTTCCACATAAAATTACAAACTTGGATGTCTTAGTTGTTTGAATATTCCACACACAAGGTAACCATTATGATTGCTATACAAGTAGAAGTGGTGTGTAGGGTACATTACATTACAAAATCACATATGAACCATACTACAAATATGTTGAAGTAAATGTTGACTTATTTGCGCAACTCCCTAGTATAATTATCAATATTTTAAACATGCTTCATACCGTCAATGTTGATAGTTACAATATGGTGGAACTACATATAGAACCTATGATTGTTGAGGATCAACTTGAAAATGAAATAACTTATTCATCATCATTTATGGCTAGATTATCAAATAAGCAACATGATCTAGAAATCATAAAAGAAGCATTGCAACTTAGAGATGAACATGACTGCTATTCATCATCCAAAACTGAGAGCCTTTTAGATATGACTTTTACCACACTCTTTCCAAATGGCATTGCAGTACAATTATAACCCTGATATACACAGGTTGAGATGCATGAATACTTCTTTCACTTAATGAGGTTTCATTATAATAGATTTGGAATTTATCCATGATTTTTCTATTTTGTACTGAACCTTATGATGAACTATTGAAGCCAAGGGATTGCCTTTGTGTTTGTCAAGAGAAACACAAAGGATTGCATACCAACCATGATTGACACTCTTTGACTCCATAGACAACACCTTCCTGACACTCAACTTGTTGAAAAAATAATACATTTTAGATATTCTTTAAGAGGGACACACTCATATTGGAATAAGTGTCATGATGAGATTTCAAATATGATTAACCAAATAGGATCCCCCACACTCTTCTTCACATTAAGTGTTGTAGATACTAAATGGCTAGATTTACAGTGACTATTTTTAAATAGTATACCATCTAGAACACAAACCACATAGATGGAATTATTAATAACCCGCATACCACATCCATGTACATGCATCAATGCTTCACAATATTTTGTGAAGAAGTAATTGGGAAGCTCCTTTGTGCAACATATTACTGGTATCTATGAGTGGAAACACTAGGGTTTGCACATGTACATGGGTTCATTTGGCTTGACAATGCTCCAGACATGGACTACCTTGACTAGGAGAACCAAGTCATTGTAGCAAGAGAAAAATAATTCTTCGGAAAATATGTTAGTGCATGGAACCTTTGTTGTATATCTGACAAAAATAACACCCACCATAGCTCTATCAAAGATGCTCCATGTTTACTAAATACAACTGAGCTATTCTCATTAAATACACTTGTTGACTATGAAAAATTAATCAATCATGTCCAAAGGCACACAAAGTGTACTAAAGCAACATGCCTATGCAAGTGTCAAAATGTAGAGTATCAATACAAGGTTCCTTGGCTTGAATGTGTTACCTCTTCCTTGTCTTGCAATGAGTCTAGAAAAAATATTTTCCCCTACATGGAATGATGATAGGTTAAATATACATAGTCCATCAATGATTTAAATATGGAGAGCTAAATGGATTGTCAACCCATCATTTCAAAAAAATTCATGCTTAAATGCATTTCCAAATATGTATCTAAGGTAGAGAGAAAATCTTAGAGTTGTATTTATATGCTAACATGAATATGTAGAAATTAAGCACCAGAAGACCAAGCTCTTGTAGCATACAAAAAATTCATAATTGAGATTATTGCAGACCATGATATAGATGCATATGAAACATTTCATATGCTACAAAATTTCCACTTGTTGTTTGTAATCATCAATTTATGACACTAAATGTTGGCCGAAAAAAGTTCCATCAAATCAAAAAAACCTAAATAAAAATACATTACAATCAACCTATCTACATTCTTACATACAATGCCCTACTAAAATTGAAACCATAACATTGATTGAATCTACATGATCATTCTCATTTTCATCCAATTGCAAAGGGTGCAAGTGGAATTTAAGGAAACAAAATACAATTATCAGAGTCTTCCCTCAATTCTATGCTACTCCAAATGAGGGTTCATAATATTTTAAAATATTTTTTGGAATGATCTACTTCTATACAAGTATTTTTGTGACATCTCCACTTATATAGGTTTCATTAAAGATGATATTGTTGAAAATTGGAAGGAAACAAATATACATATACACTATATTTGACATGTTGACAACTTGATTGATATAGAGATTGCCCATGAATAGGAAGAAGGTATTGATACTGGAATAAACATAGAAAACACAATACAAATGAATGAATGGGATTTTATATCACAAATGGTCCTTTCCAATGGTGGAAATATAAATTCCCTTGAAATAATTGGTAGACACGAATTTGATAATATCAACAAATGGGATGATTATATTGTACCTCAACATTTACAAAAACTATAGAACATTTCATAAGAATAAAAAAAATGTCCCTACAAGATGATCAATCCAAATTTGAGTTAAATGACCCACCATATCCACTATCTCCCAAACAATAACTAGCACTTACCATTGTTAAAAAGTACTACAATGATAATTCCTTCAAACAACCCTTATACATGATCATACAAGAAACGACAGGTATGGGAAAAACTTATCTTATTGTATAGGAGTGAATTTTCACCCCTTGTGTAAATTCCCCTTTCGCATACCACCACCTTAGAAAATTAAATTTGAAGGTGAAATTCCACATCACCCACTTGCCTTCCACCCACTTGGAATTTGTTGTATGTGTCAGTGAGAGAATATTTGTCAAGGACGTAAGCGAGGTGCACAAACACCTGGACATGATAGATTCTCATGTCTGAAGTTGGCAGAGATGTTACACTCTTCATTGGGATGAATTGTAATGTCCTTTTGTTGACCAACCAACCCGAAAATGGCCTATTCCTTCCCATCCCACCTTCAAAAGAACAATCTTCACTATCACTTCATATCTTCACAACTTCTTGACATTCTCAAGTACATTCTCATTCACTTCAACACCCTAGTAATCCATTTTGAGCATTGTAGCAACATTGACACTCCATCAACTCCAGATGGCAAGTGTGAGGCCACCATAGAAGTTGCAATCTTGGAGTCTTGCAAGACCTCCCTTCACCAGGGTTGCAGTGGTGGTGACTTTGCCAAGTTCGTAGCTTGCATTCTCCCTTCATTAGCCTTGAGAACCTTTGGGTGGAGATGGTAACACTTCATTCCTCTCCTTTGTGATTTGATAGAGTAGCATTTGTATTTTGTAGTGTTCATTGTAGTAATCTCTACCTTCTTTATGACATATTCTACTCCATTTCTTTTTGGTTGTCTATGGAGGTGGAAACGCTAAAGTGGGGGTCTGACTGAGGCAAACCCCTATACAATCCCAATAATTTTCCCCTCTTGATTATGTGTAGGTGAACGTGTGCATGAAGATCGCTGGCGAATTGGCACTTTTATGAGTTAATATTCGTCACCCTTGTGTTCATTTAATTATTTCATCATTTTCATACTTGTCTCTTGTACTTTATCATTTTGTTTATTCCATTAAGATTAGTCAGCTAGGCTATTTAGTCAATTTTATGGTATTTTTATTGCATCTTACATTTTTTGGCCATACAGATGCTAACGCGCTAGAGAGACACCATCACGTCGCATTGTCATCATATAACAACGTTGGCATCCTCAGATAGAGAGTTGTACGAGGTGCAGTACTAAAACCAAAAACCAACTCACAACTTGAATTTTGGGTATGTAGAGTGACAAAAGTACTTTATAGTGCTCTTCATTCTCAATCCTCATCCCTTTAGAGTGAGGTAAGTTAGGGAATCCCTCCACTCTCATATCTTCATGACCTAGAGCCTTGATGTGGTTGGTCTCCATCTCTTACATTTTTGGTGAACCCGATGTGAACCATTTTGGTTATGTTTAGTAGTGTTGAGGGCTCCTTTCCTTGTGTTCTAGGAGTGTTGCAGGTGTGAGTGTTGTGAGGCATTTTTCCTTACAATCCGACCTGTGACCTCTAATAGGCATAGTTGGAAGAGTCTATAGGCATTGCAGAACAAAGCCTTACTTGGGTCACTGTCTGATTGTGAACCTTTGGGGGGCTTTGTGAGAGTATTGTTTAGTGTGTGTGATGGACTCTTTCTTGTATCTACCTATCCCCTCTGTGCAACCTGCGAGTAGTGGTCCAAGTATAACCTTCACCTCGTAGGACTTGTTGATGGGTTTTAATAGAGAGTATCCTCTTTACATACCTACATGAATCAACGAAAACACTGTGGCAGATGTTCTTGTTGACCCGACGTGTTGAGTGAATTTGATACCGAGGAGATTATGTTAATCAACTTCTTGCATAAAGATGGGTACAATGCACCTATAAGTACCATCTATACGCATAACAGAATTTTTGTACCTCCCCTTGGCAACATCATTTTGTCGATCCTCATTGGACCTAAATCAATAAACATGATTTTTGACATAATCCCAGGGTCTGAACTCTTTAGAGTGAAGCTGGGTATCCCTTGGTTAGTAGCTATGAATGCATTTCCCTCGGTTGTGCATAAATGTCTGAAGTTTATCCATGAGGGTTCAGTGCATGTGATCCGCAACACTAGTTATAAATCGCCAATTGAGCATGGTAGTTATTCCTTGGACCACTTTTGGCCTTGGTCCACTCCCACCTAGAAAGGACCTCTTGTACTAGACATATGAAAAGTACAAGAAGGGGCACTTAACACCTAAAATGAGGTACCCTCCATCTACCTATGTTGTCTTGCATAGAGCTTGTTTAAAAGTTGATAGTGATTCCACCATGGTCCGTAGAAGAGAAGAAGAGAAGTGCTCTTGAGGTCCCTCTTCTTCATTGTCCACTGTCTAGCTTGATGCTTCCTCTCACCCTATTGTGACTTCATCAGATGAAATGCTTTGAATTTATGGGAGAATCCTATTGTGCTCACTTGGCAAAATCCCAAGCGTCCTGCGTTTGAGCTTACTGTTCTATCCGCGAAGCCTAGGCCTGTTCGATATGGTAGAAGGAAGGGTCCCCATGGGGAATCCTCTATGTCTCAGACTTCATGGCCTCCTACTACTCCTGCTCCTAAAGTAGTGAATTGGAAGAGGCCCGCCGCCAAGGGGCTAGAGCTGACTCCCCCCATTGTCTTTCAATCTCTTCCTCCTGCACCCATTCATAAGTCCATCCCTCCACCAAAAATGGCTATGATGGACACCCCTATGGCTAAGCAAGAGCCTTATGTCCCTTCACAACTCCCTGCCTCTAGCTCAAAGAGTCATATAAACCACCTTGCATTTGAGCATAAGTGCCAGTGAAAGGATTTGGCTGCTAAGCAAGCCACTTTGCAGAGAAAGGATGAGGAGTTGATCACCCCTATTTCAGGGGCTCCTATCGTGTCCTCCTCTCTCATCCCCTCCGCTTCCAGTCAATCGAGTTTAATCTCACTTCTAGCTCTTACTGTGAGCGCGAGTGCATCTAACCCTAAAAAGGTGTAGGTGTTTATTACTCCTTCATTCGAGTTGCCCATTTTGATGTCCCTTCCAAACATATCACCATTCCTTAAACACGTGGACATGCTGAATACTTCAATGGTGTCCACTGTAGTTTTCTCCTCCTCTTCAACACCTCTTGCCTCGTTTGTGGGGAGTTCACATTGTTCGACGAAGCAGATTGTGGAGGTTGTCCCTTCTAGTTATAGACAATGAAAAATGACCTAATCAATGTCATACACTCATATTAGATTTATTAATATCATTTCCTCTTTATCCATCCTCTTTTTGCTTAAATTGATTTAATTAGCCTAGCTAATTAATTAATTGCATCATTTTTGTCTATTTGACCTAATTAATTAAATTAGGTCAATTCATCTCTTTTTTCACTAACACTTCATCTCATTAAATTAAATAAATCAAAATATTTAATTTAATCTCCTAAGTCATCTTATTTAATTAAATAACCCTAAGTTATTTAATTAAATATCATTTCCCCCTTCCCCTATTTATTAAATCATCTAATTTAATATCTCCTAATTCTTCTAATTCCCTAATTGCATAAATTAAACCTTGTTTAATTAGCAATTAAACTAATTATTCCTCTAATCAAAAGGGAAAATTCCCATGGAATATTCTTTATCCTTTTTTGCACAATTAAAACTTTATTTTAATTTGTAAAATATATTTTTCCTCACTATAAAGGAATATTCTCTCTCCTCCAATCAACTTACTTGGCTTCTTCAATAAGCTAAACCCTTTAACCTCTTTGGCAAGTTACCTTTGACCTATGTGAGTAGGTCAAAAGTGTGTTTATTTGAGGCAACTGTGAGCCTTTGATTAACTTTCATCTTGCATTCTCATGTGTTGGTGAGAATCCATGATCCATGCCTCTCATTTCCTTCATCTTGAATCGTTGATTAAGCTTTTTGATCTCAATCATCCATTCTTCATTTGCTCTCCTATAAATAGATAACTATTTGGAGACAAGTGGATCCATCTTTTATTGCAAACTCACTCATATTCACTCACATACTCACTCATATTTTATTCACTTTTTAGCTTGTTTTAGTTGCATAATAGCTTAGAGAATCCATTAATGGCTTCCATGCATCCATCTTAGTTTGTAAGTAAATTAGGGTTTTCATCTTTTAGCATAATTTTAGCTTAGATTAGCATAACAATTGCATAATTAGATCATTTATAGCATAAAATAATGGTAACTTAGCTTCCATCATGTTCATTTTAGCATAATTTAGGTTTTTACACATCAAACACCATGGTTTCATCGATTCTCTTCCATAGAATCGACTAAAACAAGCTCACTAATCATGGGATTGGGAAAGGGTCGTCGCTCCGCATCGTGGCACCAATTCCATAACAAGATAAATTTTGAATGGATTAGAAGAGATGTTTTGATATCTTTCATAATGTAGTATGTTAGGTTTTGATGAAATGTTTAGTTTTAATCTTGTTTGATTGATCTTGTTGAGATTCGAGTATTGGTGGCTTAGGTATGCTTTGATTCTTGAAGGATCAAGTGTAATTCTGCCCATACTGGTATCCTCACATCGATATTCTATTGCTAGAAGGAGGGAAAATCGATCATTTAGTTGTTTTTTAGCTTGAAATCCATGTTCATGTTGTTTTGCAGGTTGCAATGATGCTCAAACCACAAATAGTGACGCTATTTCAATAGCATCGTCATATAGCAACGCCCAAGCAATTTGAAATAGCGAGGTGTATTTAATTGGCTGACACCGATTTAAATATAGCGATGCATATTTAATTTGAAGATATCGTGGAATGCAAACAACGACGCTCAGACTCACTAGACTGACACTTTCAAAGTTCAAAAAATGACGCATTCATTAACATCAACACCCATCAAAATAGCGACACAATCATGCTTACTGGTCTTGCTACATAGCGACACCCATTTTCACTTTAGCAATGCCCAAATCACAAATTGCGATGCCATCATGTGCAGTGACGCTCAACCAGGGTAAGAAAGTTTATGTTTTTTTTGACATGTGACTTAATTTCTTTTGATTATTTGATCACTGATGGATGTATGATTGTGTTTTCATTGTTAGACTAATAGGGTTTTGTAGGTTTAAAGGCATGGAGCAAAATTGAAGAACTTCTCTTCTATCTAAACATTTTATAATTGTAACACACATTCAACGCTTTGGGGCAATTATAACCCAATTTCATGCTTTTTTACTTTTAGTTTTAGGTAGCGCACTAGTTTTCATTTGGGTTTAAAATGAACATTCAAATTTGGGCTTAAAATTGAACAAGGAAAACTCATCTTTCAATTGGTGCTTAAAATTAACTCATTATTGTTTTGAAGGATAAAATTGACAACTATTTGTTTTGTTTTGTGGTTGTCAAGTTTGCTAGCGAATGCATATGCAATTATCTTGCATTGTTTGGCGATCTTGAGAAACATATACATTCTCTAACATGTTGCAAAATCACCTCCATCTTTTAATTTGGGTTTAAAATTGAACCATGCTAGTGTGAGAAAAGGAATAGCGTGTGTTCTCTCTTTGTGCATGTAAGCAAAGATGATTGAACTATGGATGTACTTACTAGCTATTGTTCACCTTTAGAGGGCTTTCCTTAGTGGGAACAATTACTCACCCCAAGGGAACAACCTAAGCAGTAACAAGCATAAGCCAAGCCCTTCCAAACCTTTCTATAAATTTGTGGTTGCAATGAAAATTGTAAACAATGGGAAGCAGTACATGATAGCTCTCCCCCAGTATCTTTATGATGCATAAAGCCTTTATTCTAAGGGTTGGGAGACCTCTCACAAGGAGTTTATCATTACACCCCCTAAACTAGATGCCCTTATTACGAACCTTTGTGTAGTAGCCAAAAATCCCTAATATTTGTTGATGTCAGGAGGTCGGACCTCCAAGGGCGTCCCACATATTTGCAGTTCTTAGTAGAGATGAAAAGTTTGTCATGGAAGATTCATGAGAACTTGAAGCTTGGTTGACCTATAAAAGTGAGTGTTGTGGAGGGGAGCCAGTGTGGTCAAGCTTCTAATCATCTACTCTGAATTAGTGTAGCTAGAGAAATCCAAGTGGGAATACAACAAATATAGCCATTTCCATCCTAGAGTTGTAATGCTTGTGAGTCATTTTGACACTTTGCTTGATTTCAAAATGATCCAAAAACAAACATTCACTATCCATAATTTCAAACACTTTGGCTCAAATATGGACTTCTTGAGTTAGCCTTGATATTATTGCTTGTCCTAAGGATTTATCCTTTGCCATTTCTAAATATCTTGACATTAATCTCAAACCCATATTTACCAAAGACAACATAGGCAATTGTGGCTTTAACCTCATGATTTTCACGAAATGGACATTATGAAAGTTATGATGTTTTTGACATAAGCATCTAGTTTGGAAATATAATCAAAGACAAATGTTTGTGGTAAAATCAATTCACCTAAGCAAAGATAACTTTAAAAATGAACCCCACATGACTATTTGGAGACTGATTACTCCTGTTGAACAACCTAATCTTTCAGGTGCTATAATTCAGCCAAAATTTGAACTCATAAATGATGAACAAACAGATCTCATTAGTAGTTTGTGAACCTTCACTTTTCAAAACAAAGAAACAAACTCACAATGGAGAAACACATCAACCATCTTAGAAGAAGAAGATGAACACGCCATTTTGAGGTTGGAAGGCCCCTATTACCACTTGCATGAAAAAAAATATCTTCCTTTCTTCCATAAACTTAAACTGTTTCCATATGATCTCACAAAAAAATCAAGATTCCTAAGCCAAAGTCTACAGGTCCTCATTTTAAACTTAGGCATCTCACTCCAAAATCCCTTAAGAAACACCTTCAAGCAGTTCACAAAAATAGAAAGAAATTGGTGAAAAACTTTTATAGACACGCTTCAAGGTATAGTCCAGAATTGTTTGCATTCTTTTGGAGTCAAAATCATACTCCTTTTCATGATACTCAACTTCTCTAAATGATTCATAAAATAGTTAAAATCGATAGGGTAAAGTCTCCAACACTCCATTTCAGACGTAGGAATCGTCAAACAAAGTATAGTCAAAAGTGAGAATCAATATTTTATGACAACCATTACACTTCATTGAGAAAATTTTATGCTCGAGCTAGGAGAGCCTAAATAGGTTTGAACATTCCCCTACGTCCTCTCATTTTCTAGAACTTGAACATTTTAGAGGTCTACGATCATTTTCACTACCTTGATCTTGTTGAAACAAAGGTTCACTTCACTAGATGATCTCACACAAAGTAAGGATCCCTAAACAAAGTTCAACTAGTTGTCACCATAAACTTTGAAATTTTAGTGCAAAAGAAATCAACAACCACATTGAGGCACTCTACAAAAACAAAAACAAGTTGTTGATAAACTTTTATGAACGCACATTGAGAAAATATCCTGACATGTACACATTTTTTATGATCCAGAACCCTCATCTTTTTGAAGATCAACAAGTTTTCTAAATCATTGAGTCTTTAGGATTTGAACATTTTAGAGGTCTAGCACCATTCTCACTACCTTGGTCTTGTAAAAAAAAAAAGGTTCACTTTAAGTCCACATTGGGTCCAACATCTCACTCACCCCTTCACCAAATTTCATCCTTCACCTCATTTACCTTAGCAAAATTTTGAATACACTGGAACACTTTGGGACTTAAAAATATCAAACCAACTTGCTACCTTAGCTACTTTGTATGTAAAATGTATCCTTTTCCATGCACTTAGTTGAGATAATTATCATCTTTGAACTAGTTTATCTTCAAGGTCACAAGTCTACCCTAAAGATTTATAAGTTCATTAGCATCCTTTATTCCAACATCAAAACATCAAACTCAAGTCAAAAGTGTTGTCCCAAAATGCTTGCAAAGATCACTTCACCATCACCCATCTTTTCATACCACATTATCATCATTTCTCCAAAAATACTTAAAGCATCCCTTTTACCTAGGTTTGAGTCAACTAGAGAGTTCAAACATTACAAAACTCAACAAAACTCTCCCATAGCTGACACCAAATTTATGGTAAAGATGAGATCACAACACAAGAGAATCATGGAAAAAGAAAAAGTTACATTTACCTCAAGTGATCCAAATCCTTTATAATTTGATCCTATAAGTCATGTTACACCATCACAACAACCATCATCTCCTTCAGGACCATATGAAATCAAAGACATCATGAATAACTCATTTGAGCTCACTAGAGAAGAACTTTTAGAACATCAATCTTTTGAAAGTATAGCTCCTATATCCCCAACATTTGTAGCACAAAGTTTGACACAAGACTTCACAACACCACCACAAGGGCTAAGTCAAACTTACATACCTAGTTTTGCAACCAGTCTTGCTAAAGATTTTGGCCACACCTTACTATTCAAAAGTAATGTTGGCCTCCAACAATGATTTAACAACTAAGCCCTTACAACTATGATTCAGAGATTGGACATCTAAACTAAATAGCCATTTGAATCATCATGAAAGTGCATTTAACTTGTCAACCTAAGGATGTAAACTTGAAATGGGTTAGCACAGTATGCGCACTAGAAATTCAAAATAGCCATTTTCATTCTACAACTAAGAAAGACACAAAGCTAAAAGTAAATTGCTTGGAAATGAATAACATAAATGTTGAACATCAACCAACAACTATACTAAGCTGAAATGCATGACAAAAATGAAAATATGAGCAAACAAACAAGAAAATACTCTATCTGCTTTGGTTGTAGGAATAGTCAATGCCAGATTCTTAACTAATTACTGAATAGAAAGTAACAACTAAACTAAACTAAACTAAAGGACAAAATTCTCACCAAGTGGGACCCCTTGGATGAGTATCCTCTGAAACTAATGTAAACTCAGATGCACAGACTTATAACTTCATTTTATTCATTGGAAGACATGAGTACAATAGAGCAGTATAACTATATTACTGAAAAATAAGAATGCAAGTACATCATCAGATCACGCAACCTCTTGGAAAGGGGCATCTGACTGTTATTTATACTACTAACTAAGTAAGACAATCAACTCCACGAATTGGGAGGACGCCATTTTAGGGAAAGTAGAGAAAGTAGAGAGGCAGTTATGCATACATGGAATCTACACAAACATATTTGTCTTAACACAGATTTAGCACAACAATAATGCCTGCATTTTCTCAATAGCAATAAAGACCATTTACAAGGCAGTTACAACTCGATTTGCATGAGGGATCTCTCATCGTCAACCTCCATTGACCTTCGAATGATTCCCTTGATGAACGTTATGGTGAATGACCAGTTGGTGGAATCTTCTCAATTTAGTGGCCTCTAATCATATCTACATGACAATATTAGTATGCACAATAATTGCATACTTGTAACTATCTTAAAGAACATTCATTAATCTGCATGTAGAATTAACATAGATAGTCCATATAACATGTCAATGTCATTAAAGATTTGCAAAAATAAAATTAGGCCCAATGTCTATGGTTTTGAGGAAATATCAACATTCAAACATCAAGGTCCATGAAAACTAGATCATAAATTCTATCAAAATTAAACCATAAACTAGACTCATCACTCCCCAAACCTAAGGTTTTGTTTGTCCTCCAACAGGGGAAGGGTTGTTCTTCTATTTAGTCAATGCCATGAAATTTACAACCGCCATCTGTCCTACATCAATACTTGTTGTGCGTGAATCAAGATCCCAATAGAACCCTTGTTGTTTGACCAATCTGTTCCATCTTTGTCTCTCTGCAGCAATATCATAGCGATAATACCTGAAGTTTGGCATGGGCCACATCAGGATGGGTGGTTGAAAAGTCAATCAAAGCTAAAATCATCCCTTTGTCCTTCCAATCCATATATATCTGTCAATTCTTTTAAGTGTTGTAGCATAGTTCTATATAGAGTGGGGTTCAACTTGTTTTAGCTCATCAATTAGTCTATTCCATCTTTGTGACAAGTATCTCTTCACAATTTTGTCTTTTGCTTTTGCCACCACCTCATAGTCACTCTAAATTGCTTCTATCCAGGGCATGATCCTATTACCATAGTGTCTAAGAAGAATCATGTGCCAATCCCTGTAAATATTCCTTGGGTTTCTTGATTCAGGCCTGATGGGCAGAGGGATGTTGGATTCCATTTGACTATAAGCCACATATTGTTGTACCTAACTGATCTCATTTTGTACCCTGGACATAAATTCCTTTAATTGGACATCCCCAATATACAACAATGGATTCCAATCATGGTCTTGAGTCACAACATAATTATGCAAATATAATTCACACAACAAATTCTTCATCTCAGGGGAAGCAATCTAATAAGCATTGAAAAATTCAATAGGAGTCTCAATGGAATGGTTCAAACTTGAGACAATCCTTGCAAACTTAAAAGAAAGATATTTCTCCTTCAAATACAAAGCATAGACTCTTGGAGGAGTCCTACATTCTACTATCTGGGGTACCAAGTCTGTCATATCATCCACCCTCTTTAAAGTAGCAATTTTTGCATCCTTGTCTTCAATCTCCTCATCTCTCTTTCGATTTTCTTTCTTCAGCCTATGTTTCTCCTCTTTCCATTCCTCCTCCCTCCTTTGTATCTCTTTCCATAAGTTCATAATTGCTGTGTGTACTGTAAAATCAAGGGGGTTATGTATTCCTACCAATTTTTTTCCTAGCACTGATGCTTACTCTCCATATAGTACCAGCTGTAGGGATTCAAGTTGTTCAGTCAATTTCGGCTATAGGGGTACTGATTGTTCTCCCAATTATGGTTGTAGGACCTCTTGTTCCTATTCTTGCTCATGTTGCATGGAATCTTGTTGCTGGAACTCTCGATTTTCCTCATACCCTTGATTCTCAACTTGTTCTACAATATCAACAAGATCTGTTAGTGTTATGTTTGTTGCTTTCTCAAATATGTCCTCTTCCTCGACATTCACCTGCCCCATTGGAGATTTTGTGTCCCCCTGTGATATTTCTCTAGGCTTAGGGATTTTCTATGGAGGCACATCAAAGGCTGGCCCAACTGGTCCTTGATTTCTTGGGAGGGCTTTCGTGTTTTTCTTTGGCTGCAAGATGAACAGTGTTAGCCTTCTGCTTCTTAGAGCTTGGTACTTTTTCTTCTACCAACTGATTTTTAGCTTTTCCTTTTCTTATTTCTCCTTCTCTCTTTTGTGCCCTAGTTCTCATTAGGATGCCAAAAGGAACATCATCATCAAAATCTGGAGATGAACTTTCTTTTTTTGAGTGCTCTATCTCAGAAGAACTAGTCTCTATGGTTTGTTCTACTCTAGGAGGGTTTACACTAGGGTTTGCACCAGAGGTTGAAGCACCAGGAGTGGCTTCAGTTGTGCTCAATCTCTTGCTAGACCTACGAGGTTGAGGTAAAACCCTAGGTCACAAATGCTCTGGTCTAATTTGATCAATATTTACAAATTCTTCCTAAGTCATCATAGACATATCATGCAGAGACTTCTCAACTAACAATTTGATCAAACAATGGTGGGAAATAGAGTTGTACCTACCTTTATGAGCCTTGGCTTTCATGATTGAAAGAAGGTGGTATAGCATGTTCGACACATTCATCCTCCTCCTGTGCCTCATGTGATTCAAGAGTTTGAAGTGTGCAAAATGTAGATTCATCTAGCGACCTTCACAGGTGATATATTTTATAACATAAACAACTATTTTCTTGCATGGCTTGGGTAGAGAGGTTCTCTTTGCACCTTGTTTTTCCATGCTCAATGGAGGGTCACCATGTTCTATAAATTTGGTGCTAGCTAACCTAACATCTTTGGAAGTAGGGTAATTTTCACCGTCGACAGGAAACCCTATAACTTTTGCAATTCTTTCTTTAGTGGCCAATACTTCTAGCCCTTTTACTGTGGTTTTTCATTCAAACAATGTTTGGGAAAATTCCAATGCAACATTTTCATCAAAACCATTAAGCTTCAGGAAGTAGTCCAACCAACCACAGTTTATGAATTTAGCTTGTGAAGGTGCGTCCTGCAATAATACGCCATGAACTGTGGGTTCATTCCCAATTAACCCACCTCCCATTTTCTTTAATCAATAATCACTCTGCAAAGTTTTCCTTCCTACAACACTGCCAAATTTCCAACGCCAATGTCATCTAAATTTTCTCTTTTTGTTTTACCTTTTGATGACTTAAGATTATGACAGGATCAATAATGGTAGTAAAGGACTAATAAAGGAAGGTTATGAGAGAGGAAAATGGTGGTGATGATTGGTGTCACCTCACACATACGAGCCATCATCTCACTCAAAATTCAAATTGGCTTGATTTATTTTTTTTTTACGTAGACTAGCATGGATTGACACGTGGGAAAAGTATTCACATCTTTTCCCCCCAACCTAAATTTGAGCATGTGTCCTCACATGCGAGGTGGTAAAGATGATTTGATAGGGACAAGGAATAATGACATGCTATGGTGAACATCCATATTAATTCACAACAGTTAAATAAATGCACTAAATACAATTAAGATATAGTAATTAATGCACACATACTTGGATTTGTGGAAGATTTGTTGCAAATATTGTGGAGAAAGTACTAGTCGCCTTTTAAGAGATAAGTTGAGAAATTAATGAAAATGAGGTGGAATGAAGTGAAGTGATGAAAGAGAGAGAAAGGTGGAGATGGATGGGAGGATGGGTGGATGGGTGAAATTCCCACAAAAGTGGAAGTCTTCATTATGACAAGGTACATACCTTAGTTAGCCAGGAGGGACACTAGGTCCACTTCTCTCATTTGCAAGAAGCTTAGGTGTTGCATGCTAAGTGAATTGATGTAGGAATTCCTATTTGGAAGTTGGCTTGTGATACAATCTGAGGCAATGACCATTGACAAGAAACTTGAATCAGAAAAATTCAATGGTAGTGAGCTGAACAACACCATTGGGGAATACTTTAGAAACCTCATATAGTCCTAGCCACCTTGTATGAAACTTTCCTACATTAGCTTGATACCTTGAGTCATAGAGCAGTGCCCAGTCACCTGGATGGAATTTATTATCCTTGATGAATTTGTCATGCCACCTTATTCTTTGATTTTGCACTACCTTTGTGTGATGCAAGGCTACTCTCCTCATCTCATCCAAAACATTTAGCTTCATGATTCTTTCTCTTTGTGCCTCAAAGATATCCATCCCCAAATCTACTGCAGTCCTAAGAGTCTTATGTTCAAATTCAATGGGCATCATAGTTGTCTTTCCATACAACAACTTAAATGGATTGAAGCTTGTAATTGTTTTACAGGTTGTCCTATAGGCCCAGATAGATTCTGGTAACCTATTTTTGCAATCCTTTCTATGGATAGCTATTGTTTTGGTCAAAATGACTTCAATTTCTTTGTTAGTCACCTCAACTTGTCCATTGGCTTGGGGGTGATAAGGAGTAGACTTTCTGTGTCTTATGTTGTACTGATTGACTAGTGCTGCAATAAGGGTTGATGTGAATTGATCCCCTTGATTAGTCACTATCTCTCTTGGAACTCCATACCTTGTGAAAATATCCTCATAAAGAAATTCAACAACCTTATTACCTCTTGCATGCTTCATGGCCTTAACTTCTACCCACTTAGTTACATAATTAGTGCATACTAAGATATAAGACTTACCATTTGATGGAGGGTCAATGGGTCCTACAAAATCCAATCCCCACTTGTCGAAGGGAGTGATTACTACTTGAGGGTAAAGTGGCATCTCATCAGATTTGGTTGGCCGACCCATTCTCTAGCATCTATCACATTTTCTTGTATACCTTCCTACATCCTTGTGGATTGTGGGCCAATAGTATCCCGTGTTCAAAATATTCATTGTTGTCCTCTTAACTACAAAATGTCCTCCACATGGTTCATTGTGGCATGCATGAAAAATATCATATGTCTCATCTTCCCTCACACATCTCTTCATGACATGGTCTGGTCCAGTATAAAACAAAGATCCAACAATCAATGAAAAAGGAAAAGATTTTTCAATGAGCACTCGTCTCCCTTTTGGAGATAAGTGAGGAGGAACTCTCCCGGTGACTAGATAATTAGCTATGTTAGCATACCAGGGTGTTTGCACATTGATGGAGAATAGATGCTTGTTAGGAAAAGAGTATCTATGGCTTGATTGTCCCCGGATGTAGTCAGCCTTGAAAGAAATTCTACAACAACATTGGCCTTCCTTGGTTTATCTACAATGGTTATGTTAAAATACTGCATCAACAACAACCATCTTGCTAGGCTACCTAAGATCAGGGGTTTATTCATGAGGTATTTAATGGTTGCATGATCGGTGTGCACAAAGATTTGATAGCCTGTTATGTAATGCTTGAATTTGTTTAGGGTATAAATCATTGCCAACATTTCTTTCTTTTGTCACTATATAGTTGAATTCATATCCCTGCAAATTCTTGCTGACAAAATAAATAGCATTTTCAACAGTTCCTTATTTATGTCTTAGGACGACTCCTATAGCATAGTCTAATGCATCTATATGGATGTGAAAAGGAAGCTCCCAATTAGGCCCTTTGAGTACAGGAGCATGAGTCAAAGCTTCCTTCAAATCAAAAAATTCTTTGTCACAGTCTTCTGTCCATTGGAATTCAACATCTTTGGTTAGGGAAGTGTACAATGGTGCTTCTATTTTGCTAAAATCCTTGATGAAAATCCTATAATAGCTTGCATGGACCAAGAAACTCCTAACATCTTTTTGTTTTGCTGGTATGGGAAGATTTGTGATCACCTCAATCTTTGCAGGATCTACTTGAATTCCTTTATGAGATATATAGTGGCCAAGGACTACACCTTCCTGCATCATCATGAAGCAATTTTCACTATTTAAAGACATATTTTGGTCTTCACATCTCTGTAGGACTCTTCTAAGATTTTCTAATGCCTCATCAAAGTCAACACCATAGGTGGTAAAGTCATCCACGTAAATTTCCATGCAATTAAGAGAGATGTCTGAAAATATGTTAATGACTGCCCTCTGAAAAGTTGCAAGTGCATTGCATAAGCCAAATGGGAGTACTGAGTAGGCATAGGTTCCACATGGATAGGTAAAGGTGGTCTTCTCCTGGTCCTTAGGTGCAATTTGAATCTAGTTGTAGCCATTGAATCCATCTAGAAAAGAAAAGTACTGCTTCCTGCAAGTGATTCCAAAACTTGATCTATGAAAGGTAAGGGAAAATGGTCCTTTTTGGTGGCAGCATTGAGTTCCTTGTAATCAACACAAATTTTTTATTTCCCTCCTTTCTTGGGAACAATCACTAATGGAGACACCCACTGGCTATCTGAAATAGGGTAGATAAATCCAACATCTAGCAATTTCTACTGTTCCCCTTTTACAAAATCTCTTAGTGCATGGTTAATTCTTCTTTGTGGCCACCTCACTGGTGTACAACCCTCTCTGATATATATCCTATGAGTGAAAAGCTTAGGGCCCAATCCTTTCATATCATGATAGTCCCATGGGTAAAAGCACAAAGTTGTGTCACACTTTATAAAGAAAATGACCAACATTGTTCCAAATTTTAAACTTGAATCACTAAAAAGTGGCATATATGTTTTGAATTTTGAAATGATGCAAACTAGCAAAATATGTAATTTTTTAGTATATCTTATGTTTCTATTTTTTTAAAAAGTTAAAAATTATTTTAAACTAGTTTTTAATAAATTAACACTATAATTTAGTTGCTGAAAAATGAAGTTACATGAGACGTCAAACTTTTTATAGTAATTTTTTTTCTTTCAATTTTTTTTTTGTGTATTTATAACTTGAAACTTTAATGGATATATTTTTTTCTAATTTTGATAAATATATATTTTTAAATAAATATTAAAATGTGCATGAATCAAAAATAGTTGTTTCCATCGAACGTCAACTATCATATTAAATATTTATCTAAAATGGAAAAAAAATTATACCATCTTGAAATAGATTCTTTTATCTAGTGCATCATATTTTTTTTTATTTTTTTTAATAAGTTTTAGTATTTTTCCTTGGCATGGTAATCAACCTAATATTTTGTGTGATAACCTACTTTTAGTAAAAATAAAATATAAAATATAAATAATAATTAAACTATTAAAATAAATATATTTTTGAAAACTAAACTTATGGATCTATAAAAGTGTATTTTTATATTTTAAAAACAATGTTATTTACATTAGTAGGAGTTATTGAAACTTCAAGTTTTTCAAATAATTTTTTTTTGGTAAATTGGACTCAAAGTGGTGCTCCATATATTTTTAGCCAACAATTTTAGTTGAGAAATTTATGGAAGTATCTAACTTAGCTAGAATGAATCTTACTAGATCATATGTTTGAGAAAAAAAATTTTAGTTAGAAATACTTAAATTAAGTTGTGCTGATATGTTGGTTGAAAGTGTGACACAACTTTGTGCTTTTACCCCCATGCAAATGCATGTTGGTGGGTCCTCAGTAAGTTTACCAATAACAGTTGTTGTTCTTCACTTAGTTTGTTGTTAATATTCATATATTTTCCTTCTGACGCCTACACTTATGTAGTTAACTCTATCATAGTTAATTCATTAATACATGGTACCTTGAGTTCATGTGGTAGCAATGTATGGGACATACCTATTGTTGTAGGAAATCCAATTGTAGGAAGAGTGGCTATAGGAAAAATGTGCTAAAGTGTCTTCATTGAATCAACAAAACTATATAGATGGGAAGATAATACTTCCCCTACTTCACAATGGTTTTGGATTATGTTATCCAATACTTCATCTTCATCTTGAAGCTACATAAAATGAATTCTGCCTAACACCATAAGTTGTGCCATGGAATTAACTTCCTTGGCCTTTTCACTAACATGTGGCCATACAGGATTATCCTCATCATGGGATGGATGAATAGGAGGATAAAGAACAAAATTTTTGGTGCTCTTCTCATCAGAAATGGTCATGTCACCTAATCGACATCCAATATAGGCATTTGTAGTTGCTAACCATGGCCTTCCAAGAATAATGGGATGCCTGCCTAGTGTAGCTTTAGGAGAAAGAATCATGAAATTTGTTGGGTACTCCCAAGAGTCTATAATTACCACAAGATTCTCTACTATACCATCAAGCTTAACAATAGAACTATCAACAAGCTACAGGACAATAGGAGTAGATATTATGCTTGCAACGTTTAGTTGCTACAAGATTTCCTTAGTCATTACATTTATTGTTGCCCCCAAATCAATCAGAGAATTCTTTATTTGGATCCCATTTATAACAAATCCTACCACATGAATACTTGGGTCATTGTACTTAGGGATGGTCACTTTCCCAAGCATGATGTCAACCACCTATCCCACCACATGAACTGTAGTGGGGTCTTTCTTTTTCCTACTGTCTTGAGGCATGCTTCCTTGATTGCTTTGCCCTATATGGGAACATCTTTTATGGTTTGAAATAGAGGTATCTGGACACATATATGCTTCAGCCGATCCAAAATATCAAAGGTTGTGTCCTCCTTTTCTTCCTTTTTCTTGGCAACTTCCAATCTCTAAGGAAATGGCGGTTCTTGTTCAATATGCTTAATTGGGGTTGGCTCAGTATTTTTAGGTGCACTTGGCTGAATGGGATCATTCAGAGGTTCCTCTCCCTCTTCCACAAGAAGCTTAGTAATAATGGGCATGGAAGGGGTTGGTAAAGTAGTTCCTGAGCATAAGTGGATGTCACTCACACTCACAACATATGCAAGGAATTGATTTGAATCAATAGAGTATACTGGTTGCTACTATGGTTTGTTATTTGGGTTAGGTGTGGGATGAGCTAGTAGCTAAGTAGGTTTAGGTGGATTTGAGCTTGGATTAGTAGGAGGAGGCATTATAACATGTTGGGGTTGAGAAGGTGGTTGTATGTAACTATTTTTCTGTGTTGGCCATTGTTTTCCTCCCCTCCATTGATTTGTTTGCTGCCAATTTCCTGGAGGTTGTTGCCAATTTCCTTGAAATTGCCGCCAATTCCCCTGAGGTTTCTACCATTGGGATGGAGAGTTTTGATGATTGGGACAAGCATTTGGAGGGTTACCCTAAGGTTGTGGTGGATATCCTCAATAATTGGATGGATATGGGGGTTGCCATTAGTTACCAGATGAATAAGAATTGAAATATGGCCCAACAAAAGATAGTGGATCTAGTGGCATAACTTATCTTGGAGCCCATGGCTTTGTTGGATATTGCTGATATGTGGTTTTCATTGATTTCAACACTATTGGCATTAATTTTTTTAAGGTTGTATATGTCGAGGATATTGAGAAAATTGTAATAAATTAAGTTCCAGGTTGTTGATGGTGCAGTGAAGTTCAACATGGTGGCTAGCTCAGTATATTAATGATAAGAGGTTGTGGATTAAAGGGTTTTTTGAAAAGTATATCTAGTTTATCCACTTGAAGTTTTAGAGGTTTGCATGAATATTTTATTGAGTTATGAGTATCTGTGTTCTAATAGTTGTTTTGTTGCCTTAGTTGGTGTTCCTAAAAGAAGATGATGTGATTTTAGTAATTTGAGTTGTTGTGGACGCTTTTGTGGTGATTCTTGATGCTTGTTGATGTTTCTAGATCATGCTCTATCTGTGTTGTTGGTTCACATTGATTGATGTGTTCATGATTGGTGATTTTCTTTTGTGAGTTCATTATTTTCATGATCATGGCCGACAGGGTGATAGTAGTGTGTTGCAGATCTTTAAGGCATAATTGTTTAAGGTGTTTCGTGTTCGAGACATGTTGTTTTGGGTCCTTATTATGTTTTGGTCAACATTGTTTGGTGTGCATTGATAATTATTTATTGATTTGGGCCGACAGTTTGTACACATTTTATATTTTGTTGGGCTTAATGTAGTTAATGTTATCCTTAGTTGTGGATATATATGATCGATTGGTTATATGATTTGAAGGCATGGTGTGCAATGTATCTTGAGTATTGTGTGTGAATAATGTTCTAATCTTTCAAAGGTAGAAGTGTGAAGAAGAGTGAGAAAAAGAAAGTGTTTATGTGCTTAACTAAAACTGTAATTAGGCATTAGAAGATGCTATTTTCTCAGTTCAAAATATTTTGGATGTAATCCAAATGCGACTGTAAAATAGTGAGTCTTCTTTTGGGCAGTAAGGCTTTTTGTATTTGAGTAGTGAGATCTAGGCAGTGTGCCTGAAAGCATGTGCATTCCACATAAAAAATCTTGGTGTTATGCGTGTTTTTAATGTGGTGATGGTTTATGCTTTCATGTTTATATACTAGATCTTAGAATAAGTTTAATTTATATAATTTATGTGACAACTAATTCACCCCCCTCTTAGTTGTCTACCCTTGTGTTGCCAACAATTAGTATCAGAGCAGGTTCCTCAGAAGAAGTTTAATAGCTTGAGGTGATCTAGGATGGCGACATATAAGAAGGATAGTCCGAGATTTGATGGAACTAATTATTCTCTATGGAAGAATCAAATGGAGTGTCATTTGAGATGCATTGGTGAACTTTACTAGACAATTACAAAGAATAGGTATATCATCCCACATAATGGTCCTTCTACTGCAAGTGAGATTAAGGAAGCCAAGTACAATATCAAGGCTAAGGAAGCATTATTGAGTTCTCTAATTGATTATGAGATGACAAATGTAATGGAACTGAAGATTGCTTATGAGATCTAGAAAAAGTTGGAAACTTTGTATGAAGGTGATACCCATGTGAAGATTACTAATTTGCAAATCCTAAAAGGGAACTATGAAATGTTGAGAATGGGTGAAGATGAGAACATCAATTCTTTTATGTAGAGAGTGAATGAATTTGTGTGTAGTATTAGATGTGCTGGTGGAACATTGGAAGAATTGGAGATTGTTGCTCAAGTGCTCAGATCCTTTCCTATTGCATACAAACACAAAGTTACTGCTATTGAGGAGATCCAGATTGTGACGAATGTAACCAAAGACATGTTGATTGGTAAGCTTACTACTTTTAAGTTAAGTGAGTTTGGTGAATCTCTTCCTAAGACAAAATTTGAATTCAAAGCTACTATCTCCAAAAAAGATAAGTAGAGATATGATTCAGGAGAAAGTTCAAGAAAAATGTCCAAGTATGAGCAGGAAATGAGAGAGATTGAAGAAGAAGAGAGAAAACTAGATGAGCTTGAGGAACTTATTGTCAAGAGGGTATCCGGAGGAGAAGGTAAGTATAAAGGGAAATTTTCTCTTAAATTTTTTTCTTGTAATAAGATAGGTCATTTTGCCTCAAGGTGTTTGGAAAGAGTTCCTGAGCCAAGACCTAACAAGCCTAGATTCCAAAGAAAGTGCTATTATGCTATTGATGAAGGTGTGATAGATGATGAATTTGATAAAGGGAATTTAAGTGAGGATGAATGGGTGTTTATTGCTATTAAGGAAAATGATCCAGTACCTACTGGATCTGCTAGTTGCACAAATGTGGAGAAAGCTTTAGCTGCCAAAGTTGAAGGAAAAGGTGAATGGGTGATTGATAGTGGATGCTCTCATCACATGATAGGTGATAAAAGAAAATTTGTGAGCTTGGAAAAGTATGATGGTGTTGTTGTAATATTTGGTGATGACAAAGCTGGTGTAATATATGGCACTAGAGGATCCATTTCTCTTGATGGTAAGCATAATATTGATGATGTTCTATATGTGGAAGGTTTGAAGCATAGTCTCTTAAGTGTTGGATATATGGTTGACAAGGAATACAATCTTCAATTCAAGAATGGAAAGTGTAGAATATTAAGGAGTTCCATAAATGTGATTGCATCTGGTACAAAAACAAAAGGTAATATCTTTCACCTAAGTGCTACTAGTAAAAGTTGTCTGATTGCTCAAGTTGATGAAAGTTGGTTGTGGCATAGGAGAATGTGTCATGTAAACTTTGATAATATTATCAAGATAAGTTCTACTTAGGTAGTGAGAGATCTTGCTAAGTTGATAAAACCTACTAATACTATATGCAAGGAATGTTAGTTAGGGAAGCAAACTAGAGTTTCATTCCAAAGCAAACAACATTGTTCAAATGAAGTGTTGGAGCTTGTGCATGCTGACTTGTGTGGTCCTTCTAGAATCAAAAGTTTACAAGGAGAGATGTATTTCATGTTATTTATTGATGATTATTCTAGATTGATGTGGGTTAATTTCTTAGGGGAAAAATCTAAAGCTCTAGAGAAATTCAAGATTTTTAAGGCTATGGTTGAGATAGAGATTAAATGTCTAAGATTAGATAGAGGTGGTGAATTCACTTTTGGTGAGTTTAATTATTTTTGTGAAGAACATGGGATAAAGAGACAATTATCTACCCCATGGACCCCTCAACAAAATTTAGTTGTGGAATGGAAGAATAGGAAAATTCAAGAAGTTGCTAGGACCATGATGTTGGAAGGAAATGTTCCACATATCTACTAGAGAGAAGCTGTGAGTACTGTCGTTTACACTCTGAATCAGGTACATGTCAAAATTGATACCAATAAGACTCCTTATGAGCTATGGTATGATCATAAGCGTACTGTTAGATACTTCAAAATCTTTGGGAGTAAATGCTATATCAAAAGATATGAAGATATAGGAAAGATTGATGCTAAAAGTGATGAGGGAATCTTTCTTGGTTATTATACTAAAAGTAAAGCCTATCGGTATTACAATAAGAGATTGAGGAAAGTAATTGGAAGTTCTAATGTCAAGGTTGATGAAGATACAATTAGACCATCCAATACCTGTGGATATGATTCAAATGATCAAAATGACAGTTCAGATAAAGGAAAGAAAGTTCAAACTCCAAATCAAGTTCAGATCATTCTAGTGAATTAGGAAAATCAAGAGGAAGGAACTAGTGAAAGTGCAAAAGTGAGATCACAAGAGCCTAAAGTTCAAGAACACCCTAAGACTCCAAGGTATGTAAGACTAAAATCATTTAGAAGATCAGATTATTGGTGATAAGAACAAAAGTGTTCAAACTAGGAGAAGAATTGTAGGAGAACACTATTTGATTTCAAAGACAGCCTAATAGTATCAATGAAGCATGCAAAGATGAACATTGGGTGGAAGCAATGAAAGAAGAACTACTACAAATTGAGAAGAATGATACATGGATTCTTGTTCCTAGACCTATGGAAAAAAATGTAATTGGAACTAAATGGGTCTTTCAGAACAAACTAAATGAGCAAGGTGAAGTTGTTAGAAACAAAGCAAGACTTGCGTGTAAAGGATATTCTTAGATGGAAGGAATTGAATTTGAAGAAACTTTTGCTCCTGTTGCTAGGATTGAAGCTATGTGACTAATTCTTGCTTATGATGCTTACAAAAACTTCAAGGTTTATTAGATGAATGTCAAGTCAACATTTCTAAATGGTGAACTGGAAGAAGTGTATATTAAGCAACCTAATGGATTTCAATTGATTGATCAGGGAGATATGGTTTTCCAATTGAAGAAAGCATTGTATGGACTTAAGCAATCTCCAAAAGCATAGTATGCCAGATTGGACAAGTATTTGTTCAAACTTGGATTTAATAAATGTATTGCTGATAGTAATTTGTATTTCAAGATTGATCATGATAAAGATTTGATTGTTGAAGTATTTGTTGATGATATCATTTTTGGAGGAGATGATAGTTTGTGCATGAAGTTTGTTGATGAGATGCAAAGTGAGTTTGAGATGTCTATGATTGGAGAAATGAAATTCTTTGTAGGATTGCAAATTACTCAACTAGATAGAGGGATCTTTATATCTCAGTCCAAGCATGTGAAAGAATTTCTAAAGAAGTTTGGTATGGAAGATTCAAAGCTAGTTGGTACACCTATGGTGACCAGATGTAAGTTAACACAAGATGATGATTCTCCTAAAACGAATCAGACTAGCTACAGATCCATGATTGGTGGATTTCTCTATTTGACTCAAACTAGACCTAATATCATGAATGTCATATGCATTATTGCAAGATTTCAAGCCGATCTTAAGGAATCTTATGTGACAGCTATGAAGAGAATTTTTAGGTACTTGAAGGGGATAGTTGATTTTAGCCTATGGTATCCTAAAGAAGATGACCTTACTTTGAGTGCTTTTACTGATTTTGATTGAGAAGGAGATGTGAATGACAGAAAGAGTACTAGTGGTGGTGCATTTTTCTTGGGAAAGAAGCTGATTTCATGGTTAAGTAAGAAGCAGAATGTCATTTCTTTATCTACTGCAAAGGCATAATACATTGTTGCTGCTGACAATTGTACTCAAGTATTGTGGATGAAGCAGATATTGAAAGATATCATTGTTGTGTATGATGAACCTATTGCTATATTATGTGATAATTCAAGTGTAATTAACATTTCTAAGAATCTAGTGTTGTATTAAAAAACCAAGCATATACCTATCAAGTTTCACTTTTTGAGAGAGAAGGTGAGTGAAAAGGAAGTTAGATTGGAGTATGTGCCCACTAAGGAACATATTCTAGATATCTTTACCAAGCCCTTGCCTAAGGATACTTTTGAATATATTAGAGGGAAGCTAGGGTTGATTACCCTTCCTAATTAGAATTAAGATGCATTGACTTGCACCAGTCTGTGTATTTCATAGTCATTTCTTGTGATCCAGATTGATGTTGTGGTGGCTGCTACTTAGGGGGAGTAGTTAGATGTTCATAAATGTGGTTCAGATCTTGTGTGGAGAAAGATAATCTGTATCTTTGTCATTAATGTCAAAGGGGGAGAAGATTCCTGTGAAAAATAGTGAAATAATTAAGGAGAAAAGAGTCAAAATCTAAGGGGGAGAAAGTGCTAAGAGAAAGTTGCATTGATGGTGTTTTTCACATCATGTGTTTCCATCAATTCAAAAGGGGGATATTGTTGGATATTGATGATATGTGGTTTTCATTGATGTAAACACTATTGGCATTAATGCCTTTAAGGTTGTATATGTCGAGGATATTGAGAAAATTGTAATAAATTAAGTTGCAGGTTGTTGATGGTGCAGTGAAGTTCAACATGGTGGCTAGCTTAGTATATTGATGATAAGAGGTTGTGGATTAAAGGGTTTTTTGATAAGCATATCTAGTTTATGCACATGAAGTTTTAGAGGTTCACATGAAGATTTCATTGAGTTATGAGTATCTATGTTTTGACAATTTTTATGTTGCTTTAGTTGGTGTTCCTAAAAGAAGATGATGTGATTCTAGTAATTTGAGTTGTTGTGGATGCTTCTATGGTGATTCATGATGCTTGTGGATGTTTCTAGATCATTCTCTATCTGTGGTGTTGGTTTGCTTGATCAATGTGTTCATGATTGGTGATTTTCTTTTTTGAGTTCATGTTTTTCATGATCATGGCCGATAGGGTGATTGTAGCGTGTTGCAGATCTTCGAGGCATAATTGTTTAAGGTGTTTCATGTTTGAGACATGTTGTTTTGGGTCCTTACTATGTTTTTTCTGACATTTTTTGGTGTGCATTGATATTTTTTTATGGATTTGGGTTGACAGTTTGTACACATTTATATTTTTTGGGCCGACATGTAGTTGATGTTATCCTTAGTTGTGGATATATATGATCAATTTTTTATACCATTTGAAGGCATGGTGTGCGATGTATGCTGAGTGCTATGTGTGAATAATGTTCTAATCTTTCGAAGGTAGTAGTAAGTGTGAAGAAGAGTGAGCAAAAGAAAGTGTTTATGTGCTTAAATAGAACTATAATCAAGCATTAGAAGATGATATTTTCTTAGTTCAAAATATTCTAGATGTAATCCGAATGTGACTGTAAGACAATGAATCTTTGTTTGGGTAGTAAGACTTTTTGTATTTGAGAAGTGAGCTCTAGGCAGTGTGCCTTAATGCATGTGCATTCCCATTTATAATTCTTTTGTACTTTTAACAGGCTATAATATTGTGGATTAACCTCAATTGTGGGTTTCCCCTAATAGGGTTTCCACGTAAAAAATCTTGGTGTTATGTGTGTTTTTGATGTGGTGATGGTTTATGCTTTCATGTTTATATATCAGATCTAAGAATAAGTTTAATTTGTATAATTTTTGTGACAACTGATTCACCCCCCCTCTCAGTTGTCTTCCCTTGTGTTGACAAAAAACCTCCTTTGTGCAACATAGTAGACTTGATATTCTTCAATTTGGATTGGCTTGAACTCAGGTGGAATCTGCTTACTTTCGATATTAGCTAGATCATCTTACATATACAATATTTCTTCTTTTGTCTACAGTGAGGGAAATATTCTACTAACATTACCTTTGCCTCCTCTTGTTTCTTCTTGGCCTGAAGTGTATCTAGCTGAGTAGCTAGATTGTTTATGACTTCTTGCTTGAAATCTACCAGCAAGTGTGTGTTCTACATCCTTGAGACTCCACTGGTGGATGACTTACCCATAAAGGATTGGTAAGCTCTCTCTTTCTTTGAAGTTGCCCTAGAATAGTTCTGGCATATTTTCTTGATGTCTTCCCAAGGAAATTGGGTGATATCTCCTCCTACCATCAGGTCCAAGGCATCCGTCCAACTCTCATTGATTGCTCTTAGGAAAATCAGCTTTTGTTATTCTTCATTGAGGGTATGGTGTGGAGATTTGTGTAAGCAGAACAAAAACTTTGAAATGTAATCCTCCAGGCTCTCATCCTCCTTTTGTTTCATCCTAATAATGTCATCTCCTCTCATGCCACTACCCCTGCAATATTCCTTGTACTTCTCAAGGAACTTTGTCTTCATATCCTCCCAAGTATCCACAGTATCTTTTCCTAGGCTCATAAACTATCTTAATGCAACCCCTTTCAAAGTGGTAAGAAATAGCTTAAGCCTATGAGCATTAGTAGTATAGTCATAACTCCTACAGAGTATATCAAACTCGAATAAGAAATTATTAGGGTCTTCTGTAACAAGTCCATAAAACTTAGGAAGGGATGAAGGAGGGATATTTTTGATATTTTCAACTTCATTCTGATGAGCAATGGGGAAAGGAAAAGCTGGTTGGTTAGGTCTTTTTCTATTTGCATCACCCATGCCTACCTGATGGATTTATAAAGTAAAGGGGTTCTCAATCAGATTTTTGTCTTCAGAGGAAGCTTCAAAACTGGTCAGATCATGAAATGCATCAACAAAAGGATATGGTTCTTCTTCTTCGTTTCTTGGTAGATTTGGAAGATCTTCTAGCTAGAATGGATTTGGATTATTAGGAAGGAATCTCCCATAAGCATCTATTCTCCTTCCTCTATGCATGCAGTATCAACTCACTATCAGCCAACTCACATAAAGAATTGGTGAAGAATAAGGGGGGTCATTACTTTCCTAAATGAGGGGTATACTAAGAACAACTTTCAAAAATACTACAACAAGAAAAACTATTAATGACTCCAAAGAACTTCCTAGTTTGACACCATCCCCAACAATGATGCCAAAAATGTCAGCCTCCAACAATGATTTAACAACTAAGCCCTTACAACTATGATTCATAGATTGGACATCTAAATTGAAAAGTCATTTCAATCATCATGAAGGTGCATTTAACTTGTCAACCTAGGGATGTAAACTTGAAATGGGTCAGCACATTATGTGCACTAGAAATCCAAAGTAACCATTTTCATTCTACAACTAAGAAAGACACAATGCTGAATGTAAATTGCTTGGAAAGGAATAACATAAATGTTGAACATCAACCAACAACTATATACTAAGCTGAAATGCATGATAGAAATAAAAATCTGAGCAAACAAATAGGAAACTACTTCGTCTGCTTTGGCTACAGGGATAATCAGTGCCAAATTCTTAACTAATTACTGAACAAAAAGTAACAACTAAACTAAACTAAAATAAAGGATGAAATTCTCACCAAGTGGGCCCCCTTGGATGAGTATCCTCTAAAACTAATGTAAACTTAGATGCACAAACTTATAGCTTCATTTTATTCATTAGAAAACATGAGTACAATAGAGCAGTGTAACAATATTATTGAAAACTAAGAATGCAAGTACATCAATAGATCACTTAACCTCCTAAAAAGAGGAATCTGACTCTTATTTATACTACTAACTAAGCAAGGCATTCAACTCCATGAATTGGGAGGATGCCATTTTAGGGAAAGCAAAGAAATTGGAGAGGCAGTTACACATGCATGGAATCTGGTAAGATTTATTTGTCTTAACACAAATTTAGCACAACAATAAAGACCATTTACAAGGTGGTTACAACTCAATTTGTATGAGGAATCTCTTGTTGTCAACCTCCGTTGACCTTTGAATGATTCCCTTGTTGAACGTTATGGTGAATGACCAACTGGTAGAATCTTCTCAATTTAGTGGCCTCTAATCATATCTGCATGGAAATATTAGTACGCACAATAATTGCATATTTGTAACTATCTTAAAGAACATTCATTAATCCACATGTAGAATTAACACATATAGTCCATATAACATGTCAATGTCATTAAAGATTTGCAGAAATAAAAGTAGGCCCAATGTAGATATGGTTTTGAGGAAATATCAACATTCAAACATCAAGGTCCATGACAACTAGATCATAAATTCTACCAAAATTAAACCAGAAACTAGACTCATCAAGTAATACACTTGAGGGTACTCTTGAGACTAATCATCCACCTCCCACCACCACTTGGACACCTACCTTTGGTGCTCCTCTCATTCCCGAGGATCCAAAATAGCTACACACTCTGCTTGAACTTCACTATTCTGCCACCACTTTGAAATTTTGTGTACATCCTTCTTCATCAACACCTATGAGTACCACAAGTATACCTACCATCATGTAGATTGGTATAGATCAAAAATCTCAAAATAGTACACAAGGGCATGTCAATACCAGATCACATAATCAACCCTCAATGAAAATAGGGACATCTTTATCCAACCCTCTGGTGGGTTTATCCATTCCATCTACCATTACCACACCATCCACTATCAATCCACCTCAAAAAAATCCCTTGGTTACAAGTTCTATCAATCTTGGGAGTACCTTGATCATGAATCCTTTGTTTACATCTTTTGTGCAAGGAAATCCTCAAAACATAAGACAAGGGAATCTTTTCAATCAATGGACTCAAGGTCCTAGTGTGTCATTTACATTGCAAAATTTAATGACACCATCTTTTCCAATAGCTCCCTTTTCTTATACCAAATCAATCAGGAACTGAAAAATACATTCCTCCATCTCACTCTACCATATTGCAAGGAATGTTAAACCAAGGGAAACCCCCACCTTTCACCAACAATCTGATAACCACTCAAAACATCAACATCCCTAATCCTTAACAGATGTCTCAACAAACACCTAATCCCACATTGCAAGCACATGCCCTAGCTCTGTAGCAAGCATAAAAAAATTATCAACAAGTTGTACAACAACAATAGCAAGCAGCCTTAGCACAAAAAGCAACCTTAGCAGCTCAGCAAGTAGCCCTAGCAAAACAACAACATCAAGCTCAACAAGCAGCCCTAACACAACAAAAAAATCAAGCTCAACAAGCAGCCCCCTAGCACAAAAACAACATCAAACTCAACAAGAAGCCTTAGCACAACAACAACAACAACAACAACAAGTAGCCATTGCCCAACAAGCTCAACAAGTATCCTTAGCAGCACAACAAGCCTAACAACAAGCCCTAGTGGTGCAACAACAGCAACAAGCTCAACAACAAGCCTTACTAGCTCAACAATATGCCTAACAACAACAAGGATCCTATTATCCTCATATGAACATCGTCAATCCAACACATTAGGAACATATTCGTCACTTTTACAAAATCTCACACCTTCATACACCCCATATAACTCATCTCTCATCCCACCATATATTCCTCCACCCAATCTGCAAGGTGATTTTGCATCACAATTGAAAGCACTCTCACAAGAAATGCAGGACCTTTGCATGGGCAAGACAAAGAAACCTCTTACATAGAACTTGTGTCCTTACCCATTTGATTGAAATATAGCAATGATACCATTCCCTCCTGGTTTTGAAATCCCCAAATTTGAAAAATACAAAGGGAGAGGAAGTCCTGTTGACCATATCAAAGAATTCAACGTCATGTGCATGGAAGTGGCTTACAATGATTCATATCTAATGCACCTCTTCCCTCGAAGTTTAACAGGTACTGCTATGGATTGGTTCTCTCATTTTCCTCCTGGTATCAAAACTTTCCAAGAAATCACTGACAAATTCATCAATCACTTCTCCTTCAATCTTGATATGGACGTTAGTCTAGAAGAGTTGTACACTCAAACAAAATCCAGGAGAAACTTTTGCTAATTTCTTACAACGATGGAGAAAAAGAGCTAGTAAAAGCAAGTGGCCTCTTCCTTACGAACAAGTGGGAATCATTATAGCCAACCTTGATCCAAATTTATCATTCCACTTGTAAATGAAATGCATCACATCCTATGATGAGCTTGTTCCAAGAGCCCTTAACATTTAAAGAGCCTTAATCTCACAAGGAAAAACTCAAGCTTACAAAGATAACCGTCCTTCAACCAGTTCAAATGAGAAACCTCATGTATGGGCTAAGAACAAAAACGTAAAAAATAACAGTGTGGTAGATGCTAAGGTCATACTAAGTACTCCTAGACCCAATAATAATCAAGTTGCTAACATCCAATCAACTGTGCAAAAAATGGTACCACCATAGAACAATCAAATTAGCAACACCAACATGCAACCAAGACAAACCAGTAACAAGAACAACTATCCAAAACACAAGTACACACAATTATCAGAACCCATCGAGACAATCATGAAGAAACTGGTAGAGTCAAATTTGACAACACTTCCTAACTTTGAAAACTACCAAGAACCACAAGAAAAACCATCCTGGTACAACAAGCATGATCTCTGTGACTTTCATAAAATCAAAGGACATAAAATATTAATCTACATGAAACTCAAGAATATCATCCAAGATCTCATAGAGAACGATACCATATCCATTGAGGTATCAATTGGAAACTAGGATCTCAAGATATAAAAGACCCCTATGCCTGATCATAACAAAGCAAACAACAATGGAAAAGCTAAGAATTAAACTAATGTTCAACATACTTATTCCAATGTAGTTGCCTCCTATGATAGTGTTATTACTATTGTCACCATCAAAGGAGCTAGTACAAAATGTGGAGTCACCACACGACATGGAAAAATAACCATTCAAGGAATTGTCCCAGCTCAATCTAGGATACAACGTACTTTTCCCGCATCTAATCCTAGCAAGTACAATCTTGTAAATCAACTTAAGTAGACCCCCACTTAGATATCAATCTTAGAACTCCTAAAATTATCTCCTGCACATAGGGAAATACTGGAAAAAGCCTTATTTGAGTCATCCGTTTCAGAGAACATTGATACTGGTTAGTTTCAAGCTATGGTAGGGCATATCACCAGTCATCTTCTCACCTTCTTTGAGCAAGAGACTTGAAGCCAAGTTTTATAAGATCCCACAAATACCCAAGAATGATGAAGGACGTACACCATCAAGCTCATTTATTGACCCATCATCTCTAGCCTCTACCTCAGCATCACAAGTACCAATTGTGAAAAGCATACTAGATGTCAAAGCAGTAATCCAAGATGATGGTTGTGGAAGCTGAAAAATATTGAAAGACACCTTTGTTTTAGTAGACTTACCTATTTCTCCTTAATCTCACGGGAAACAAACATCTAGCACTAAAGAACCAGAAACAATCAAGATGGTAGCTACCACCTTTACCAAATGGGGAGACCTAAGTCAAGAAGATGTCCATGAGGAAGATATTTATAAAATCCTATATCAAGATGAATGACCTATTCTTTTTCTTCTCATGGAAGATGACAATAAAGGTCTAAAACTAATGTAGAGTATCGGGTATAACAAGAATGAGAAGCTAGGGCAAAATGACAATGGTTTACTAGAACTCATTGTTCCTAAGAAACGACTAAAAAATCTTGGCTTAGGTTGTACTACTAGCAAGGTCACACTTATTGGAAAAGGTATTGCTGCTAAACGAGTCGAGGCTTCATCTTGGTCACCTACATTGTGTGATACAACCTTAGATGACTTTCCTCTTGATGTTGCTGACCTATTTGAGAACAAGGCTCTCTTCATGATATCCATAGCATTCTTTGTCTCAAACAACCAACCAATTGAAATACGTGTAATATACCTGTTGTTTACACCTAAAATGGGTCATGGCATAAATAATTAATTAAATACTAGTTATTTAATTAATATTTCAACTACGTATAAATAAATTCTCAATTTATTTATATTGTTTATATTCTAAATTCTCCAAATCTAAAATCATATTCTTCTAAATTAATTAAATAAACAAATTTCCATAATCTTGTTTTATTTTATTAATCTTCACTAATCTCAATGAGGAATTCAAGCACATGTCTACAAATTTTTGTGCCACCTCACCAAGGTCACATGAAATTAAATAATTCTAATTTTTAATTAGAATTATCTTCAACCAATTTTAAAGCACATGGCTTATTCCTCACACACTTCCTCCAATTTTCAAACACATGGTATTTTCTTCCCACACTTGAGTTTTCCATCCATTTGGGATGTTTCCCATTGGTCAAGAGATTCCTCCATCCAAATTTCATGTTGTCTTTGGTCAAGGGGACATCATCTTGATTCTCTCCATCTCCATCGTTCATTCTTCTTGTGCAAATTTGGACCGTCGATCGTTGCCACCTCACAAGATGCTTGGAAAAGGATATAAATACAACCCTTTGGCATTGTATTTTGCATCCACTTTTGAATAGAGTTATCATGCAAAAATATCATTTGAGCTTGGGAGCACTTTGGAGTTTTATAGTTACATTTTATGCCATGTTTTGCATCATAGTTAGATCTTAGAGTAATACTTTGCTTCATAGTTGCATTTTATGTCATCCTTTGCATCATAGTTGCATTTTAGATTAGCATTTCCATATTTTGCATTTGAGCATATGTAGAATCATTCCATCTCAATACCATAGTATCTACCTCGAATAATCTAGCATCATCATCCATTCATCATAGTATCCATCATCATTTTTATCATATAGTTTCATGTAGGAATTTAATTGGCTTGCATGTTGATTACTAATCTCGTTTCTTAAATTTCATTCTAATAGCCTTTGTGCACATAGAAATTTGAGGGCCAAAGGGTTAAAGGGATATTTAAGAATAGAGGAAAATGAGGCATTCTTAAAAGATTGTTTTGTTGCAATTTAGAGTAGCTTCTTTGCTTTGAATCTTTGATATAATTTGTTTCATTAAGGTTTGTGTTGATTTACTAACTTTCCACATTTCACACACACACAAAATGGTGCCCACCATGGGGCTTGTCCCACTTTTTTAACATTTTGGAAAATTTATGTTTGTCGGTTTGAGCATTAGACTTTTGGCGCAAATGAAACTTTCTCTGGCGCACTTTGCAACTCATTTAGCGCATATTACACCTGTTTCAATGCATATTGCATGAGTTTTGGTGCATATTGCAAGAGTTTTGGCACATCTTGCATGAGAAATGACGCATATTGTAAATTTACAAAAAAGTTCACCAGGGTTCCAAAACATGTTTTTTGAGTTTTAGAGCATATTGCATGAGTTTTGGCACATATTGCATGAGAAATGGCACATATTGCAAATTTGTAGAAAAGTTCACGAGGGTTCCAAAACATATTTTTTGAGTTTTAGAGAATATTGCATGAGTTTTGGTGCATATTGCATGAGTTTTGGCGCATTTTGCATTAGTAATGGTGCATATTGCAAATTTGCAGAAAAGTTCACCAGGGTTCCAAAACATGTTTTTTAAGTTGTAGAGAATATCACATGAGTTTTGGCCCATATTACACTCTTTTTGGCACATATTGCATGTGTTTTGGCACATTTTTCTTCCAGATTGGTGCATTTTGTCTTTGTTCTGGCCCATTTTGTAGTTTCCCTATTTTTCACTAAATTTGAAGGCTAATACTTTGTGTTTTTGTTTTGCAGGTTTTCCAAATTTGTTGTCAAAGACTCAAACATAAACTACTGACATATTGTAGGGGATGGAAGTGATTTAATTGTTTCCTTTTGGTTAAGTTAGGAACATCGATTAATTAAAAGGTTAATGAACACCATGTCTTTTGTGCTTGATGAATGGTAGGCATATGCTCTCCCCTTAACTGGGTGACCAAAAATCTAGACCCATTTGTGTTTATCTGCAAGTGTGAGTGGAGTATACATCATGTGTTCTCTCTTTATTCATGTAGAATAATGAGTGATAGAACTACGAGTATACTTGCTTGCTTTTGTATATCTTAGAGGGTTTTCCTTGTGGGAAAAAGTAATCACCCAAGGGAATGACCCAACCGATAACAGGCTAAAGCTAAACGACTTCCAGTTGGTATATAAATGTGGGTACTTGAACAAAGGCAAGTATCACGAGGATTGTTCTGACAAGAAGGGAAACAATGGTCTCTTGCCGCATGGATGATCCCCCACGAATGAAATGTCTATATTAAAACCCTTTTTTGTAGCAAGGCCAAAATCCTTAATCTATTTGTTCATGCAAGAATGGTCATTTTGAAGCTGTCACACATTCTTGTTCCTTTTAGTAGAGATGAGAAATATGCCATAGGAGATTCATGGGAATTGATGCTTGGCTGCCCCATATAAGTGAGTGACATAGAGGGGAGCTAGTGGGGTTGAGCATCTAATCATCTGCTATAAGTAAGTGTAGCTGGAGTAAAATCCAAGTGGGAACTCAACAAATATAGTCCTACACAACCTAAGTTGTACATGTTTGATGTGTCTTTACCGATATGTTTTTAAATCCATTTCAAACAAAAACATCACATCTTGAAAGTGAAAACCTTGATTCAGAAAAAACATTCATTGAAACAATCAAGTCTCTCACTGGAAAATCTGAAGAATCAAACAAAGTTCCAAAAAATAATGTTATTCTCCCAGTTTGGCACATCTTGTAAAATTTCTAGTGCATATTGGCTACCTTCTGGTGCATCTTGCACCTATATTCATGCATACTGTCCAAGTTACCAGAGTCAAAACTTACTTATAGAGCATTGTAAAACTTTCTGGCGCATCTTGCAAGTCCTATGGCACATCTTGCACCTGTTCTGGTGCATATTGCACCTGTTTCAGCGCATCTTGCACTTGTTCTAGCACATATTGCACCTGCTCTAGCACATTTTGCAGATCAAAAAACCAATGATCTAAGTTCATCTCCTGTTTGATAGTTAGTCTCATCATGGGAATCCTCAATAGTATTCAATCATTCCTCAGTTTCACCAGCACTCTAAACTTACCAAATAGGTCTAACAAGTGAACATGTCTAGCTATACCAAGATCTAACATCCTAAAGTTCCCAAAATCATTCAAAACATCTCTGATTCTCAAGCTTAGTTTCCTCATCAGGATATACCATCCTTTCATCACGAAACGAAGCTTGCTTAATTAGATTCACCCTAGTTCGCGTTAACAAAATTTTTCATTCTATTTGAACTTGAGTAAACCATTGGCACTCCCAAATTGATGATCAAAGTTTAGTTAAAAATATAACACTTGTATGCCCATTCAAAAAAGGTTACAAAAAAAAAAACTTAAGGAAAAAGGACTTGAAAATCAAAACATTGAAGAGTCGAATCTTGAAAATACAACCATTGAAACTCCAATCACTGAGACTCAAAACATTGAAACTCAAAATAATGAGAAGCAAAACCATCGAGGATGAGATTGAAGAATACCACCTTCACAAATTTTATCAACCTGAAATAGATGAGGATCAATTGAATGATTTAGCTCATCAAATGAAAAAACTTTAGCAAAAAATATGGGATATGCAAGGGGAAACAGCCATAAAAATATATTTTTTGTCAGAAATCTATTCTTATCCATCTAACAAAAATATGGACATGATGACACCTTTTCCACCAAAAACTACATCATCCAAGTTCAATTTCTTTGAATTCTTAAAAAGGTTAAATGAGAAACCCAAATCAAAGTCTTCAAACACAAAGGATATTGAACAATCTTACCATGGCATGCATCTATCTTCATCTCCCATAAGCCAAAGTATACCTCATGATTATTTCACCCAAGTTAACAATTCTATCCAACCACCTTCATCTATCATACCTTCTACATCTAATGATTCGTGTCGATCTCTTAGTCCAAACCATGCTAGCATAGACTCCCTTACACATCAAGATCAAAATATTCTTCCCACTTCATCCAATGATACCAAAATTCTAAAAATTCTTCCAATATTTGACCAAGATCCCATCTATCAAGAATTCTATGATGATCCCCTCCTTTCCCTTTTCATCCACAATGATTCCTTTCCATCTCAAGAGAAAAGTATCCTTTTGAGTTCTTCTTCCATCCCATCGAATGAATTCATACCATCTCATGATTCCATTACATCCCAAGAGCATGATCATTTTCCATCCTATCTAATGATGTCCTATCACTCGATGATCAAGATATGCTTTCTACAAAATCTCATGATTCCCTTCCTCATCAAGATCAATATATGCTTCCATCCGAGGATATTCCTTCATTTCATGAGGATGTTCATCCTTCTCAAGATCAAGCTATTCCTTTCATACCACTTCATGATGATTCTATACCTAATAAAGAGCAAGCTACTCCATATTCTACACCTCATACTTATTTTCCAAGTCAAGATCAAAGTACCCCATCATCCCCATGTGAAGATCCTATCCCACCTATACTAGCCATTCATGAACCCCACACCTACAATTTGGGATCATCCACCTTTTGTTGGAGTTATCAACCCAAGATCTTCAATCTGCAATGCCAAAGAACCTCCACAAGAGATAGAGAGAAGCAACAATGGAAGATGTTATTCCACCAAACAAGGATTGCAATACTATGCAATGCTATATGCCATTACATGCTAGAGATGCCCTGCTTATAAAGGCAACGATGAGAGATAGGATAAGACAAGATCATGACAAGTGTCTTAATCCTATCACATGAGACAACTAACTCATAACTACCTAGGAAAGTGGAAATTCTAGATAAGACAACTAATATCCTAAGTAAATTTAACATGTGAATTAAGTCCCCTAAGTCCCTAGTAAAGGAATAAACTAGGTACAAGACTTATTCAAACCAACACCCCCCCTTAAGTGCAACTTAGGGAGGTACAAACGAATGCAAACATGCAAAAGATGGGTGCCGGCAACTAGGCCTCATGTACAAAAGAAAAAACTCTTACAAGCAGAGAAAAAGAGAAAAACCCTGTGGGAGAAAACTCCTCTCCAAAAGAGAGAAAAGAAACAAATAAAACTAATGAAGGAATGAGGACTCCTCAAGACCCCCCAAAGACAACTTCCTTCACCCCAAGCATCGATCACAACTGAAGATAACGAGGCGATTCCAAAGGTTTAGTGAAGATGTCTGCAACCTACTGATCTGTAGGCAAATACTCCAAGCTGAGAACACCATCCTGGATGAGCTGCCTGATGAAGTGCATGTGGATCTCAATATGCTTAGTACACTGATGCTCCACTAGGTTGCGTGAAATATGAATGGCACTCTGATTGTCACACCAAAGAGTAGTGGGCTGAGTGGAAGGGAATCCGAACTCAGTCATCAACTGTCGAAGCCACAAAACCTCCTGACTAGCCAACACTGCACCTCGATACTCAGCCTCTGTCGATGATAATGCAATAGCTGTTTGCTTCTTGCATGACCATGCAATTGGACCAGAACCAAGGCAAAAGACAAAGCTAGAAGTAGACTTCCAATCATTGACATCACCAGCCCAATCTGAGTCAGTGAAGCCCACAATCTAAGATGCACCTAAAGTGTAGTGAATGCCAAAATGAGTAGTGCCCTGAATGTATCTCAAGATACGATTGGCGGCCTTCTAATGACTCTCATGAGGCTCCTGTGAGAAGCGAGAGACAAGTCCAACCGCAAAGGAAATATCAGGACGACTATGTGTCAAGTACAAAAGACTGCCAACCAACTGCTGATACAAGGTAGGATCAACTGTAGGCGTAGTGCAATTGGTAGATAGTACAACACCTGACTGGAATGGAGTAGGGGCAGGCTTGCAATCAGCCATGCCAAATCTCTGAAGCAAATCAAGAGCATACTTCTGCTGGAAAATGAAGATCCCCTCAGAAGTCTGATGAATTTGAAGACCAAGGAAGTAATGCAAAAGACCAAGGTCGGTCATATCAAATCGCTCCATCAATGCTCGTTGTGTACTCTGAATCATGGAAGTAGAACTCCTTGTGAGAATCAAATCATCCACATAGAGCACAAGTATGAGTAGATCCTCTCCATGTCTCTGTGTATAAACTGTGGGATCAGAATGGCAGCGAGTGTAGCCAGAGCAAGCAAGAAACTATCCATCTTCTCATACCAAGCCCGAGGGGCTTGTTTGAGACCATACAATGAATGTTGAAGCCTGCAAACAAGTGAAGAGTCCTGCACAAAACCTGGTGGCTACTCCATATAGATCTCCTCATGAAGATCCCCATGCAAGAAAGCACTCTTCACATCCATCTGATATACTGACCATCCCTGAGATGCAACTATAGCAAGGACAAGGCGAATAGAATCCATCTTGGCAATAGGAGCAAAGGTCTCGGAATAGTCAATCCCTTCAACTTGAGAAAACCCCTTTGCAACAAGACAAGCCTTGTACTTGTCAATGGAACCATCTGCTGCATACTTGGTACGAACACCCACTTGCACCGAACCAAATTTATTCCCTTAGGAAGAGGCACAAGATCCCAAGTATGATTCTTCATCAAAGAAGAATACTCATCAGCCATAGCACTATCCCACTCTGGAATACTTGAAGCATCTAAAAACTTCTGAGGATCATCTGAAACTGCATGACTCAAAAGACTAATTCCAGAAGTCTGAGAACGAGTGCGGCGAGTGTCTGTGGGATCACCAACAAGAGGACCAGCCTCCTCAAGAGTAACTCGAGCCCATCATGGCCTAGTGGGTGAGTGAGGAGGAGGTTCATCAAGACCATCATCAAAGTCTTCAAGTAGCAAAGTATCATGAATTGAAGAAGACTGAGTTGGTTGTGAGGAAGAAGAAGTCGAAGGAGGATCTGGCTAGGTGAAGGTCTCAAAAAATTGAACATCACGTTGGAAATGAACCTCTCGTGTGTCAGGATCAAACAATCTGTATGCCTTCACATCCTCACAATAACCAACAAAGATGTAACGCTGACTCTTCTTCTCCATGGATTTACGCTGACCATTCAGAATGAATGCCCAAGCCTCACTACCGAATACTCTAAAGAAGGATACATTAGGCTTGCGATGAGACCAAGCCTCCTCAGGGGTCATATTTTGCACTGCCTTGTGGGGCATACGATTCTGAATATAGTTGGCACAATTGACAGCTTCAGCCCAAAAGGCGGGAGCCATGGACCTAGACTGAATCATACAATTGGCCATTTCCCTGAGAGTCCTGTTCTTTCTCTCCGCCACACCATTCTGCTGAGGAGTGTAAGGAACTGTGTGCTGATGAAGAATACCATGCACACTGCAAAAATCCTAAAATGCCTGATTGACATACTCCCCCCCATTATCTATGCGTATCTGTCAAAGAGAAAAACTTGACTGCTTCTCCACAAATGTTTTGAAGGTCTTGAAGTTGGTGAGGACTTCACTCTTGAGCTTCAGAAAATAGACCCATGTCCAGCGGGAAAAATCATCAATGAATGTTAGCACATACTTGGCCCCTAAAAAAGGAGTTGGGAATGACATAAGATCACTATGGACCAACTCAAGGGGTGCGGTTGCACGTGTAGCGTGACCCTTAGGAAAAGGATCTTGATGTTGCTTGCCAAGAACACATCCTTGACAAACACCATCTGTGCATGTGATCTTTGGAAGACCAACCACTAAGTTATGTGCTTTCATTTGTTGAAGATATCTATAATTCAAGTGCCCAAATCTCTCATGCCAAAGCTTGCTCATTGAATCAGCATGAGCAACAAAACATGAACCCGATGAAGACTCAAATCCATCAAATCGATACAAATGATTCTCATGATCAACTACCCCTGTAGCAACAACCTTCTCAGGATCTTGCAACTGTCTAATAGTCACATTTTGTGGAGTAAACTCAACTAACTTCCCATCTCCAGAATGACAAATCTGATATATGGAAAGAAGATTCGCTGAAATATTAGGAACAAGAAGAACATCCTCAATGCACCCATCTAGCATCTGAACGGAGCCTGTCTCCAAAACTGGAATCTGTGAAGAGTTCCCAACTGCAATATGAGAAGTAGAAGTATGAACTATGGAATCAAGAATATCATGTGAATTTGTCATGTGATGTGAAGCACCTGAATCAAGAATCCAACTATCTGAAGGTGAATGCATAGCTCGTGCAGAAAGAGCTTGCCCTTTGCCCATGGAAGAAGGCTTAGCCACTGAAATATTGTGCTTCTTCATAGCTTCCTCTAAGGCCTCTAATCTCTTAAAGCAATGAGATGCATCATGCCCAGTTTTTCCACAAAATGAACAAGGATCTCCTTTCTTTTTCTTGGACTTAGAAGAAGAATCTCCAGAGGTAGAAGAAGAAGGAGATTGAGTGGACTTCTGATTGTTCTTCGGCTTCGGTTTGGAGGGATTCTCACTACCAGAAGATCATTCTGCTTTGGGCTTCTTCTTGTTCTTTCCTTTACCCTGGGATGATTGAGCCATTAGAGCATGATTCTTAGAATTAGGTAAGGCATCCAACTGAATTAACTTGGCCTCCTCCCTAGTAAGATGCTCACAAAACAACTCAAATGTAGGCATTTTGTAATCTTTCCCTATTGCATCCATAGTTGAATAGAAAGTAGAAGAAAACACTTGATAAGGGCCCTTTAACTTAGACAGAATCAAGAAGATACATTCATCACTAGATACATCATGTCCACATCCTTTCAACTGTGACAAAATCATCTTGAATTGTGCAAGAAAATCCTGCATTGAAGGAAACGCATCTGGAGAGAGAGATTGTAGTTCTGCTTGAAGTTGCAAGGTTCTGAAATGATTTATTTTACCATACAATTCTTCAAGTTTGTCCCAAACATTCTTAGGTGTTTTGCACTCTGAAATATGAAACAACAAATTATCAGATACATGTAAGCCAATGAGCCCTTTTGCTTCATCCATTTTACATCTATGGACAAACTTTTCATAATCCCTTGTAAATTCAGGTTGTTTTGCATCTAACATTGGCCATAGACCCTTAGATTGTAACAATTGAGTCATTTTTAGCTTCCATGTATGATAATTGTGTGGAGTGAGTGGTTCAATTTGCTGTAGATCCACCATGAACACCAAAAGAAAAGGACAATGTGGCACTTAAATTGTTCCTTTCACCCCCCCAGAATGTATTAAAACTCAATTTGCAACCCCCCCAGCAAATTACAATGAAGAATTTGTGCAATTTTTACAAGTGACAAGCTCAAATCAACCGTTTATAACACACGGTGATTTTTACAATTTTCAGAAAAAAGAGCTTGCAAAAATTGAAAATTGAGGTTACAAACAGATTCCTTGCGATTTTTTGATCAATTTCAAAAAAAAGTTTGCCAAATTTCGACTTCGTTGGCAAAAGTTACATCAAGAATAAGCAATAAATGCACTTGTACCTTCAAGCTGAAAAATCTGGCAAAAAATGGAAAAATCTGGAATATTCACCTGCACCATTGCGAAGATCGTCGAACTAGCTTTCCAACGATATCTTGTTTGCGAAAATCTGACTTCGTGGCGAAAAGTTATGCAAAAATTAAAAAAATGCCTATTTTAGGCACTGTGAACACTAACTGGGAGCTATATTTGAGCCCTCGGGTCTGGCGGTCGGTCATCAATGTGACCAGGCGCTGGCGGCTGGAGGCTGGCGAAGCAGTCGCGGTGGTGACTGTTAGCGGTGGAGACTGCGGTTTGGAAGAAACCGCCCGCTGGCAGTTAAGCAGAAGTCGTTGGCGGCTTTTAAGCCGCTGGCCGTTGGCGGTTAAGAACCCACGGGACTATAAACAGTCCACAGACTGTTAAAGTCTGCGGGGGCTTTTAAAAGCCACGGGCCCCGCTCAAATGCCCAATGCTATAAGCGCTTAAAAATTTTATATATATTTTTTTGAAATTTTTTTAAATAAAATAAAAATGCCGATAGAAAAAGAATTTGAAATATAATTTTTTTTGAAAATTTTTTGATGACGTCGTATTTGCGCGGGGGGCCGTACAGCTCCTCGGCTAAAAAATTTTTGCTCCGAAGACAACTTTTGCTGAATATAGGCAAATTATATATCAAAAAAATCGAAAACGGCCACCCGGATGCAATGGAAGACTTATTTTTGGCTCAAAGTGCTCCTATAAAAAGTTGTTCACTAGATCTAAGCTTGAAACCCTTCTTTGCCAAAGTTGCCAATGGTGACGAAATTGAGTGAAACAAAAGCCAGATCTGACTTTTTCGAGCCTCCTAAACGCAATGGGACAGCCTAAAATACTGCCACTATAGCCAAAAGCGCTGCAATCACCAGATCTCACCAAAATGCAAGCATGCAATATAGGATACAAGAACTCAAAATATGACAATAGAAATTGATGGAAACTCTCTAATAAAGAAATGGAAGGGGCTTTCCAGATTCAAAGCTCTAATACCATGTTGGAGTTATCAACCCAAGATCTTCAATCTGCAATGCCAAAGAACCTCCACAAGAGATAGAGAGAAGCAACAATGGAAGATGATATTCCACCAAACAAGGATTGCAATACTATACAATGCTATATGCCATTACATGCTAGAGATGCCTTGCTTATAAAGGCAAGGATGAGAGATAGGATAAGACAAGATCATGACAAGTGTCTTAATCCTATCACATGAGACAACTAACTCATAACTACCTAGGAAAGTGGAAATTCTAGATAAGACAACTAATACTTATCTAGATATGACAACTAATATCCTAAGTAAACTTAACATGTGAATTAAGTCCCCTAAGTCCCAAGTAAAGGAATAAACTAGGTACAAGACTTATTCACACCAACACCTTTATCCACTCCGGTTTACTTCCAACACCTATCCTTTCATCCATTTCATATCCTCCCTAGAATAGACTTGCATCTTGTCTCACAAACAATACATATCCCATTGGTAAACGAATCTGTCAAAGTATGAACTACAAAGGAAAAAGATTTGGCCTTCATGAACAAGGTATCCTAGAACCCCTTTTTGCTCAAGAAAACCCATATTACCATGGCCTTGGTTATACACCTAAGTGTCCTAGTTCATCAAACCTGCCATCTATCCTAGGTCATCATCCTGATCCACCAAACCTTCCATCTATCTTAGGTCCTCATCCTAGTTCATAAAACCTTTCATCTATCCTAGGTCCATATCCTATTCCTCAAGAACAACAAGGCACACATCCTTGATGCCCTTTCAAAATTCTACCTCCAACAACTCATCCATGATACCTCCATACCATTCATCTCCATCCATCTCTCCTATTTCTCTTGGAAGCAATTTGGGTGCCAAATGTCAAAAGCTTCCATATCAAAATTCACATGTATCAAAGGATCAACATGTCTCCTTGAAGATGCATTCAAAAATAAAAGAAAATTTGATCCATAATCAAAAGAAAAATAAAAAAGGCCACAAAGGCCCATAAAAAAAAAATAAAAAATTTCATATACCACAAAGGTCCATAAATCAAAATGAAATTTCAAAATTCCACAAAGGCCCATGAAAGCAAAAAGGAAATTTTCAAATACCACAAAGGTCTATAAATCAAAGAGAAAAATTTCAAAGGCTACAAAGGCCCACAAAGCCAATATCAAATTCAACAATCATGTGGATTCCTAAAAGTCTCATAGAAGCAATAAAATCTAAATTGGCATCCAAATTTGCCGATCCAAAAGCTTCCTCCAATCTTCCATTGAAAAACCTCTCACCTTCCAAATCCATTTTCCCTCCATCACTCACCCACCCTTCAAGGTGTGTGCCAATGTTGATCTTTCCATGCTTTCCATATATCCATCAACAAACCTTTCAACCTCCTATCCATTATCCCATCATATCCTAAATCTGTCGACATTTAGGAGTCTAATTTCCCATTGTCATGGTTTATTAGAGCATGTATTTGAGAGATAATTGGTTGTGAAACTTGATGCTTAAGTCCTTCCATCTTCCTATCATGCATATATTATCTTCCAAATTTCCGCCTTTGATCTTGACAAAGTTAAGGATCTTCCTAAACATCATATATCTTATCCTATACGCTTTATCCATATCTTTCGTACCATATCTTTTGTCTTATCCATATTTCATCATTCTTACTAAATACATCCTTTCTTCCTTTTCTTGTTCTTGATGAGGAATGGGGGAAAATTACTTGAGCCTTGTGTCCATATCCTATCTAGTTGATCTTGATCATCCCATTCATTATCTTTATCCTCGTTTTCTTCCATTCCATATCTCCTAGCTTATCAAAATCCATGTCATCATGTCTCTTTGCAACCTTGAATCTTATCATGCAAATCATATTTGAGCCTAGCTCTAAAAAATTATCCAATCATCATATCTTTTGTCAATCAATCATCCAAAATCATCAATCTTATTGTACTTAGAGGAAATCAATGATCCTAAGTACTTATCTTCATCATGCTTTATGGAATCAATCATTCTTGGCATCTTAATCAATCAACCATTATCATCTTTCGGCAAGAGATATGTTGTTGGTGTGACATGTTTTGTAGTGAATCTTTCATTTTGACCTATCATTTATTCATGGTTACATTATCTCTATTGCAGGGCATCTTGTTTCTTCAATTGGTCATCTCATTCCATCTTAAATATCTTGAGAAAATCCAAAAAAAAAGTCTTGAAAAAATACCAAAAAACATCAGAAAATGTCCTAAAAAATGGTTACCTTGATGAAAACCTGGCAAACAAGTTTCTTGGTAACAAAAAATAAATAAATAAGATAAAAAATCCAAAAAAATCAGAAAAAGAGAAAACTACAAAAAAAATCAGAAAAAGAGAAAAATACAAAAAAAACTAGAAAAGGAGAAAAAAAAGTGAAAAATCAAAAGGATAAATTTTTTTTCATAAAATCTAAAAAAGTGCAATAAAAACAAGTAGTGAAAACCTGGCAATAGGAACTATTTGTGATAGGCTAGCTTTTTCCATCTATCTGAGCATGTCGACCATTCACTTTTGCCACCAATCTGCCTATCCTCGGAAAGCACCATGTACATATCCTGGCATTGCGGTCGTGTCTCACCCTAGACTGGGGGAAAAATCCTGAACTCACTGGGGGTAATAAAATTTGAGCTTGAACCAACAGACAAACAATAGTAGTGCAACACAACCCAAAACAATGATCATAGTGCAATTCAACATTGAACATCAACATGTACGCATCAACCATCCAAATCAAATAGCCAAATCAATCAAATCAAAAAGAAAACTTCAAATGGATGATGTTTCTTCTGAATCATGGGTTCATCACGTCACACTCGAATGCTCATCTATTGAACTTTGATTTTTGTTATCATATCTTTGGAGAACTTCTTGAGCCAGGAAGGAGAATGATTTTTCTTTGTCTGTTGTCTATGAGTTGATCATTATTACTGTGCAAATTGTCACAAGAAGTGCGCTACAAAGTATCATTGATGACATCTTGAATTTGTATAGGAAAAGGATTAACTCTTTTCTGTTTACGCAAGCAATACTCAAGTCATCTCAGTTTAATTATACTTAGATGCTTGTGTTAACTTGCACTATCAAACATCATGAAAGTAGTACTCAGGTCATCATGGTCTAAATATACCATTGATGCTTGTACTCACTTTCAACATTTTAAAGGTCCAATGATGATAAAAAGCACGAAAAATTGGCTGTTACGAATGACAACTTTTGCATTTGTGATCTTCATGGTTAGAGTAGATTGCTTCCATGGTAGTCTTCATTTGTATTTATGGGGTTTTCAAAACTACAACAATGATGTTATCTCTTGCATTAAGGGATTGAGTACACTTGGCATTGCTAGAAAAACATCATTTTCATATAGTTGCATATCACTTGCATTATCATGTGCATCAATTAGAAAAAATTCTCATTTAGTTGCATATTAGTTGCATCATCATTTGCATACATTAGAAAATGCTACAACATCATTCATCCATTCATGCATCACATCATAATATTTGCATCAAAAAACACAAAAAGACGTGCATCGCATCTCATTTACATAATCAAAATCATTTCATATAGTGGCATTAGGAGAGTGGTTCACTAAGCTTAAATGAGTGAGTCTCTTCATATTTCCAAAAGAATTGGGAAATATGTCACGTGTTGTGAAGCTTAATTTAACAAAGAATCAACTGCCGACAACCTTCCCACAACTCTTGGAAGTTGGGTAGATTCACTGATTTAAGCTTAAGTCCCTAGAACACAATCATCTACATAATCATTTTCATAACATAATCATATCATCATCACAAAGCATCATAAACATCATTTACCTAACATTGTATCTCATTATCATTACATCCGTACATAACCAATATGAAGATCACATTTCATCACATATCCTCATTGCATAATCAAATCCATCTCACATAGCATAAAGCATCATTTGTGTAAATCCTTAAAAAAATATAGAATCATCCATCATGCATTATCATATCATATCATCATTGCATACATAATCATATCATCATTGCATACATCATCATAGAATTAGGTACCATCATACAATCATTTCATATGAACATTCATTCATTCATCACATCATTTATGTGCATTGGAAAAATACAAAAACATAAAATGCATCACATTTCATTGACATAATAGGATCCATCACATACAACATATAAACATCATTCATAAAGAATCATAGAATCATAACACATCAGTTGCATCATCATTTGCATCCATAACAATCATATCCTCATCATGTAGAACATCACATATCATCCTAAAATAGAAATCAAATGCATCCATCATCATCATCATCATATAAACATCATATAGACACATAGATCATAATCATCTCCGCATATCATATAACCTCAAAATCATAATGTCAAAGTGTACAAGGATATCCAAGGGTATAAAGAGATACATCAACAAAGTGGCATAAATCACAAAATCTTTCACTAAATAAGTGTATACATCAACTATTAGTACATCATCAAGTCTCAGTGCATTAGTCAATCCTATACTGGGGCATATCAATCAATCAAAGAAGTCAAACCACATCGCCTAATCAAATCTAAATCTACCTGCACCAGATGCAGAAATCCTCCTATGATCATAACATATCACAAATCAACAATCTTATCAATCAATCAAATCTAATTGTCTCTAATGATACTTTGATCAAATCTTGTGAGCATCTATCATTGATCTTCACCTATCATGAGGTCAATCATCAATCTATCATTGATCCTCGCCTATCATGAAGTCAATCATCAATGTATCATTGATCCTCGCCTATCATGAGGTCGCTCATCAATGTATCATTGATCCTCACCTATCATGAGGTCAATTATCAATCTATCATTGATCCTTTCCTATCATGAGGTCAATCATAAATCTATCAAATCAACCTCGCCTATCATGAGGTCAATCATGAATCTATCATTGATCCTCACCTATCATGAGTATAATCATCAACATCCTATCATTGACCCTCACCTATCACTAGGTCAATCATCATCATCTTATCATTGATCCTCACCTATCATGGGGTCAATCATCAACTATCACATCTACATCATCAAATCAATTGACTGAACACAATCATCAAACATCAAACACAAGGAGGCAACATAAGGCATTAATTAATCAATTAATCAATCTGGTAGGCTCAATCTTCTTTTTGGAGAGATAAATCATTTCTGGATCATAAAATTTTGAAATCATTAGAAAATCATCAAAATTTTCAAAAAATTTAAAAAATCCTAAAAATTCCAAAATTCACCGATTTCTCTCCCGAGGGGGCATATATATGTCATCACCTAAAAATTAGTGTCTAGGGCATCAATTTTTTTTCTTTCTTGGCATCGGTATCAAATTTTTCTTTGAAGCAACATGTAAACACATTACTTCAAAGAGGGAAACAATGTATACATCTAAAATCAGTCATGGCATTTAATTAATTAAATAGTAGTTATTTAATTAATATTTCAACTACATATAAATAAATTCTCAATTTATTTATATTTTTCATATTCTAAATTCTCCAAATCTAAAATCATATTCTTCTAAATTAATTAAATAAACAAATTTTCATAAGCTTGTTTTATTTTATTAATCTTCACTAATCTCAATTAGGAATTCAAGCACATGTCTACAACTTTTTGTGTCACCTCACCAAGGTCACATGAAATTAAATAATTCTAATTTTTAATTAGAATTATCTTCAACTAATTTTAAAGCACATGGCTTATTCCTCACACACTTCCTCCAATTTTCAAACACATGGTCTTTTCTTCCCACACTTGAGTCTTCCATACATTTGGCATGTTGCCCATTGGTCAAGAGATTCCTCCATCCAAATGGCATGTTGTCTTTGGTCAAGGGGACAACATCTTGATTCTCTCCATCTCCACTGTTCATTCTTCTTGTTCAAATATGGACCGTCGATTGTTGCCACCTCACAAGATGCTTGGAAAAGGCTATAAATACAACCCTTTGGCATTGTATTTTGCATCCAATTTTGAATAGAGCTATCACACAAAAAGATCATTTGAGCTTGGGAGCACTTTGGAGTCTTATAGTTACATTTTATGCCATGTTTTGCATCATAGTTAGATCTAAGTGTAATACTTTGCTTCATAGTTGCATTTTATGTCATCCTTTGCATCATAGTTGCATTTTAGATTAGCATTTCCATATTTTGCATTTGAGCATATGTAGAATCATTCCATCTCAATACCATAGTATCTACCTTGAATAATCTAGCATCATCATCCATTCATCATAGTATCTATCATCATTTTTATCATATAGTTTCATGTAGGAATTTAATTGGCTTTCATGTTGAATACTAATCTCATTTCTTAAGTGTCATTCTAATAACCTTTATGCACATAGAAATCTAAGGGCCAAAGGGTTAAAGAAATATTTAAGAATAGAGGACAATGAGACGTTCTTAAAAGATTTGTTTTGTTGCAATTTAGAGTAGCTTTTTTTCTTTGAATCTTTGATATAATTCATTTCATTAAGGTTTGAGTTGATTTACTAAATTTTCACATTTCACACACACACACCCACAACTCATTTATATGGACCAACAAGGACCACTAGTTTTAGATTTATTCAAAATCGATGAGGTGATTTCAAAATTCATGGGACTTCGGGACAACTTATCATGGCAAGATCACAAATCAGGCTTCAACATAGAGCTCAGTACAAGGGCATACTATGGGGAGACGATTGAATCCTTTAGTCATAAAATAAATGAAATGCAATTAACATGCAAATCCTTGAGTGAAAACCACCTAGTGGCACTCTCTGGTCCCAAAATAGTAAAAAAAAGGATGCATCTAATGGTGAAAACCTTCTTGAGGTGCCCAAGGATGAAGGATTCAATCTCCCCCTTAGTGCAATGCATCCAGAAAAGTCAGTAGTACTAGCAGAAAAGGCTACTCCAATCAATGTGGGAATAAAAGAACCTAAGATCACCTTATATGTTGAATCCTTGTTAGATGAAGAACAAAAGAACCTTGCAACATTCCTTAAAGAGAGAAGAGGTAACTTTGCATGGTCATACACATATATGTCAGGCCTTGATCCAGAAGTGGTTGTACATCACTTAGCAGTTTATCCTGATGCCAAATCAGTCAAGAAAAAATTAAGATGCACCCTCAGATAGCACTCTTGGTTAAATTAGAACTACAAAAGCTTCTTGACATTAGATTCATCCAACCGATAGATTATCCTAAGTGGGTTTCAAACCTGGTACTACTCTCAAAACCCATTGGGGGCATTATAATATGTACTGATTTTAGAGATCTGAACAAGGCGTGTCCAAAGGATGACTTCTCTCTTCCAAACATCAATCTCATTGTGGATTTAACAACTAGGCAGGAAATGTTGTCGCTCGTGGATGGTTTTTTAGGCTACAATCAAATCATAATCACCAAAGAGGATCAACATAAAACTACCTTAACTTGTCCATGATGGGGAACCTACTACTAGAATGTGATGCCATTTGGGTTAAAGAATGCAAGAGCTACCTATCAAAGAGCAGTGGCACTCATATTTCACGACATGATCCACAAAATAGTTGAAGATTATGTGGATGATAATTTTGGAAATATCAAAGAAGAGAAGTGAGCGCATACAAGTCCTAGGACCTATCTTTGACAAAATTGAAGAATACAAGGTATGACTAAATCCAAAAAAGTGTGTGTCCGGGATGACATCAAGAAAACCTCTTGGCTTTATCATTTCACAAAGAGGGATAGAAATTGATCCAACAAAGGTAAAAGCTATCCTAGACATGGAACCACCACAGACATTGAAACAAATGAGAGGATTACAAGGAAGGTTGCAATCCATCAGAAGGTTCATAGCTTAGCTATCATATAAGACTCATCCCTTTTCACATCTTCTCCATAAAGGGGTAACCTACAAATGGGATGACAAATAAAGCTTTCCAACAAATCAAGGATTATCTACTAACACCTCTAGTGCTCATTCCACCGATACCAAACAAGCCATTGATCCTGTACATCTCAACAACACCAGCAACACTAGGAGATCTCTTAGCACAACATGATGAAAACATAAAGGGAAGAGCCATATACTACATCAACAAAAATTTTGTAAGCTATGGAATGAACTATTCACCCATTGAGAAAGCATGCCTAGTGGTAGTTTTCGCTTCGCAAAAGTTCATGCATTACATTTTGTCACACCAAATCAAGCTCATCGAGAAGATTGATACATTAAAATATCTATTATCCAAAGCAACCCTCACGGGACGAATGGCTAAATGGGTAATGATCTTGATAGAGTTTGACATAGAGTATGTGGAGCACAAGGCAATCAAAGGACAAGTGATAACATACCAGCTAGCAGAAGCACCCATCTATGATGAGAATCCTTTAATATCTGAGTTTCTTGATGAATCAATGTTTCTTATTAATTTCATAGCTCAATGGAAGATGTACTTTGATGGATTTTTCACCCAACATGATTAGGAGCTGACATTCTTTTCATCACCCCCAAGGTGATTGCATCCCAAAATAATATAGGCTATCATTCCCATGTACCAATAACATTGTTGAGTACGAAGCCTTGATCACAAGCCTTAGGTTAGTTGTCTGCTCCTTGCTTCCATGGGTTTTGTCTCACTAGTTAGCGGATGAGTCTGCCCTCGGATGCCCTTTTTCCCAGAACCACCCATGCCTACCATCCTCTATTCGCCTTGGGTTTGCATCATTCAACCAGTTGGTGTTTGGATGCTGAGCGCCTTCATATGACCTCCATGACCATCTCCAGGTCTTTGATACCGATCTCGTGTTCACATCCATGGGAGTGCAAGTTTGTTCCCTACCTTGCTCCTCAACCACAGTTCCACTTGGATTGTTGTTCCTTCCTTCTGTATCCCGGGTGGATTTCATCCACCCAACTTCCTCCCTCAAAGATCCATTGCGATACATGTTCTCCTCCATTCCACCATTTTTCTACGTTCTCCATTCACACGGTTTTCCAATTCAATTCCACCCCATACTTTGCCTCCTAAGTCTCATGCCTTTTTTCACTCCTCTTCACACATTTTCCAAATTTCCCCCATCGTAATTGTGTGCATTGACCTTAGATGATCTTAATTTTCATAATAATTTTATTAGTATATATAAATTTTATTAATATTGTATAAGGCTTATAAATATTAATAATTATTATATTAAAATATGTATATTTGTTTAAAATCATATATATATATATATTATATTTTTTTACATTTTTTTGTACGAACAAACCCAAACCCCCAAAAAAATTAACTCGAACCCTCGAACGTGAACCCAAACTAATACCATAATTGGCAACTTAGTTTAACAACAATACATTATTAAAATGATTTTTTTAGGTTAACAGAGTATTTAGTATATAGGAATAACTTGTTAACTTGTTAGTTGTGTGTCAATATCATTGGGTATCAACTATTAAATGACTTGATATGGATAATATTAGAGAAAAACTGTTTGATTATTGGTACCAATAATTTCAATGAGTGTTATAGTTGTATACCATGGTTCAAGGGTCTAAAAGCCTTGCTTTTGACATGCTTTATGAATATTAATGTCATGGAATCATATTTGATGATGTGGACTTGAAACCTTAGATTTGAGCAACAAACTTGTGAAGTAAGTTGCTATAAAAATTTGAAAGTCATTTGAAATTGTCATGATTTTCTCTTTGAGAGGTGCAAAGTTGGGTACACAATCACTGGGTCTTTTTTGTTGTATAAAAGTAGGGAAACCATAGCAGTTGGCACTTTTGCATATACAATGAAATTTCATCAGCAATAGGAAACACCACAAAACATAATTAGTTGGAAGTCATAATTAATAAATGGTTGTTACATAGTTTTGGGACTTACACTCACCAGGCCCATTTCAAGCTTGGTAATAGAAAATAAAAGAACTTCATATTTAAGTAAACAGGATTTTCCAATTCAAAATAACAACAATAACATATGAATCAAAATTGGACATACCCTCAAAGTGTTGTAACAAACTGCAAACTTTTATATTTCAATGGACTGGTCATTATGTTATACCTAGTAGATGCCAATTTGAGAAATTACTCATGATTCAATAATCTTGAGGTCATTCATAGATTAAGTTTAAACACATTGCTTGAGGTATAGAGAAGCTCCTGCTAAACAAATGAATAATGAAAATGAAGATTTGTGTTTTAAGTTTTATATTTAGTTTTTTCGGTGTAACCTGGGGAGGCATCCCTTGGTTCTTACACAAGCTCCCTAAGTTTTACCCAAATTACCCCATATGAGGATGTTAGGGGTGCTGGGAGATAGAAAAAATATCCCCTTTCCATCCCCAATTTGTCAAAATTTTAAGGAACATCCTTAAGACGTCTTGCGATACTAGAGTATGTTTCTTTGACATCCTCTTTCTATAAAAATGTTTTGGGGATGCCTTGGTGTTCCTGCCCTTTCTGTGACACCCTAGGAATATCAAGACACTCCCTATTTGTAACTATACAAAAACCCTAGCCTTTTATGGAGGACCTACATTCACAACACAAAATGACATGCACTAGGATGGTTCTGGCTGCCCCTAGACTCCCACTTTGGTTTTAGAAAACAAAAAACAAAAAATGTTTTTTACATTGCGTTGAAAGAAAAATGTTTTTTTCCAAATTTTCCTCAATTAGATCTCAAATATTTTAATTTCATTTATAGTTTTGGTTTGCCAAGTTAATTTGAGTCCAATTAATGCTACTATGATATTTAAATAAGCCATTTTGATTTCTTTAACATTTATGATTTGACAATTCACATTGAATCATCAATTATCAACTGTATTCTTAATTCTATATTTAATTTTTTTGCATTTCATGTGATTCCAAGTAATGCTGCTATAATTTTTGTTTATATGATATAAGCCATTTTGATTTTCTTAACATTTATGATTTGACAATTGACAATGAATTATTAACTATCAGTTATGTTCTCAATTGTCTAATTAGCTGTAAAATCTAGGAGCTTTTTTGGTGTCCGTATAACCCTATCCGCCCTCCTAGAAACTTGAAGAACACTGAGCTTTTTATATAATGTTTTAATTTGTTAAAATAAGGTGGGGCCAAGATTGTTCGAGTTCAATAAGTTCTAAAAAACACAGAAAATGTAGAAGGCTCTGCAAAAAGTTTTGGTTTTAAGCATTCGACAATTTTCATACCAGCTGCCTCTATTACTATTCGATCATGTAATCTATTGATTCATTTTTATGCTCTATGGCGGAATCCTTCCAAATCTCCTTTGGCCTATATATACATAGGTTAAGCAATATCTCATGCATCTAACAGCGAGCCATTTTCATTTTCTGTTATCAAAGGTCTTTACTTTTTGGCAAACATGGGCTAATCACATGTTACTTTTTGGCAAACATGGGCTAATCACATGTTAATATGTATAGATTAATGCAAGTGTACTCATCATGGCCCATGGGGAGTGCCTAAGAAATGAGGCAGTTAAATGAAAATAAATAAGAAAAAGAAAAACAATGTTTGAGAGAGAATTTATGCTCACAATGCATACATACAATGGGTGCTTCGATCTAGTTGTAATGCACTCCCTCACAATGCATATCATAGGGACCACCATTGAGAGAGAGCTAATTTCACATTTTCTTGGTTGTAATTACACAATGTCTAATGTTAATAACTGTGTTACTATTTCTCTATAGACTCAGTTATGTTGATGCATGTGTTTCTGGTTTACTTGAACATCAGTGTTGATGACTTATCTATCCCATTAAGTATGACCACCATTTCTTTTAACCTCAAATAATATGCTTTTAGAAATGTATTGATTGTTTTTATCTGATAATTTGTTGATTTGGTTAAGATGAATATGTAATACCTAGAACATCGTTCTGAATCAAAGTGCAATGGACACTTGAGTAGTCCACACAGAAATAAATTCTCATAATTCAGTGCATTGATTAGTGGGTACTAAACTTGATGTAAAAACGACAACAATAGATATCATCTTTGGGTATTGAATAGTAGGTAGGAGACAAAGAAATTAATTGCTGCACTAAATCATAAGCTATTCAGTAATTAAATTAAAACATAAATTTAAAGTAATTAAATAAGTGAAATAAAATAAAAATAAAAATGAGTATATAAAATCAAATTACTTTTATGTAAAAAAAGCAGTTCTTCAAATTAAAAGTATCTTAAATGGAGATCGTCTAAATGGCATTGGTATTGTTGGTCCTTCTTGCCATGTACCGTGCAAATCAAAAGAGGAAAATGCAAATCATTTGCTTCTCAATTGTCCATTCACTAGCATATGCTGGGATTGATTGCGAAGTAGGCTCAATTGGAAAGGGGCTCTACCAAATGACTTAAGGAGAATTACTCAAAAGTTGACCAAGGATACAAAATTTCCTATGAGAAGGTATATGGATGTCCAACCCTTAATGTTAATTTCCTAAGTATGGAAATAAAGAAATAATATGATTTTCAATGGGAACGAAAATGTGGAAGAAGTCATTAGAGAAATACTATGTGAAGGTGATGGCAAAAGTACATTCTTCCTCTCTAAAATCGTTCACAAGTTGGGCTGGAGCAAGGATGAAAAATTGGGAGTACTTTAAATTATTGTCAAAACTAAACATAAGTGACTCACAAATGAAGATAAATAGATCTAAAATCAAAAGGAACCCTCCAACAAGAAGAAACTAAAACTAAATTTTGACGGAACAACCAAAAGAAGCCCCCACATATTGGTTGCAGGGGTGGCCATAAGGAATGAACATGGTGGTTTGATATGGGCTTTTTCCCAAAAGCTACCGATAGAATCCACCAACGAGCCAAAATTCATGGCATTGCTAGCAGGACTACAGCTTTGTAAGAGGGAGAAACTATCAAGTATAGATATGGAAGGGGATTCACAAATATGTATTAAAGCGATCAAAAAAGGAGAGTGGTTGATAACTAGAAATTAAAGAACACAGGGAAATCAATTTAGAATTTGCTGGACAAAATAGAAGAAAAACCAATTAACCACCGCCATCGAGAAGGAAATGGCACAACATATTTTTTGGCCAACAAAGCCTGCGAACAATTTGATGATGAGATTATTACCAAACATAGTCACAGCTGGGAAGATATTCCCTTGTGATCACATATCGAATGGTGCAGATGGGTTTCAAATTGTCAACTTTAGTATACATTGAGAGATACATAGACTATCTGTAAATCAGATAAGATTCCATGGAATTCTTGGGCTTCTCCAATAAGAATGATCACCATGACTGGCCTCTCATTTTGCTTAAAAGCTTAATGCAGATTTCAAGCTATTCCTGCCTTTGCTATGTGGAGAACGTTTCAACCCAATTCAAAAGGATTTTTAAAGCCAATGAAGAAGAAGTATAGAACACAATAAGGAAGATAGTCAACAATAGCATTTTCCGAATATAAGAGATATTTCTGGAAAATATCATTCTGGTTCTTGGTAGGAAGCATTGGGGAGATTTGGCAATTGATAATTTTTTACAAGACCACCTAAAACCAATGGCATCAATAGTAGTAAGGTCCTTCAACACACAACCAAATGAAGTATTGAGAGTATATTTGATATTACCAAGGCTCAATCAAATGAAGACACTAAACAGAGATGGAACTGAAAGGAACAATAAGGAATTAAAGATATCAAGTTTCCACAATCCATCTTATTATTTGAGTATGATTTCTGGATTTGATTGTGTTGCTGTTTTTTGTCATCAACGTATCAAATCACACTGATGATGGATCACGTAGTGTGATTCAAAACATTGATGACAAAAAATAGCGACACAATCAAATCCAGAAATCATGCACAAATAACAATAAGGAAGTTTTCAACTTCTATATGGGATACTATGATTTCATGTTATACTCAAATTTTATTGAGCATGTTATTTAGGTATCTACATGTACTAATACATCATAGATATTGAAGACCAACATTTCTGCTATCTGAAAGTTCTTAAAGTTCTTATGGGATGATTATGTAAATTTGATGTTATTAATATAGAGGGCGTTATTTTCATGGTAGTAATTTATGGATACAAAAAACTCATCAAATAAAAATAAAGTCAATAATTGCAAAGTAAAATAAAATAAAATAATCTTTAAATAATTTCAAAGTAAAATAAAATAACTCTTTATCTAAATGAAATAATTCAAGATTAATATTTCTTGACTTTTTAAGATATATGTATTTAAGATATCTATATTAGTTTATTCTATTGTATACATAATTTAATTAACATTTGTAAAGAATTAAAAATTTTGACACAAAACCACCTAAAAAATGATCTACCATTCTTATGAAAGGGGTGTATAATAAAAGATTCAAAAATAAGAAACAATGCTTTCTATACACCTAATAAATGAAAGATAACTATAATAAGACAAAAATGGGTTTCAAAGAAGAATTTTGTAGGGGTGTAACATGTCTTTGTTTATGTATCAAACAAAGAAGGGGAAGAGTGATGGTGTTTGTTCTCTTACTCGTTATATGAAACCTAGTTTCAAATGACATTGTCAAGCCATCTAGTAATGTAGATTTAGACAGTTTGGGATCTTTGTACATTATGTTTGGTTTGACATGCCTTATGGCTATGATTATGGACCTTTTCAGGTGGGTGGAAAGATCTTGGGTGAAATGGTCATTGTGCCTTCTAGTCTTGGTGATCAAGTTAATGCCTCAAATACTAGAGATTTTCTTCCTAGTGATCTAATGCTTCTTGTGCATGGCATCACTTTTGGTTCCTATTATGCTCTTATGTCATTTTCTGTGACTATGAGGCATTCTTCGTCAGTGGTTGCCACTCACCCTCCTCCTTGTAAATTTGGTAAATAATGAGATTATAATATTTATAGAAGAGCCTTGCTCTTATAGAATTTACAAACCCTCAAAATTAAGGAGTAGCAGTAGTTAACTTAACGTTAACTAGTACGATATAGGTAGTTAACAGATACAAAAGTAGAAGTTAACTAACACGGTACAAACAGTTAACTAAACATTAATTGGATGATAGAAAAATAGTTAATTGAAGCAAACTAAAGCTAAAAAGCAGAAAGATGCTAAAAGTAGAGTAAGTTAACTACAAGTAAACTTACGACTAACTAAAGACTAAATAAAGCTAAGATGACCATTAATATTACATTTAATATTTTAATACCCTTCCTTAATGGTCATCGTACAAATAAAAACTAATTCTACCCATATTGTGTTGGTCATCAAAATGCATAGTGTGTAGACTCTTGCTCAATCTGCTCTACCACTGGACCACTTTGCTGAGACACTTCCTAGTTGGACTTCTCATCAACCAACTACTTTCTGCAATACCTTTGTATATGACCAATATTCCCACAGTAATGGCAAGTAATAGACTTCTTGGAGCCCTCCTTTGAATCACCTCGTCCTTTCTGCTAAGTGGACTTGCCTTTGCCAATGTCCTTGGCAGTAAATGCTTGTTCAACACTTGGAGACTCACTGTTGCTCCCAAACTGCTTCCTCCACCTATCCTCTTGCAAAAGCTTGTTGCACAACTCATCAAACTTAAAGTCAACATTGGTGGATGTAATGTTGAGCGTTTCGATGAAGTGCTCGTAGGAACATGGCAAACTCTTCAAAGTGATCACCACCACATCCTCCTCTTCCATCTTATGACCAATGGCCTCTAATTGATCGCGAATATTTTTTATTTTCATCAAGTGCTCTTGTAAAGACACTAGGTCATCCATCATAATAGAGAAAAGCATATTCTTCATAAAGAAAGCCCTTCCCTTGTCTGAGGTCTCATGAGGATTTTTCAAATGCTTCCATATCTCTGCAACAGATTTACCAAATGGTATTTCTGGTAACATCTCATCGGTGACAAATAATTTTAGAAGCACAACTACCTCCCTATTACCTCCATCATACTTGTCTCGATCCTTCCCAACAACAGTGGGATGAACTTTTGTACCTAGAAAAAACACATCTAGACATCGGTACTCAAAGATGGTAAGCATCTTTTGTTTCCACGTGTTGTAATTCTTTCCATTGAACCTCTGTGAACTTTCCAACATAACATTGGAGAAAGATGCCATCTGTCCCGTTTTCCAAAGCACGAAAAATGAGGTAACTCTATGATCAGCTCGAAAAACATAGGACAATCAACTGGCACAACTCCTGATTTTTAAAAAATCGTTTGAAAAAAGAGGCTCAAAAATTGTAAGATTTTTTAGAAAAACCCCTCAAAAACTTTGAAAGTAAGATTTTATTTTTTTTCTTGAAAAATCCTCCAAAAACTTCGAAGACAATAGAATTTTATAGAAAAAATTTACAACTCTTGTAATTTTTTTTTGAAAAAACTCTTTGCAATTTTTTTTAATTTTCCTAGAAAAATTGTCAAAATTGGCTCAAAATGATAACCCTCAAGCTGCCATTAGAAAATCACCTTGAACCCATGAACCAGAAAATGTCACAGAAATGCAACAAACCCTGGAATCTCCATGAATCTAAAAAATGCGAGTAGAAAGACCCAAAAAATCACATTTTTTTCTTCATTGCAAAAACAAGTTGAAGTTGCCCAAAAAATGCAAAGAAAGCTCACACGAAAAAGAAGAAATCCATCGAAATGCAGAGATACAGGTCGTGGCCAGAAACCTATGAAATACAGGTCGTGCGCGAGTTTTGCAGTCAGAAATCCACCATTAGAAAATGCGCCCAAAAATATAATGAATCGCAAGCAAGAGGTCTTTGCAAAAAACATAGAGGAAGAAAACGTGAACACAGAGGAACTACCTTAGAAACCCACGAAAAAGCGATGCCAGACCTAGATTACAAGCATGAAAAAAATGTGACCCTATTCGGAATCATGACTATGGAATGCAAAAAAAGGCTTCAGCTACAAAATGCGAGTAGGTGTGAATCCCACACCTAAAAATAGAAAAATATCTGCCAAAAAACAAAAGCCGAAGTCTGGAAATCGCAACCCATTGGAAGCCCTCATGCCTGCTAGAGAGTAGGGGAAGTTGTTCATACAGTCGTCATACAATAGTACAGATGTGTACAAAAAAAATAGAAAAAAATCAAAGATCGGCTACCGGCTCTAATGCCATGTAAATTTGGTAAAGAATGAGATTATAATATTTATAGAAGAGCCTTTCTCTTATAGAATTTACAAACCCTCAAAATTAGGGAGTAGCAATAGTTAACTAAACATTAACTAGTACGAGATAGGTATTTAACACATACAGAAGTAGAAGTTAACTAACACTGTACAAATAGTTAACTAAACGTTAACTAGATGATAGACAAACAGTTAACTGAAGCAAACTAAAGCTAAATAGTGGAAAGATGCTAAAAGCAAACTAAGTTAACTACAAGTAAACTTACAACTAACTAAAGACTAAATAAAGCTAAGATGACCATTAATATTAATACTACCTAGACTAAATCTTCATTGCATCCTATTGCCCAACCCCTTGTCATACAATATGGATAGGTCATTAAGAATGTATCTCATTACACTGACTATGCCTTAATTTATAGATATAATCATGTTTTTCCCTCTTTGTTTGAATTGCATAAGTGGGTGTCGAAGTCTTGGAGGTCCCCTCACAAAAAAAAAAAAGCTTTACCCTTGTGTTAAAGGGTTTTTTATTGCTAGCTTTATTTCCCACATTAACATGGAGTTGATATGTGATGGTAGCCTGTGGTTTTAGGATGAACATTCCCTCTTGCTCAAGCCATGGTTTCCTACTTTTAATCCCCTTATATAGCCTCTTTATACCGTCTTAGTTTGGGTCAAATTATTTGATATCTCTCTCCATTTCTTGGAAGACTTCTATTATGAAGCTATTAGAAATTTTATTGGGTGGTTTTTGAAAGTTGAGTTATCTAATTCAAACATTGGTCACACTAAATATGTCTATTTTCTAGTGGAAATTAGCATCTCCAAGGCTCTTCTTAGGGAGGTCCTTTTGATAGTAGACTCAAGTTATTGACTTTGAATATCTTCCCTTTTGTTGTAGGTGATGCTTCACTTTCAAGCACGTTGCTTCTAAATGCCCCCATTCATGTTGCATGAATGGTGGTTCAACTATGAGATGGCAAGATGCTCTATTCAAACACTTGATGATGAATATTTCTAATGGTTTGAAATCTCTAGATATTCCTCACGAGTCTCTAGTGGTGGGGCATAGTGTGGCCCTTGTAGAGTTTCTTTGGAGGTCTTAGTGCCTTAGACTATTGTTGGGGTGGTGGACCCTTGATCACCTACATTTCCTGATGATCCTATTGTAACGATTCTTGATTCTTTTTCAAGGAAGGAGGTGTTGGCATGCCTCTTATTTGTGTTGTGGTTTCCACTAGGTGGTTGGCTTCCCCAACTAGGCACTTCTCGCATGTGTTGTCCTTGGTTGATGTCTTGAAGAGCAATGTTCCTCTTTCTCCTCAATTCAATTATTATCCAAACATAAAAGAAAGGTCTTCTAAAACATGTATCTTTCTCCCACACCAAGGTCAATGGTGTGAAATTTACTAGTTTTGGGGTTGGTATTATTTAGGTTTGTTGGGAATCCTTACTACAATTGTATTTTTGCTACTTTGTAGCTTCTTTTCTTTTTGTAAAGGGCATGTGACCCTAGTTCCCCTTCTTAATATATAAAATAATTTGGCTTTGTTTGGGAACCATGGGACATACTTGGGCCATATGACAACCTCTAAATATCTAGTGAAAAGGTATTATTGTTCATCTATTGGGAAAAAGAGTCAAGCTTATATCTAACACCTAAAAAAAACCTAGAAAAATAATAATGAAAATGAACACATCAAAAACAAGGAAACATATTATGACAAGAGTAACATGGAGTAATGATCACCTACTTATGAATATTCATGAGGAAGCAAACTAGTTAGAAAGAACTATTTTGGCTAGGAAAAATAGTAACCCCTCCACTTGAGCTAGGAGTCCAACCATGGTAGCACTCATCCTTGAAATCTTTGCAAAATATGTATGATGATCCAAGGTTTAAGATGATGTCAATGATAATGTAGTGAAAATTTAATTAACAATGCTTTGTAATTTATATTAGTCTTGTACCCTATTAAAAACCATTCTCCTTTGTTGGAGATAGTTTGATCCCTTCTAAATATACCTTGTAAAGTCCTACCACAACAAATCCTCTTTGGGAATGATGACCACCTTAAAATATGTTCCTTCCATGATCATGATTGGATGTTCACATATATGTTGAAACAACTAAGTCTTTTGTTGAACTCATGTCAAATGAAACATTGTTCTCTAGAAGGGGTTAGATTTGTTTTTGATAAGATAAGCAAAATTTATAGGGTGTTGTACCCTTCACACAGAGAGCCCACAGGACCAAAAAAAAACTAGTTCAAACCAGAACATGAACTAGAAGAAGAACAAACAAGAGCCACCATGGCTCGACGAAACAATTGACAGACAATTGTAGAACATAAAACAAGGACTAGACAACCCCAGAACCAAAGGGTACTAATCTAACTCCCTGAACCCTAGGTTGTGAAGAAGTGATAGATTTGGGGAGTCTCTTCTTCTTCCTCAACACAACAGACTAGGAAGACTCAAGATCAAAATACACTTAACGAGGCGAGAGGAGTGAATCCTCACCAGCCACCTTAGGCAAGAAGCCACCACATAGCGAGGGAGCCAGAAGCATTGAAGATGAAACAAGAGCAATCAAAGGACCAACAAAGTCATTTAATGAGGGACGAGCAGGTTCTACCTAAACATCGACAACAAGTTGGGGCAGCAAATGATCCATGAAAGGGAAAACCAGAAGAGGAGCCAGGAAAGACGCAAACACCATAGGAGTATGGTTGCCCTCCTAGGATAAACCATCCAAAGAGGGAGAACCAACTATGAGATGGTCTGAGAGAGCATTCTTCCATCAAGTAGCAGTGCCCTTGCAGTGGGCAAGAGGGAAACAAAAGGCCAAATGACCAGTGGAGAAACACCTCTTGCACCGAAAGGGGAGGCCCTCATAATCTAAGAGCTACCTCCAAGGTTTGTCCCCCACCATCAAGACCACATCACCAGGGAGAGGTTTGGAGATGTCCAAATCAACTAAAATACGAGCCACTGTAGTGTGCCCTAGATCTCAAGTCGTAGAGTCCACCTTCAAAAAGTGTCCAATGGTGTTGCCAATAGCTTCATTACATGAATCCTCCCAAAATTGGAGAGGGGGATTTGACAGACAGACCTAGACTAGTCTGGTATTCAGCTGGTCAGTAAGAGGATTGAAAGTGTGAGACCAAGGCCTGATGGACAATGAATGAATACCCCATATCCATCCCCTGTCCAACACACAGTCCCGCTTCGCCGAGGAGGCAAAGGTAGCCAAGAAGAACCCCCTAGCATAGGGATAGAGCTCAATCTTCCTAGAGACTAAAGAATTCCAAGAACCAAAGACCCAATCATGGAGATTAGGAAGTGAGGGCCACAATCCATTAAACCTGTAGACCACACCTTGATTCAAATAGTATTCCTCATTTTTAGCCACTTCAGGTCCACATACCACAATAGGGGAAGCCTAGGCATAGGGAAAAGGCCTAACCCTAGCCATAGTAGGCACATATATAGCATTATCCTTTGAAATAGCCTCAACAAAGGACCTCTGATGACCACCAGAAGGGAGATCACCAGAGACAGGAGTAGAGGGTTGCACCACAATAGAGTCTCCATTCACCTATAGAGTAGCATCACACACTCGCACAAAAGCAACATTCACCCGCAAAACAACATCATCCATCCTCAAAGAAATAGGGGGATTGTTGGAAAATGACTTTTGGTGTTATCATTGATGGAAACCTAAGTCATTGATCTAGTTCGCACTTTAATATCTAACCATACCAGAAGACAAAGTAGAGAACAGGGTATCTGGCTGAAGTTGAATCTGTCAAGTGGTTTGCATTACTATTTTATCAGTTTTGGTTTTGGATCTCAGGGAAGGTTGTTGGGTATATGAAATGTGTTATTCTTGAGTTTTTTGTTGTCACATCAATTGGTGTACGAGTTAGGAGATCTGGTCATTCGATTTTTTGTTCAACAGTGCTAGATGGCTGACTAAGTGAATGTTGGGTGCTGCAAATGTTTAAGGCAAATTTTTTTGGAGTATTTTCGTATTGGAGATTTTTTTTTTGGTCCTAACTATGCTATGTCCGACTTTGGTGGATGTGCATTAAATGTTACTCATGATTTGAGTCGACAGTTGGAAAATATTTTCTACTTTATTGAAGTTGGCATATAGCGATTGATTCCTTGGTAGTAGATATATATATATATATATATATATATATATATGAGATCAATTAATTCATTTTGGTGTGTATGTGTGAGTGTTTGATATGTGTTGATGTGTGTGTGAATATCAGAAGAGCAGTTGAGCGATTTTCACTTGTGTAGAAGAGGATTTAATGAAGTGAATTAAGGTAGAGTAGAGCAAAGTGCAGAATCTGATCTATGAGCCTAACTGGACTATAATTAGGCATTTGTAGATGCTATCTTCTCATTTCAACCTTTTAATGTAATCCAAATCTCTATAAGTCAGTGAGCCTTCCTGATTTTGAGCAGTGAGCTCTAGGTAGTGCGCCTGAATGCAAGTGCATTCCCATTTTGTAAAAAACTTATATTTTGAGCACTCAAATTGTGGATTGACTTCCACCATGGTTTTTCCCCTAACAAGGTTTCCACGTAAAAATCCTTGTGTTATGGTGTTGTGGCTTATTGTTCTTTGTTCATGCATCTTTCATTTGACTGAATGTTTTAGGGACTTGAGAGAATAGATTAATAAAGTTAAAAATTTCACAACATTGATTCACCCCCCCTCTCAGTGTTGCTTGAGTCCAACAATTGGTATCAAAGATAAGTTCCTTAGAAGAAGTTTAATAGAGGTGGATCTTGGAATGTAATGGACTCTAGTAGTCTTCAACAACAACTTTTGGTGGCACTTGATGATCTTGATCAGTCTAAAGCAGGAGTCTGGGAATTGAGAGCAAATCTTAAGGATGCTGAGAAATTCATTCAAAAGTTGAAGGATCAAATTATTAAATCTAGGGAGAAGAGAAAGGATCTTTGTGATTAGATTAAGTAGAAAGAGAGAAAAAGCATGGATGATGTTCACTTGAATCAAACCTTGAAGGAAATAATTGAAGAATGTGAAAAGCCTGCTAGAGACAATGCTACTCTAAAGCATGAGATGGAATCTATGGCGATGAAGATGACTAAGGAGATTGAAGAAAGAAAGAAGAATGAGGAAATCTTGCCTAATCCCTAAAAGAAAGATCTAATGAATACAACAAAATTAATGGAGAATTCATTCAGTTAGAGATGGAACTGCAACAATCCAGAAACAATGAAGAAGAGCTTGAAAAATAGATTGTTATCCTTAGGGATGAACTTACTACTGCAAATGAATACAAGGAGAAGTTCAAGATTAGATCAATTAAGCTTGATGAGTTGACTCAAGGACAGAAGAATGGAAATGACAAGCAAGGTCTTGGATATGAGATAGGAGAAAGTTTTGGATTTGGACAAAGGAATTTTAGGAAAGGAAATCAAATGAACAAAGAAAAAAGGCATCCAGTAAGACAACCTAATGCTCAAAAGTTTAATGGATACTATTTTTCTTGCAAAAAATTTGGTCATATGGTTGCTCAATGTAGAAGTAAAATGAAATCAAGTGATCCATCATTTTTCGGTTAGTGTTTCAATTGCAATAAGTTTGGTCATAAGTCAATTGAATGTAGAAATATGTCAAACAACTCTGTTAATAGAAGGGATGTGAAATGTTATACCTGTGGAGGATTCAGGCATATTGCTAATCAATGCAGATGGAATGACTAGTCTGGACAAGGAAATATTGTGTGTTTCAATTGCGACAAATACATTCACGTTGTAAGATTCCAAAGAAACAAGAATATGGATAGATGTCTGACATACAAAGGCAGAAATATGCAGAAAAACGATAAAGGAAAAGGGAAAGTGACTATGGATGAAATAAGAGATCAGATGAAGAAGACTTGGGTGAAGAAGTGTTCCTTTGTTGCAAGAAATGAGCCAGCACCTGAATATGCTTCTGGTAATTCCTGCGGGAATTAGTTTTAGGCCTCTGGCCTAGGGGGGAGCTGTCAAGGAAATCTTTCAAACCCCCTATCAGTAATTGACACCGGTCCATGTAGATGAGTGTAGTTCAAATTTTGTTGGAATAGTTGGAAAGGATATTATGCTGAGATGAAGGTCTGCAAATTTTTTTGTTTAATGACTAATAAAATAAGGTATTTGAATAAGTTAGGGAAAAAGCATTTATTACAACAAAAGTTAAGTGTGCGAGTTATAAAAATCAAGTTGAAACCCTCATTTGCGACTTTGTATCAAAGAAAAGGAGAGCACCTTGCATCAGAATTTTGAAAGCGTGAGGAGAATTCAGAGGTGAAACCCTAATCCATCAGGTACTTTAGTAGTATTGAGAAATTTCAATCTAATTTAGTGTGCGGTTGAAGAATTTATTTTCATGTGTATAGAAAATAAAATGGAACAAATCAAAGGAATGGTAAACCTAGAGGAATATAGTAGTGAGAAGATTAGAGCTAAAAGAAACACATTGTCGCACAATGAATTGAAATGGTTGAAAGAAGCAAAACATAAAATTTTGGACATCTTGAGCGAATTCCCCTATTTTGTAAACACATAAATCGTTGATTTTATTCTAGATAGATTGAATGATGATATTCCGACTTTGGATAAACCCTACCATATCTCAAAAGAAGTGATTGCATATGTAATTAGGTTATGCAAAGTTGGGGATGTGCTAAGGAAGAAGTAAATTTGAAACAAAGAAGTCGAAACCCTAACTGGAGTAATTGGAGATCAAAGGGCATTAATAATATCCACAATTAAAGATTTAGTGACAAGGTACATTGCCCATGAAATATCCTACAAAATTGTTTTTAGAAACAGAGAAGGTGCAACTTCGGTAGGTGTTATTTACATCTCACACAAGATGATAATGGAAGATCAGGATTTTGATCTTTGCGGATTGCTAAAAGAGCAACTGATGGAGAATGTGCAATTGACATAGGAGATAGGTTACCCTTTTAGGTTTGGCACTTTAGTTATATGCCTTGTGATGTATTTTTTGAATTGTTTACCCCTAAATAGCAATGTAATATGGGAAGAGAGTGAACTAGTTTGCGAATAGATTTACATATACTCTAATAATTTAGGAAATTGTGATCAAGTGTATGGAAGTTTCTTTAAGGTTTTGCTAAGGAAGTTTGGATCAATTGGTATTCCCATTCTAGTAAGTGCACTTGAAGTTGGTTCCTCCTCTGGTGAGATGGAAAGAAAGAAGAAAAGAGAAAAAGAAATTGTTGTTTGTACTCCACCAGTATGGAAGACCCTAAAATTTGAAGGGAAAGGAAAAGAACAAGTGATTGTGGACATACCAAATGAGGAATCTAACAAGGAAACTAAGGACACCCTAGGAAAAGAACTTGAAATAGCTGAATCAGAACAAGAAAAGGAAATGGCAGAAGAAAGTGAAGGAGAAGGTGATTTAACCAAAGAAGAGCTAATGCAACTTATTCATGGGGAAGATGGAATGTAGAAGATTGTGAACATGTGGTCTATCAGAACTTCATATGAGCAGGACTTGATCTTAAGCATACTAAGTGCTCATTTTGTGCACAATCATATCAAATTGGAGAGTTTGCAAAATACATTGCCAAAAGAGATGATTGAATGCATCAAGGAAATCATGGACTTTGAGTCTTAGCATAAAGAAGAAGAAGTGATCTTACACCTAAAGAAGCAGTACAGATTGTCACTTACCAAGCTGAAAAAATACATGAATAAACTAAGGCAATGCATAAGCACAACAAACAACATTTATAACTATTGTCTTTAATGGCCTCATGCAATCAACAAGTATGAAAATAAGCTAGAACAAATTGAAACAGAGTTGAACAATATTGGACAAAATTTTAACATGTCTCAAGACCAAGATGGTGCAATCAAGAAAAGGATCTAGGAACTGCAGTTATAGCATACAAGTGTTTAGAACACCAAGAACATGATTGTTGACATCTTTTGGAAAGTGAAGGACATAACTGAATGTAGGTTGAAACAGTTGATTGAGATACTAAGGAAGGGAGAAGTATTGGAAGAAAGCATCACCATTCAAGAATCCCTTATCAAAATTATCAATCGAACATCTGAAAACAATAACATGATCATAATCATCGGGATTGCAGTGGAAGCATGGAAGAAGTTTCTTCTGGAAATGAAGGAAAAGTACAAAATAATCTTCAATTAGCAGTTGTATTTCTTCAAATTTTTGAATCAGTTTTGCATAAGTTTTTGGTTACACTTCATAAGGGGAGAAAGAAAATATTTTATTATCTTTTTGTCATTGATGTCAAAGGGGGAGAGAGAGTAATGAAAAATTCCTTATCAAACTTAGGGGGAGTTTTGTTGAGTTTTGTCACCTATGGTGTTTTGAAGTTTTGAAGGTTCAGACACTTAGTCATTTTTCACTAAGTGTTTCTGTCAATGCCAAAGGGGGATATTGTTGGCATATGGCTTCTGATGTTGTCATTGATGGAAACCTAAGTCATTGATCTAGTCCACACTTTAGTAACTAACCATACCGGAAGACAAAGTAGAGAACAGGGTATTCGGCTTAAGTTGAATCTGTCAAGTGGTTTGCATTACTAGTTTATTAGTTTTGGTTGTGGATCTCAAGGAAGGTTGTTGGGTATATGAAATGTGTTATTCTTGAGTTTTGTGTTGTCGCATCAATTGGGATACGAGTTAGGAGATCTAGTCTTTCAATTTTTTGTTCAACAGTGCTAGAAGGCCGACTAAGTGAATGTTGGGTGCTATAGATGTTTAAGGCAAAATTGATTGGAGTATTTTCATATTGGAGATTTTGTTTTGGGTCCTAACTATGCTATGGCCAACTTTGGTGGATGTGCATTAAATGTTACTCATGATTTGAGTTGACAGTTGTGTTGTGCCCTCAACACACATGCCCCATTTAGAACGGGGGCCCTCTTTTTACTTCGCCTTGTCGGGTTGTTTTGTCGCCACCTCATTTTTCATGCCCATTTTGGTGTCTCGAGTGGTCAACATACCTCCAAAGTCTCATCTTGAGTTGACCGTGTTTCACCCTTTTAATTTTGTCAAGTTTTGGTGCCTTGTGGGGTCTCCTTGGCAGTTTGCCTCTGCCAGCAGCCTTGGGCCCGGTCGGGCCCGCCCCTTCGGGTTTCCCTGGCCGGGTTTCCCCTTCGTGTCCACTGTCTCGAACGACGGATGGATTATGCCTTCCCGAGCCCCGAGTCCTAGATACCTATTCTCTGTCTAGTGAAAATTGTAAAGTTTCTTGACTGCCTTCGAACCTGTCATGCCCGAACCTCCAAACTTCTACTTCCGGAGCTCCGTGATGGAAAACTAGTGCTGGACTTCTGCCCTCCAGGTCCTGGGATCATCTCAGTCGTCAATTTACAAATTAAATTTCAAACGGTCGCCGCCTTGCGTCTTCCCGGCCTTCGACCTTCGGGCCTCCTATCGCTATTCACAAATTCAAAATCCACCAACCCAATTATTCGTCGTACTTGCATTTAATGCAGCCATTAATGGTGGTGGGAGTATAAATATCTTGAGCAACCTATCATTCTCACTTGTCAGGTTTGCAGAAAAGGATCAGTGCACTTAACAGAGGAGTCTAGTGCATCCGTTGACCGCTATCTTCGCGTCTGTGACCATCACTTGCCGATCCTTAGTGGATTATGTGCCTCCTCTCATCGGATTCCTGAGGTAAGATTTCCATCCACCCTCACAAGCAAATTTTCATGATTTTAAAGCTTAAAAATGAACAACACTGGTTAAAAGGACATGTGATTGATAAAATACGATCAAATGCACAAAACCCATGTTTTCGATTCTTCAAAAAACCTCCAAACTGCCCTCAAATTTGCGACTGGAACTTCACCTCGTCACCGTCGTTCATCGCTCGGGGCGTTCTCGCCCTCTGGGCCCAGGTCTCCTCTTGGTGGTCGAAGCAGAAAACAACGAAGATTTACCAAAATGGCTATTTGACCCCTCAAGCCTGGCTCCTCGGACCTCCGTCATCCCTTCGCCGTCGAGGTTGAAAACTTGAACATCCAAACTTGGTTGCCGTTTTGGCTCTCCGGGCCCGAACGCCCTAAATTTTGTGTCCGAAAGTCCACGAAGATGCCGCTGATCCAAATGGCGAAGTCACCCCATCCACCCAAGCTCCGGGGTTCGCTTTTCCTTTCGCCATCCGCTTTGCATGCGAACTCAACTTTTTCGTAGCCCTCCTGGGTCTCGGTCTGCGAACATCCATCCCATCTTCACCGTTTTGAACGGTGAATCTTCGGTGACCTTCTGCCTCCCAGGCCCCAAACCTCCATTCGCAGCTTGGCATTTGGCATTAAACTTTAAACATCCTTTCCCTTTCCGGGCTCTACCCTTCGGGAATCCGTCCCTCCTCCGCCGTTCCCAAAAGGAAATTTGCACCCACCCTTCCAAGCTAGGGGCTCCACCTCCCTGCTCGTTGTGGAAGCTCAAAATGTAATTTGACGTCCAACCCTAATGTTAGGTCCGATCCACCGGGCTGCCCCCTCTGGACTTCCACCCGATGATCATCATCCTGAATGGTGAGGGCATGACAGCGTCCCGGCCCCTCATGCCCGAGCACTTCAAATTGCAAAACTATCAGCCGCCCTTAGACCCACCGGGTCCCGGACCCTGGAATTCCACCCCCTGAACTTCATTTCTGCTCGGATGTTCCAAACGGAAAATCTAGATGGCTTTCCGGCCTTGTACCTCTAATTGCTCCCAAATCAATCCAAATGAGCTCAGATTTGAAATCCGATCTCGACCCATGTGCTTAATTTTGGCCCTCTTCATTACAAGCCTTTGAACCATCAAAATTTGGCTGGGAAAGATCTCCCAAGTCGCTCTGCCCCATTTTCCCTTTCAAAACAACATTCCTGCTAGGGAAGTCTGGGCCTCCGGGCCCGGATTGTCCCAAAGCCCTCAATTAAAAGACTAATGACATCTGCAAGAAGATGTATCATTTTATGAACGATAAATTGTTTAAAGTTGATTTCATCCATGGGATTTCAACTAACATGAAGACTTTCATGATCAGTTGCACTGACTGTGCCTTTGCTTGCAAAATATATGGAATCGGGTGCAGGACCTTCGGGGACAGCTATGGAAAAGGACAAAGGAAAGAAGTCGGGCAAGACTCCTCAAGGAAAAGAGGACAAGGACCAAATGAAGTACCAGTTCCAGGGTGAACCTCTGCACTCAAAGGTTGCCATGGATTGGAAAGAAATCACCGACACCAATATCGGCCATGTCGATATTGACGAGTTTACACAAAGGGTTAGGGTCAATCCGATGACCAAGAATGTGAGGCTGATCAGACAAAGTGGAATTGCAAAATTTGCAGGCTTCCCTCCATCCCTCGTGGCCCCTGAGTTGGTCATGGCTTGTCGGCAGGCATATCAACCGGACACAAGGACCATAATTGACAAAGATGGTAACATTCTCACCAACATGTTGGCTGAAGGAATCACAAGGACCTTCCATATTCCCACTTTTCAAGAAATGGAAACACCTACCATAGAGGAATGCTGGGCAGCATGGAATGACAACCCGGCAGGCTACAAAAAGTTGATAAATCAACATTGGCTTAAAGAAAAATGGGGCAGTGTTGTGAAGGTTCCTCACGAACTCTTCCGTAGTGATTTCCATGAAGATTACCATGACTAGGTCACAATGCTAAGTAGGGTTATGGGTCTTCCTATGGCTGGCTTCTTTCAGGAGTGGATGGTGTACTTCACCGAACAGATCCTTCGTGGGAATGAGAACGTCACCACAAAGTCCTCGTTCTATTGGGGAGATATAATAAGCGACTGCTTCCATGAGTAGTTCATCAATGTGAAGAAGAGTTCCAAGTTCTACATGACTTCATATCTCGTCTACTCCTTGGCAGACCAGAGACAATACAATGGGTTGTTCGTGGCACCTGATGAGGAGCAGGGTTGAAGACTGAAGGCCTATGACAGGTACCCCCAGCTCCAGTACCGAAACTTCAAGAAGGAATATTGCAGGGTAAATGATGCCTTCCTTGGCCATATCATCAGAATGATTGTTAGGGATTTTGAGAGAAAGGTTTCCCATAGTGCTCAGGCATTCTTGAAGTAGTACGCCTTCCTCTTCATTCAATATCCAAATTTCGCATACATCTGTGCCCAAGGTTTCACTGAAAGGCCAAAAAAGTTGCGTCGATACCCTAACGACCGAATCATCCTATTGGAACTTTCCCAGCAGCTCCAACACATACAGGTAGTCTTCAACGGCAAACACGTAGTAGGAATCTCTTATCCCCTAACCCTCAGCCAAGGAATGTATAAATTACAAACTTCCTAGTGCACTGGTAACTCTAAGAAAGAATTGAAAGATTATCATTTTCACCTGCACACTGCTTGCCTGTGAATGGACCCATATGGGCATATAAGGAAGGCACTAGGATCGGGGTTCGCTCATCTGCACCAAATTGAGGAATTTTGGGGGGATTGTTAGGATGATAAGGAAGTGCGTGCAAGGTACTATATGCGGATGACTGCATATTTTATAACAAAGGTGCAGCCATTTCCCATACTAGATCAAGTTGAAGAGGACAAAAGCACCGTAATGGACACCAGGTACCCCACAGTCGCCAATTTGTTGATACCAACAATAGACTGGGATGAGCAAGAGGTCGATGACCTTGATATTATAACCAAGCCAATCTTGGCCCATACCAAGAAGTTGGTAGATGGACAAGTGGCCTGATTAAAACAAGGGGTGGTCCTGACATACGAGGGGCTCAAAAGTGAACCAAGTGCCAGGGAGGAGGCCACTACCACTACTTCAACGAGCGGGACATCCAAGTCTCCTCCAGTCACTAGATCCAAGAAGAGGAAAGAGACGAAAATGGAGTAGTCTCCTGATTCCAAAGTTTATACGAGGAAAGATCTAGGGGGCTCGCATTCTAAAAGGCTTAAACAAACAGGGGGCACCGCAGAGCAGCCCTTAACCCAAGAGGAAGGAGAAAAGGGTATAGACCAAGTAAAATATCTTATGTCCCTCCCTGTTGTGACTACCCTATCATCTGCCTCTCTAGCATTGGTCACCAAATCCTCGCCGGCAGTGGACATCTCTGTCCATCTCGCCCCTTCACCTCCGGCCGAGCCTATAATAATCATTAATTCTTCCTCTATCGTAACTAATCCTCCTTCCTTCACTGCCATGTCACCTATCACATCGCTCCCATTAGCTACAGTGACGACACCAATACCTGCTTCTACCTTGCTTGAGGCCTTCTTGAGGTACATGCAGAATCTCCCTTCTGAGCTCTCCTAGATCCTTATGGACCCCACTCTTTAGGCTGCCCTAGCACAGGTCCTCGCTACTGCTAAACCTTCACAACCTCTGGCAGGACCACCGGCTATGGAAGCCACCATGTTGATTTTCGAGGAGTGGGAGAGGTGAGAGAAAGAGGCCTCGAAGTCATTTGAAGAAGAGGCCGATGAGTACCATGAGCACCCCGAATATGAACACCACACAATCGATAGGGTGGCTTATGAAGAGGAGGGAATTGGCTCCTCAGACAGCAGGGATGAGTAGGATGATGCCGGTGGTAGGGTCATCATGCAAACCTTTGACGGTGATCTTGAAGAAGAGATGGCCTGACAGCTGAAGGGTACTAAAAAAGAGGCAGAAAGGTCGCCTCTCAGGTAAGTAAAGCAACAGGAGGATAAGCCCGAGGGTGAGGCTCAAACCATCAAGAGCCTAGAAGTTGAACAACCCAAGGAGCACGCGCATGAGGTTGAGAAAAACGAAGAAAAGAAGAGGAAGGAAATGGAAAAGGAAGAAATTCCCCGGCAGCAACTATCTACCAAGCCTCCTATTGAGCACCTTGTGTTCATCCAGGACTCTGATGAAGAAGGAGATACTACCAAAGCGGAAGAAAGGCTTTTGATCGAGAAGGGAAAGGGTGATCGTGAATCACCTAAAGAAAAGTCTATTGTGCCTGAGTGGGTGGAGAGACAGCTTGAAAAGAAAACCCCCGCACCAAAAGACCCGAGAGTGAAACTAGAGGCTATCTTAGCCCAAGCACAGATCACAACTAGAAAAGAGAAGAAGCCTAAGATCAGATCCAAGATAACGATGGATGCCTCTGGGTCTCGAGTTGTACAAATAGCAATGCTTGTGGTAGGCCAGGAGGGAATAACCTACAACATCTCCACCATGGATCTAGGAACCGCTACAAGGGAATAGAAGGTAGGACACCTTGAAAAGTCAGTGGCTATAGTGGTGCATCTAATAAAGTAGGACAAGGTTTCGAAAGATGAGCTTAAAGCACAAGTAGTTGCTTTGACAGATTATATCCAACAATGGTCTTTGGTGGATGGCTTGCCTACTACGTCCACGGCCCCACCCCAGCTATTGTCCAAAGAATAGATTGATAATATGGAGAGAAGAAAGAACTTGGAAAAGACTATAGAGAGCTGGTTCTGACAGGTTCTGTATGTCGGGAACATGGGTATTAGTCGGGTTGGTCGGACAACCATCAAGTTCTTGGATCTGCTGCAATCTTTGGAAAGCACGAGGAAGCTCCGCACCGACTTCCCTGCAACATATGACTTGACCTTTCCAAAGATCGAGGCTATCCTTGAGTTTCCAAAATCCACATGGGAGAAGGAGCTGGCATTCAAAAGGGATGATCACTAGCCGATGGACATGTGGAAGCAGGGTTTTGATAATAGGAAAGAAAGGATGGAGGAGATAATGAGTACGGTAGATCCAGACATCGAATGGGTTAAGGAGGTTAGGGCGGAATGAACTTGTTATCTGAAGCTGATAACATAATATGACATGGCCATAGTATAGATGGATTCGGAAAAGGTAAAACCTTACTTTCAGAAGAAGATGCAGGATGGGATGTCCGGAAAAATAACGGTGGAGTTCATGAGTTTTGTTGCCCGTGCCTTCGATCAATCAAAGCTGTTTAGAGATCAGGGTGAAAAATATGATGAGGACTAGAAAAAGCTAGAAGATAATGCCAAAGAATGGAGTTATCAAATGTTGCGATACGAGATCATTGAGATAGACAAGCTCCAGCCAGTCATCCTAAAATTCATAGAGTATACAGCTCCAAAGAAGCAAGAAGGCGGCCCTGTCATCGATAAAGAGCCCCCAGAAGAGTAGCTACAGTAAAAGAGCAATTAGCAAAAGATAGAATGCTACAGTGTTGGCACTAAAAGACGAAATTGGGAAGGAGACAATAATGTAATTTTAAATTGTAATATATTAAGGGTTGGTGAAACCCTATTTTGTAATGAATCTTGGCCACACAATGAGAATCAATCTTGGCCATTCATCTAACTTTTGGGGCACTATAAATAGGGGTCTCCTCTCATTTGTAAAAGAGAGTTGAGTTGTTGTAAAGACGTGCTGCAGAAATTTATAATGAAAATACATTGACTTGGTGCATTTTCTGAGTTTTTCACATGTTACTTGATTCAACCTCCATTGTTTGATGCTTTACTTAGATTTGTATTGTTGTTCTACTTAGTTGTATTCTTGTTATGATATATTTTTGAAATGTTGTTCTGTAGTTGTGAAAATTCCTACTGTGTAGATGCCTTCTAAGTCCATACTTTTTGTTGTTTTCTGCTGGTAGACAGTTTTGTAAAGTTAGTCTAGGCTTAAACTCAAAGTTGCTACACACTTTCATCTCTTTTCATGCATGCATATAGTGAATGAAAGGTGAAATATTTGTAGACCTTAGAAGATAGCACAAATTTTATGAGACTGTGAGATTTCTAGTTAAGTGGAATATTTTTCCCAGGAAGTTGTCCAATGCAAGAACTCCATGATTATTGTTCACAATTAGTTTCAGATCCAGGGACTTTCCATCTTCCCTACTCTTTTTCCTTTTTTTTTAGAAATGACCTATACCAAGGTTCATTGCACATTGTAAAGCCAAATTTAAAGAAACATCGAAGTTTTGGACCATTGTCCGAACCTACAACAAGGTGAAACTTGACCTCCATCTCAGAAACTTTGTATTTGAAGATCCATCTCGCATCCAGCTATGTAAGTCTGCTTTGTGATTACTAGAAAAATCACATCAAAATCAACTGAGGAGTTCCATGCAAGTCATGACCTGACACCCGAGAGACCTTGGGGAGATTTTCAGCCACTTGCCGTGGGAAATTTCTTTTCAAGAGAGGTAGTGCATTCGTGTACTGCCTGTGTTGAGAAAAGTGTATGAAACACCCATCAACAAAACTGGCACTAGAAGGAGGGCCTTGTGAAGCTGGATTGAATTGGAACATTCTCCCTGGAAAGATTTCAAAGAGTTTTACGGTCAACACCAAATAAGGGAGAACTCCAAGAGTTGTAGCCTCCTACAAGGGAAAAACGAATTAAGGGAAGTAGAGCTACTTCTTCTACCTCCTCCATTCCACCCACTTCCCTTCCACCTTCACCCTCGTTTGGCTTGCATTCATCTTCCACCCGACCACTCAAAACTACATTTTCACTCCCTTTCTCCGGTAGCTAGGGGATTGCTTCTCTCTCGGCCTTTCCGACCCAAGGTACAGTCCAAACAGTTGTAGCTCAGGTGCAGTCCCAGACTACTATTCTAATGCAGGTGCAATCCCAGATTGCTGCCCCTCAACATCATGTATCACCCTCACCTCCCGCCATGGCATGGTTGGCACAGAATCCTTCGCTGATACACTTCATCGCTTATCATGATATTCCCAAGAATTCGGAAGGCTTTTGTTTGAAGTTCAATCCTCGTGACCCACAAAGAACAGTTGAAGAACATATCAAAATATTCAAGACAACAATTACTAAAATGTAGGTTGATCATTAAGATGTTGCCTGCCGCCTTTTTCCACATTTGTTGGGCGAAGAGGCTTTTTATTAGTACATCAATCTTCCTAGGGGATCTGTTACCTCATGGAACCTAATGAAGAATGCTTTTCTACAAAAGTATAAGATCTCGATCAACCCTTTGGATTTATATAGACAGTTTATGTCTGTCAGGAGGGAAGTTAACAAACTCATTGGGTCCTTCAATGACCGCTTTCATTGTGCCTTTACAAGGATTTAGGACCCATACCTTCATAATGATGTCGCAGCTCTCTCGGTTTACTATGCGACATTGGACAGCCTCACATCGGCCCTGGTGAAAAGGATGCATCTGCCACCCGCCTCATTGGTGATGGCCTATATAGAGGTTGTTGTGGCCAGTGTCGATTTGGGGCAGAATATCTCTAGCCTGCTGCCCTCATTGGGACTGGTGGCGCACCTGATGTAGATTCAAGGGCTTAATTAGGCATTCAATCAAACTCCTCTTATGAACCAAATACCTCAGTTTCCCATCATCCCACACTCAGGACAACCACTGAATTATGCACCTCCCGTGCCTTCCTATTTGCAGCCTTAACCACAACACAACTATTCTCAGGCTACCCAACAATAGTAAGTGTGTTCTCAGCAACCCCAGGCACCATTGTACCTACTGGGGCCAAAATTTCCTCCAGTACATCAAAATCAACTGGTAGCTCCGCCCGTCTTTCTCCAAAATCCGACGCTGTAGCTAGGCAACATGACTGAGAAAGACAAGTTGGAAGAACTGACAGAGATGATAAGGAAGATGTCCACTGAGATGACACACTTAAAAAATCAAAATAATTAGTTACAAGTGTCCCAGCATAACCTCCAGGCCATCTTAATTGGGATAACCAAGATAATAGGGACAGTAAGGACAACCGGGAAGCAAGCACCTCCTCTGGACAAAATTACAATAGAGGGCAGAATGCTAATCAAAGTTCTAAAAGGAGACCTTCTCAAAGGCAGAATCATGCGTGGAATACAAGGCCCAATAACAGAGGTGTCCCTACTCCTTTTGACCAATCGGCCAACAATGAAAAGACAACTAGTGGGGTATACCTTACCGAGGCAGCTTTGTCCAGATGGTGTCGGATTCACAAAACCAACAGACACTCCGAGTTGGATTGCCCTGAATTCCAAACGGCTGCTGAAATATTCCAAGTAGAAGTGCAAAATGTAGTCGATAGTGTCGGCTGTAGGGACATCGTCCCATCTGAGCCATATGATTCCTCCTATCTGATGGTCAACCAAGCACCATTTCTATAGGGTGACTGTAACAAGCCCGAAGTGGAGCCTACTCCCATTAGGAGTGAAGAAATGTAAGAGGTAAGTAACGAACAACTTTGGCTAAAATTTTTAATTCTGTAGACAATGGTCTGCTAGACAAAGAAAAACAATACGTAGATGAGGTCCACATGTTTCATCAAAGATCAACTCCCTACTTTCTCATAAATAGGCAAGCGAGTGGACATTTTACAACTTCTACTTCACCAAACAATTTTGCTACCCCGCCTGACCCTAATGCCAGCAACAACCCTAGACTTCCCCATGTACCCACCCAATATCTTAGCAAGAATGGGCCTCAAAATTAGTCGCAGAATCAGTCTCAAGGCCAACCCCAAAACCAATCGAGTCAAATAAAAGACCAACCTCCTAACTCTACAATAGGTCAAGCCTTTGGTTCAAAATTGAGCAAATGGGTGAATACGTGGCAGAAGAGTTCAAAAGGGTAAAAATCAATTTGTCTGCCTTTGAACTACTCAAAGTCCCCACCATAAGGAATGCCTTCTTTAGAATCCTTAATGGGACCCCATCCTCTAGCACAATGTAGGAAACATCAGCTAAGGGAGTTACCTTTGAATAGCCTAGGCGAGAACCGGTGATACAGGATAATACCGGGAAAAGGAAGGATGTTCCCATAAATCAATCTATAGGTAAGCAAATGGAAAAGGAACCAGATCAAAACATTAGACAAGGTTCTAAAGATCAGCCATCTAGGTAGACCAGGGATAAAGTTGGTGATAAGAACAAGGGTCAAGTCGCTCACATGGACACACCTACAGGCATCTTCCAAGGAAGGTTAGAAACTCCCACTTTCCTTACCACCATTCAAATATTTGGGAAGAACTTACATAACTGCCTGCTTGATTCAGGGGCATCAGCCAATGTTATGCATTTGGCCGTATGTAAGGCTCTTGGAATCACTCCCACACCTTCAAGAAGGAAAGTGACCCAGTTGGACAAAACAGAGATCAACATTGTGGGAGAAATAAATTGAATCCTGATGCAAATTGCTATAGACCCGAGGATACAAATCATTGATATTCAAGTGGTTGACATTCCTAATGCATATGGGATCATCTTGGGGATGGAATTCACCAAGGCATTGAATGGATATACTGCCACAGACCACATGTGGCTATCATGGAAGGGGCTGCCAAACCAAATCTGTATCGACTGCGAACCCTATATGAAATATATGATCATGGAATACAATGATCTCAATGAAGTGTTGTTTGTTGAGATAAAACTAGGAAATTATTGTCCTTTCACCTGCCAAAATGAATTCAAACCTCAGGAAGATTGTGTCGCGGAAGTGCTCTTAGTGCAGTGTAGCCCTCCAACTGGCTTTACTTAGGTACTTTCGAGTACAAAAATGCTGGTAGAATCAGATGATAAACACGATGAAGATGACAACTGGGGACTACTTAGTGGTTTCTAGGAATTCATGGAACAGTGCACAAGGGACCAACTCAGCTTGGGCACTTGAATGAATTTCCAAGATCTCTTATTGCCAAACTAGTGTAGGATTCACAATGCCGCCCATTCCAAATTTGATTGTTGTTTATGTCAAATAGCAGTAGAGCATGTTAAAAAATCAGCTGCCTCGCAGAAGGAAATGCCAAGGGAAGTGCCAACAAAATTCCTCATTGTTCAGTACACTGAGCTAGAAAACTCCCATAAGGTCATGGGGGCAACCACCTAGCCAAAAGGGAGTAAGAACTTAGTCGGACCTGAAGTCAAGGAACTTTCCAAATTATGGATGCTTCAGTTTGATGGATCCAAGTCAAAACAAGGAGTTGGTGTTGGGTTCAAACTCATCATCCCAATGGGTAAGACCTTTCTTTCCACCCATAGATTGCAGTTTTATTGTACCAATAACGTAGCAAAATATGAGGCATTAGTCCATGACCTTCTCATGGCCTTGAAGAAAAATGTTAAAATGATGCAGGTTTTTGGGGATTCTAAACTCGTAGTTAAACAAGTTAGGAAATTATATTCTTGCCATGATAAAAGACTTGCAAACTGTAGGCATAGGGTTTGGGATCTCTTAGAAGGTTTAGATGCATTCAATATACAGTTGATTCTTCATGCTCAGAATTGTACAGCTGATGCCTTGGCTCAAGCGGCTAGCACTTTGCAACCCCTCTCTTTGTCTGGGCTTAAGAAATTCACAGTTGAGTTGATATCTACGCCATTTGTCTTGGATAATGTTACTCACTTTCAGGTCTTCAACGATGACAAACACATCCTTGAATTCATCATGAGCTCTGATGTTTTCACAGCCCAAGTAATTGATGAAGCCGATCCGTAGGAGGCCGAGTTGGATATAGAGGGGGTTATTAACCTAAAAACCAACACGATTCCTAGGGGCATGGTTCAGTTGGAACATATATTTGATTTGGATTAGATCAAAGACCAGAACTAGCAAACTAAGAAGGAAGCCATAAGCAACCAGTATGATGCTCACAACCTCGGGATAGCCAAGGAGATCAAGAATGTTTTTATTGGCAAAGTGTGCACGCCTAAGGAAAAGATGAGAATCATTGGTGCTTTGTGGAATTATCTTGACGTGGTGGCATGGAGCTACAAGGATTTAAAGACTTATGATACCTCCGTCATCACGCACACCATCCCTCTCAAGATAGAATTGAGGCCATTCCGTTAGCGGCAACGCCCTATCAATGCCTTATTGGAACCCGTCATTTACAAAGAGGTGCAAAAGTTGCTTTCGGCAAGGATTATTTTCCTGGTTAGGCATTCTACATGGGTGGCCAACTTGGTCCCGGTCAGAAAAAAGAATGGAGAGATTAGATTATGTGTAGACTTCCACAATTTGAACTAAGCTTCAGAGAAGGACAACTATCCAGTGCCTTCATTGGATGAGGTGTTGCAGATCGTCAACGGCTCCCAAATGATGTCTTTCTTTGATGGGTACTCTGGGTACAGCCAAGTAATGGTACAATATGAAGATCGTCACAAAACAACGTTCACCACTAAATGGGGGACGTTCGCTTACAGGAGAATGTCTTTTGGGCTCATCAACGTTGGGGCCACCTTCCAATGTGCTATGGATATCGCCTTCAAAGATTTGATTGGTAAATGCATAATCATCTACATGGATGATTTAACTGTGTTTTCTAAAAGGCGAAGTGATCACGTTTCTGACCTATGCAAGGTGTTTCAGAGGTGTAGGGAGTTTGGAGTTTCCCTTAACCCCAAGAAGTGCATTTTCGGTGTGATTGAAGGTAGATTGCTCGGGCACATCATTTCAAAATAGGGAATCTCTATAGACCCTGAATGTATCCAATCCTTGCTGAAAATCCCACCACTAGGCAGCAAGAAAGAATTAAAATCCTTCTTCAGAAAGATCAACTTCATTAGGAAATTCATCATGATTTTCGCGGAGATTGTTAAACCCCTCAATGCTATGTTAAAACAAGATGCCAAAGTTGAATGGACTCCCAATGCCAAACAAGCCTTTGAAGAAATCAAGCGGGCCATTGCTGAGGCTCCTGTACTAGTCAGCCTAGATTATCTGAAGCCCTTCTATATCTACTCGTTCGCTTTAGAACATTCTTGTGCTAGCATTTTGACTCAGAAAGACAATGAAGGAAATGAGCACCCGATCACCTTCATGAGTGCTCCTCTAAAGGACGCTGAATTGTGATATCACAACATGGAAAAATAGGCATATGCCCTCGTCAAAGGGGTGAAGAAATTTTGGCATTATATCCTACGCAATAAAGTGTTTGCCATTGTCCCCGACCCAACAGTAAAAACGCTGCTCATGCAAAATGAATTGGGTGAACGAAGAGCCAAATGGGTCACCCTACTCCAGGAATATGACATGGAGATCCAACCGATGAAGCTGGTGAGAGGACAGGCACTCACCTGCACAATTGGTGAAGCAGTCGCAAGGGCCAGACTCGAACTCACTGTGCAACAGTACCAGCTCAAGGATGTTTCCCCAGGAGAATGGTACGAGAATGTTGTTTATTATTTGTTGAACCACAAGTGTCCGCCTCACCTACGGGGAGTGCAAAAGTGTGCCCTTAGATTGAAAAGAAATGGTTACATGTTACAAGGGTCCATTTTATACAAGAGAAATCATGAAGGCATTTACTTAAGATGCCTTGGTAAGGAGGAAGTAGATCGAGTCTTAAAAGAGTTTCATGATAAGTTTAGCACTGGCCATGGATCCAGTCCCTCCACTACACATCAAATATTAAGAGTAGGATATTATTGGGTGACCGTCTTCAAAGATGCCCATTGTCATGTTCGCTCATGTCACACATGTCAGACTGCCGCCACCAAGGAAAAGAATGATGTTGTCCCGCTGCAGCCTGTGCTGGAGGTAAGGTCGTTTGCGCAATGGGGCCTCGATTTCATCGGTCTGGTAAGCCCTCCATCATCCGTGGGACATAGGTACATTCTTACCACAACTGATTACTGCACTAGATGGATAGAAGCAATCGTATGTAAGCAATGCACAACTGAAGTAGTTACTAACTTTTTGGAAAGTTTCATTTTAAATCACTTTGGTTGTCCTTATGCTTTGGTGTGTGACAATGGACCTGCTTTTGCTTCATTGAAATTTGCTTGTTGGGAATTCAACTACGGGATCGCCCTTAAATTTTTATCTAATTACTACCCTCAAGGAAATGGCTTTGTTGAATCTACAAACAAGAACCTGATCATGGTAATCAAGAAGCTATTAGATAGGAATCCCAAGGACTAGCATACCCAACTCCATTTCACCCTTTGGACAAACTGCACTCACCATAAGGCTGCCCTTGGCGATTCCCCATTTCATCTTGTTTATGGCCTAGAGCCCATATTTCCTATCCATCTAAAGATTCCTACTCTCTAGTTTATCAATGAATTTTATGAGGGAGGAGATTGTAGAGAAGCTCAATTAGCTAAGCTCTTGCATTTAGAGGAAGTCCGAGATCGTGCAATAGAAAATTTTGCCAAACATTCGGGCGTGGTTAAGAGATGGTTCGACCACCAAGCCAAAATCAAGGCCTTTAGAATTGCAGATTTGGTCCCGTATTGGGACAAGACCCATGAAAGGAAAGGGGGACACAACAAATTTGACAAGCTTTGGCTTGGCCCCTTTCAAATAGCTGAGATTTTGGGAGACAATGCTTTCTGCTTAAAGACCCTAACTGGTGAAAACGTCTCGTTGCCAGTCAACAGGCAGCACCTGAAGCATTACTTCCAGGCCTGAGCTGTTTCGAGCTTTTCTTTGTAAATATTTGTATATAGGTTGGGGTAGGTTGCCCTTTTGGTTTGCTTGTGTCTTTTTGTTTTGCGTTGCTCTTTTTGCTTTTCCCCCGGCTATTTTGAGTAGAAGGGATGTTCTCCGCCCCTTGCGGTGGTCATGCTCACTTGACGAATGATTCGCTTTGTTGTCCATCCTTGGTGTTCTTCAACTAAACATTCACTCTAACCATTGGTCTCTGAAGGCTGCCTAGGGATTACTTCCTCATTAGAACTCTACTTTAGAACTCGACCCTCAGTTGGATCTCCTTACATACATCTCAGATCTTGCACAAAACACATATTAATCATTTCTAAAGGACCCTACCACAGCTATTATGACACCCTAGTAAGTGAAAAATCTCAAGTCTGCTCCAGTGACCACTGTGGTCCCAAACCCATTATAGGCTTCAGTGCTTACCTAGTCGAGCAAAAGCTGAGTGAGAAAATGGACATTGAAAGAAGTATTAAAACAAAAGAGAAAAGAAATTCTGAAAACTAAGCGACCATATGGGTGTGCGGGTAACTCTACCAGGGCTATGGACGCCTGACTGGCAGTAGAGGAATATTTGTGGGATTGTACCGACAACTTCGTCAGGGCTATGGATGCCTGACTGGCAGCGGAGCAATGTCTAGGTTACTTTTGGTGTTGGACGATTTATGTAGCTTGCTCGGTTGGATTAGCAGCCCCTGGTCACCGTCATGCACAAAAGAATGAATTCACTGCACACACTTCTGAGATGTCATGTAGACTGACCCAAGTAAGGATCTTGTTCTCCTAGTTCACCGTTGGAAGTCCACTCCTGGTCTGCAAAACCAGAGATTTTGGGTCCTGGATGAATATTTATCTTTAGAATGCTCGGGAGGGTTTCCCAGCGAAGTCGCCATTTTTTGCGCCCTCAGCACACACGCCCCGTTCGAAACAGGGACCCTCTTTTTCTTTCACCTTGCTAGGTCATTTTGTCGCTGCCTCATTTTTTGTACCCTATTTTGGTGTCCTGGGTGGTCAACGTACCACCAAAGTCTCATCTTGAGTTGACCATGTTTCGCCCTTTTAATTTTGTCAAGTTTCGGTGCCTTGTGGGGTCTCCTTGGTAGTTTGCCTCTACTAGCGGCCTTGAGCCCGATCGGGCCCACCCCTTTAGGTTTTCCTGGCTGAGTTTCCCCTTTGTATCTGTCATCCTAAATGGCAGATGGATTCTGCCTTCCCAGGCCCCGGGTCCTAAATCCCTGTTCTCCGTCCGGTGAAAATTGTAAAGTTTCTTAACTGCCTTTGAACCTGTTGGACCCGAACCTCCGGACTTCCGCTTCCAGAGCTCCGTGTGGACTGCACTGTTCCTGATGGCAAACTAGTGGTGGACTTCTGCCCTCCAAGTCTCGGGATCATCTCAGCTGTCGGTTTGTAAATTAAATTTCAAACGACCATCGCCTTGTGTCTTCCCGGCCATTGGCTGTCGGGCCTCAAGCCGCCGTTCACAAATTCAAAATCGACCAACCCAATTATTCATTGTACTTGCATTTATGCAGCCATTAATGGCGGTGGGAGTATAAATATCTTGAGCAACCTGTCATTCTCACTAGTCAGGTTTGCAAAAAAATATCAGAGCGCTTGCCAGAGGAGTCCAATGCATTCGTCGACCACCATCTTCGCACCCATGACCATCACTTGCTGATCCTTAGTGGATTTCATGCCTCCTCTCATCGGATTTTCGAGGTAGGATTTCCATCCACCCTCCCAAGCAATTTTTCATGATTTTAAAGATTAAAAATGAACAACACGGGTTAAAAGGACATGTGATTGATAAAACACGATGAAACACACAAAACCCATGTTTTCGATTCTTCAAAAAACCTCCAAACTGCCCTCGAATTCACAACTAGAAATTCACCTCATCGCGGTCATTCGTCACTTGGGGCGTTCTTGCCCTGCAGGCTAGGGTCTCCTCTTGGCGGTTGAAGCAGAAAACAATGAAGATTTCCCAAAACTGCTATTTGACCCCTCGGGACCGGCTCCTTGGACCTCCATCGTCCCTTTGTCATCAAGGTTGAAAACTTGAACATCCAAACTTGGCCGCTGTTTTGGCTCTTCGGGTCTGAACCCCTGCCGTCGATCCAAATGGTGCAGTCACCTCGTCCACTCGACCTCTGGGGTCTGCTTTTCCTTTTGTCGTTTGCTTTGCGTGCGAACTCAACTTTCCATCGCCCTCTCGGGTCCCGGTCTTCGGACTTCTGTCCCATCTTCGTCATTCTAAATAATGAATCTTCGGTGACCTTCCACCTCCTGGGCCCCAAACCTCCATTCCCCACTTGGAGTTTGGCATTGAACTTTAAACATCCTCGCCCTTTTCGGCCTCTAGCCTCCGGGACTCTGTCCCTCCTCTGTCGTTCTGAAAAGGAAATTCGCGCCCGCCCTTCTAAGCTCGAGGCTCCACCTCCCTGCTCGTTGTAGAAGCTCAAAATGTAATCTGACGTCCAACCCTGATGTCAAGTTTGGTCTACCAGGATACCCCCTCCGGACTTCCACCCGACGATTATTGTCCCGAACGTCGAGGGCATGACAATGTCCCTGTCCCTAAGGCCCGAGCACTTTAAATTGCAAAACAGCCAGCCGCCCTTAGACCCGTCGGGTCTCGGACCTCAGAATTCCACCCTTGAAACTCTATTTCTACTCAGACATTCCAAACGGCCAACTCTGGATGGCTTTCCGGCCTTGTACCTCCAGTTGCTCCCAAATCAATCCAAATGAGCTCAAATTTGAAATCTAATCTTGACCCATGTGCTTAATTTTGGCCCTCTTCTTTACAAGCCTTTGAACCATCGAAATTCGGTTGGGAAAGATCTCCTGGGTTGCTCTACCCCATTTTCCCTTTCAAAATAGCATTCCTACCAGGGAAGTCTGAGCTTTCGGGCCCAGATTGTCCCAAAGCCCTCAATTAAAAGACTAATGAAATATGGAAGAAGTATCATTTTATGAATGATAAATTATTTAAAGTTGATTTCATCCTTGGGATTTCGACTAACATGAATACTTTTGTGATCAGTTGCACTGATTACGCCTTTGCTTGCAGAATATATGGAATCGGGTGCAGGACCTTCAAGGGCAGCTGTGGAAAAGGACAAAGGAAAGAAGTTGGGCAAGAATCCTCGAGGAAAAGAGGACAAGGACCAAATGAAGTACCAATTCTAGGGTGAATCTCTGCACTCAAAGGTTGTCACGGATTGGAAAGAAATCACCAACACCAATATCGGCCATGTGGATATTGACGAGTTTACACAAAGGGTCAAGGTCAATCCGACGACCAAGAATGCGAGGTTGATCAAACAAAGTGGAATTGAAGTGGAATTGCAAAATTTGCAGGCTTCCCTCCATCCCTCGTGGTGCCTGAGTTGGTCATGACTTGTCGGCAAGCATATCAATCAGACACAAGTACCATAATTGACAGAGATGGTAACATTCTCACCGACATGTTGGTTGAAGGAATCACAAGGACCTTCCATATTCCCACTTTTCAAGAAATTGCAACAACTACCATAGAGGAATGCCAGGTAGCATGGAATGACAACCCGACAGGCTACAAAAAGTTGATAAATCAGCATTGGCTTAAAGAAAAATAGGGCAGCGTTGCAAAAGTTCCTCACGAACTCTTCCACAGTGATTTCCATGAAGATTACCACGACTTGGTCACAATGCTAAGCAGGGTTATGGGTCTTCCTATGGCTAGCTTCTTTCAGGAGTGGATGGTGTACTTCATCGAACAAATCCTTCGTGGGAATGAGGATGTCACCACAAAGTCCTCATTCTACTAGGGAGGTATAATAAGTGACTGCTTCCATGAGTAGTTCGTCAATGTGAAGAAGAGTTCCAAGTTCTACATGACTTCATATCTCGTCTACTCCTTGGCAGACTAGAGATAGTACAATGGGTTGTTCGTGGCACTCGATGAGGAGTAGGGTCGAAGACTAAAGCCCTATGATAGGTACCCCCAGCTCCAGTACTGAAACTTCAAAAAGGAATATTGCAGGGTGAATGATGCCTTCGTTGGCCATATCATCAGAATGATTGCTGGGGATTTTGAGAGAAGGGTTTCCCACGATGCTCAGGCATTCTTGAAGCAGTACGCCTTCCTCTTCATTCAATATCCATAGTTCACATACATTTGTTCCTAAGGCTTCACCAAAAGGCCAAACAAGTTGCCTCGATACCCCAACGACCGGATCATCCCATTGGAACTTTCCCGACAGCTCCAACACATACAAGCAGTCTTCAGCAACAAACACGTGCAGGAATCTCTTAACCCCTAACCCTCGGCCAAGGAATGTATAAATTACAAACTTCCCAGTGCGCTGGTAACTTTGAGAAAGAATTGAAATATTATCATTTTCACCTACACACTGCTCGCCCGTGAATGGACCCATATGGGCATATAAGGAAGGCACTAGGACTGGGGTTCGCTCATCTGCACCACATTGAGGACTTTTTGGGGGATTGTAAGGATGATAAGGAAGTGCGTGTAAGGAATTTTATAACAAAGGTGCAGCCATTTCCCATACCAGATCAAGTCGAAGAGGATGAAAGCACCGTAATGGACCCCAAGTACCCCATAGTCGCCAATTTGCCGATACCAACAATAGACTGGGATGAGCAAGAGGTCGATGACCTCAATATTATAACCAGGCCAATATTGGCTCCTACCAAGGAGTGGGTGGATGGAAAAGTGGCCTGATTAAAACAACAAGGGGTGGTTTTGACATACGAGGGGCTCAAAAGTGAACCAAGTACCATGGAGGAGGCCACTGCCACTACTTCAATGGGTGAGACATCCAAGTCTTCTCCAGTCACCAGATCCGAGAAGAGGAAAGAGATGGAAACAGAGCAGTCTCCTAATCCCAAAGTTTATATGAGGAAGGATCCAAGGGGCTAGCCTTCTAAAAGGCTTAAAAAAATAGGGGGCACCGTAGAGCAGCCCTTAACCCAAGAGGAAGGAGAAAAGGGTACAAACCAAGTAAAATATCTTCTAGACCTCCCTGTTGCGACTACCCTATCATCTGCCTCTCTAGCATTGGTCGCCACATCCCTGCCAGTAGTGGACATCTTCGTCCATCTCGCCCCTTCACCTCCGGCTGAGCCTGTAATAGTCATTGATTCTTCCTCTTCCATAACTACTCCTTCCTCTGTTGCCATGTCACCTACCACATCGCTCCCATTAGCTATGGTGACAACACCAATATCCACTTCTGCCTTGCCTGAGGCCTTCTCCAGGCACATGCAGAATCTCCCTTCCGAGCTCTCCCAGATCCTTATGGACCCCACTCTTCAAGCTACCCTAGCACAGGTCCTCGCTACTGCTAAACCTTCACAACCTTTGGCAGGACCACCGGCTATGGAATCCACCATGTTGATTTCTGAGGAGTGGGAGAGGCAAGAGAAAGAGGCCTCGAAGTCATTTGAAGAAGAGGTCGATGAGTACCATGAGCACCCTGAATATGAACACCGCACAATCGATAGGGTGGCTTACAAAGAGGAGGGAATTGGCTCCTCAGAGAGTGGGGATGAGGAGGATGATGCCAGTGGTAGGGTCATCATGCAAACCTTCGATGATGATCTTAAGAAGAGATGGCCCAACAGCTGAAGGGTACTAAAAAAGAGGCAGAAAGGTTGCCTCTTAGGGAAGGAAAGTAATAGGAGGATAAGCCTGAGGGTGAGGCTCAAACCATCAAGAGCCTAGAAGTTGAGCAACCCAAGGAGCACACGCACGAGGTTGAGCAAACCGAAGAAAAGAAGAGGAAGGAAATGGAAAAGGAAGAAAGTCCCCAGTAGCAACTCTCTACCAAGCCTCCTATTAAGCACCTTGTGTTCATCCAAGACTCCAATGAAGAAGAAGGAGATACTGCCAAAGCGGAAGAAACGACCCCAGGAGATAAGGAAATAGAGGTTTTGACCGAGAAGGGCAAGGGTGATCGTGAATCACCTAAAGAAAAGTCTACTATGCCTTAATGGCTAGAGAGACAGCTTGAAAAGAAAACCCCTGCACCAAAAGACCCGAGAGCGAAACTAGAGGCTATCTTAGCCCGAGCGCAAATCACAGCTAGAAAAGAGAAGAAGCCTAAGATCAGATCCAAGATAACGATGGATGCCTCTGGGTCTCGAGCTATGCAAATAGCAATGCTTGTGGTAGGCCAGGAGGGAATAACCTACAACATCTCCACCATGGATCTAGGAACTACTACTAGGGAACAAAAGGTAGGACACCTTGAAGAGTCAGTGGCTATAGTGGTGCATCTGATAAAGCAGGACAAGGTTTCGAAAGATGAGCTTAAAGCACAAGTAGCTGCTTTGACAGATTATATCCAACAATGGTCTTCCGTGGATGACCTTCCTACCACGTCCATGGCCCCACCCCAGCTGTTGTCCAAAGAACAGATTAATAAGATGGAGAGAAGAAAGAACTTGGAAAAGACTATAGAGAGTTGTAGGTTGGGAACATGGGTATTAGCCAAGTTGTTCAGACAACCAACAAGTTCTTAGATCTGCTGCAATCTTTGGAAAGCACGAGGAAGCTCTACATTGACTTTCCTACAAAATATGACTCAACCTTTCCAAAGATCGAGGCTATCCTTGAGTTGCCAAAAGCCACATGGGAGAAGGAGTTGGCATTCAAAAGGGATGATCACTGGCTGATGGACGTGTGGAAGCAGGATTTTGACAACAGGAAAGAAAGGCTGGAGCAGATAATGAGTAAGGTAGATCCAAACATCGAATGGGTTAAGGAGGTTAGGGTAGAATGTGCTCGTTATCTAAAGTTGATGACAAAATATGACATGCCCACAGTACAGATGGATCCGAAAAAAGGTAAAACCTTACTTTCAGAAGAAGATGCAGGATGGGATGTTCGGCGAAATAACGGTGGATTTCATGAGTTTTGTTGCCCATGCCTTCGATCAATCAGAGTTGTTTAGAGATCAGGGTGCAAAATATGATGAGGATTGGAAAAATCTAGAAGATAATTCCAAAGAATGGAGCTATCAAATGTTGCGAAATGAGATCATTGAGATAGACAAGCTCTAGCCAGTCATCCTAAAATTCATAGAGTATACAGCTCCAAAGAAGCAAGAAGGCAGCCCTGTCATCGATAAAGAGCCCCCAGAAGAGTAGCTACAGTAAAAGAGCAATTAGCAAAAGACAAAATCCTATAGTGTCAGCACTAAGGACGAAATTGGGAAGGAGACAAGAATGTAATTTTAAATTGTAATATATTGAGGGTTGGTGAAACCCTATTTTGTAATGAATCTTGGCCACACAATGAGAACCAATCTTGGCCATTCATCTAACTTTTGGGGCACTATAAATAGGGGTCTCCTCTCATTTGCAAAAGAGAGTTGAGTTGTTGTAAAGACATGTTGCAAAAATTTATAATGAAAATACATTGACTTGGTGCATTTTCTGAGTTTTTCACATGTTACTTAATTCAACCTCTATTGTTTGATGCTTTACTTAGATTTGTATTGTTGTTCTAGTTAGTTGTATTCTTTCTTTGATAGATTTTTAAAATGTTGTTATGTAGTTGTGAAAATTCTTGCTATGTAGATGCTTTCTAAGTCCATCCTTTTTGTTGTTTGCTGCTGGTAGACAGTTTTGTAAAGTTAGTCTAGGCTTAAACTCAAAGTTGCTCCACACTTTCATCTTTGTTCATGCATGCATATGGTGAATGAAAGGTGAAATATTTGCAGACCTTAGAAGATAGCACAAATTCCATGAGACTGTGAGATTTCTGGTTAAGTGGAATATTGTTCCTAGGAAGCTGTCCATTGCAAGAACTCCATGATTACTGTTCACAATTAGTTGCAGATTCAGGGACTTTCCATCTTCCCCACTCTTTTTCCTTTTTTTTTAGAAATGGCCTATACCAAGGTTCATTATAGATTGTAAAGCCAAATTTAAAGAAACATTGAAGTTTTGGACCGTTGTCCGAACCTACAGCAAGGTGAAACTCGACCTCCATCTCAAAAACTTCATATTTGAATATCCATCTTGGACCCAGCTATGTAAGTCCACTCTGTGATTACCAGAAAAATCACATCAAAATCAACTAAGGAGTTCCATGCAAGTCGTGACCTGACACCTAAGAGACCTTGGGGAGATTTTCAACCACTTGTCGTGGGAAAGTCCCTTTCAAGAGAGGTAGTGCATTCGTGTATTGCCTATGTTGAGAAAGTGTGCAGAACACCCATCAACAAGTTGGAAAATATTTCCTACTTTATTGAAGCCAACATATAACAATTGAATCCTTGGTAGCAGATATATATGAGATCAGTTAATTCATTTTGGTGTGTATGTGTGTGTGTTCGATATGTGTTGACATGTGTGCAAATATCAGAAGAGCAGTTGAGCGATTTTCACTTGTGCAGAAGAGGATTTAGTGAAGTGAATTAAGGAAGAGTAGAGTGAAGTGTAGAATTTGATAGAAGGTCCAAAATCTGATCTAGGAGCCTAACCGAAACTATAATAAGACATTTGTAGATGCTATCTTCTCAGTTCAACCTTTTGATATAATCCAAATCTTTGTACAAGTTAGTGAGCCTTCTTGATTTTGAGTAATGAGCTCTAGGTAGTGCGCTTGAATGCAAGTGCATTCCCATTTTGTAAAACACTTATATTTTGAGTACTCAAATTGTGGATTGACCTCCACCATGGTTTTTCCCCTAAGAGGGTTTCCACATAAAAATCCTTGTGTTATGTTGTTGTGACTTATTATTCTTTGTTCATGCATCTTTCTTTTGACTGAATGTTTTAGGGACTTGAGAGAATAGATTACTAAAGTTAAAATTACCCAACATTGATTCACCCCCCCTCTCAGTGTTGCTTGAGTCCAACAGGGAGCCCCAACCACCAAGGGAGAAGGGTCCCCATAGGCTACTCGACCCACCCCAAAGGAAGGGCACCCACAGTCCACCCTTCCACCCACATGCAAGAACAATTGCACTAGGAACGCCATTCAAAACCAAAAATGACCATTTATTCCTACCCAGCTTTGAATTCTCTCTAGTGGAAGCATGAACAAATGCTTTCGCCATTCTTAGGGGGCTAGATTTGTTGAATAAAGATTTAGATATCTTATATTTGAATCTCCAATTCACCCGCAAAGTAGCATGACACGCCCACACAAAAGCAACATTCGCTTGTAAAACAACATAATTCATCCTCAAAGAAACAGGGGGAGCCCCAACCACCAGGGAAGAAGGGTCCCTATAGGCTATCCGACCCACCCCAGAAGATTGCAACATGACAACCCCCAGTGCAACCTCATTCAAAAACGAATCCACTCATTGGATAAAGCACGACCCGCCCAATGCCATACCTCCAACATTAGAGGAAGGGCACCTACAGTCCACCCTTCCACCCACAACGACAGACACAACCACACCAGGAGTGCCATTCAAAACCAAATCTGATCATTTATTCCCACCCAACTTCAAATTCTCTTTAGCGAATGCACCAACAAATGCTTTCACCATTTTTAAGGGGCTAGATTTGTTGAACAAAGATTTAGATATCTTATATTTGAATCTCCAATTCCAAATTTGGTTTTGGTTGTGAACCTTGTGTTATGGGCACTTCTTTATTTTCATCATAGACAATTTTCAAATTTTGGTTTAACAAACCAAGTCTAAATCTTCTTTAAGCATGTGATCATCATCATAGTGAACATGTTGAATAAAAAATTTGATCTTATACAACAAAATTTACAAATACTTCTCATGTGATGATTGTGGACCTTGGGTTAACTCGATTTCTTCAACCTCATTATAATAATCTACTTCAAAAAATCCATCTATAAAAAAAGAAAATAATTAAATTTATCATCTTTAATTATGTAGTCATCATATTTTGGAATAAGAGTGCGAGAGAGAATATGATTCTCTAATATTTGTGTTCTCTTCCTCATCTGAGAATTCATAAAATATCATTATGAAGTCACTTGTTTTTATAGCATTTCTTCTCCTCTATCAACAATCCTTCTTTTGCTATAATATTTTTTAGGACACGTACTAATAACCATTGAATGCTTGACAAATTCCTCTTCATTGATATAAAAATGAGCTATTGAGGACAAGGATGAGTCTTATGAGTTAGACTTTAATAAAAAATTCATCATGTTCTCCACTAAAGACCCATTTTAAAGTTGTTGCAGGAAAATATCAAGACCTAGTGATGAATCCTCCATATATACTTTGAATATGATACATGATTATAGAGATAATTTTCTTTGATTAGAAGATCTTTTTAATCACCTAAGTATGATCCTTCACTAGCATTTTGAAGAAAAAATATCAATGGCTAGAAAAAAACATTATATCCCTTCTATAGATACTCCCTAAGTAACTTGAGTGGAGTGAATTTCCTTGGTTTTATCTTGTGTGGTTTCTTCAAATAATCCTTTGAATATAGATAAGAACTCATTTGATGCATCTTCATCCATGCCATGACCAATGCCTTCTTACTCATTAGAAAGAATTTAAACACAATCATGGTTTGTCTATTGTTGCAAAGATTCATCCTCCCTAGAAAAACATAATATACTTCAATAGTTCCTTTTATGTCCAACACAAAATGTTCTTTAATAAAAAACCTTATTTCTCCTCTAAGAATTTGAGCAATGTTTTAAGTTAGACAAGAAATCCAACTCATGAACTCATGATTTTCTGATACAGGAACAAAGATGGGCTCTTGAGTATTAGATTCTATTCATGGATCCTTTAATGGATTCTATCTGTAGTGTTAAAAAATGTTGTCGGTGACATTTCACACTTGTTTGGTCCCTCCTTATAAAATTGAGCTTAATGTTGCCTTGACTTAGTGTTGTAATGTGCTTAACACACTCACATTAGGTCTTGGACCCTTGTGAATTAAATAAACCTAATCCTACCTTATTTAGAATGTTGTAAAGTGTTGTAACACACTTTCACGCTTTTCTAGGGTTTTCATTAATAATTGGGCTTCTTTATGCTTTAATTGGCCTTATTTTGCATCCACAAGCCTTATTTAATGCATATTTTTGAGGATACTCCTAACACAAACAAACATCCAATCATAATTTAGGTGTTTTTAGGTTGTGTGGCCCAAATTTGGTGGTCTAAGACTCATACACCACCTTGGGCATATGAGTTCCACCTAGGGTTTTGGGTCTCAATCCTGATTTTACACCTTTCTAAGCATTTTTGAATTTGGTCTCATAAATTATGCCTAATGGGACTCATACACTACCTTGGGCATATGAATCCCGTGTGGCCCAAAATTAAAATTAATTCAAATTCTTGGTGGGATTTGATCCCCCTAGATCTAATGTTGGCTTGTAGTGTTGTAATTTTGGGAAATTTGGCATAATTAAGTATAAATACAAGTTTCTTTCACTCATTTTCCCCCCAAGCATTCAAGTATTCATCCTTATAGCAAGTTTGAGTTCACAAGAGCATTAAAGTGTTTACAAGAACATTCAAGAGCATTCAAGGGCAGATTATCAAGCATTTTAGAGCATTATTCAAGCATCAAGCATCATGTCAAAGTCTTCATTCATCATGTTATTTTTTGAGCTAACAATTGTGATGTACAATTTTATGATTCAAGCTAGCATTCCATTCAAGATCTATCCTATTCAAGCAAGAGTCAATATCCACATCCATTGGAGCCATCTCATACATGTTTGCTGCCTCTTGTTGCTAGGGTTTGGTGAGTTACAACATCTTAGTTTGTGCATTCATCATTCTCCATTCCTATTTCATTTCATTTCAAGGTTTGATTACAAAAATGTGGTTTCACCAAGGAAACCCCCATTCACTAACAAAACAACATTTCCCCTCTCTTTAGTGTGTGATTTGTAGGTTTAGGTTGAAGGCATATTGAAGAGAAAGTTTGGAGAAAGTTTTCAAAGTGTCTAAAGTTGTCAAAGTTGTCACCTTGCATTGGAGATACATGGAAAACTTCTACAGGTTGCAAATTAGGGTTTTGGATATGAAAATCAATCAAGAAGCACATAGTAGACCTTGAAGACTAGATTTAGACTTTGAAGCTTCAAAAAAAACTAACTGGACTGATATACCAGTTCTAGCGTATGAGTCTCAGTTTAGGTCAAATTTTCAAGTTTTTGCAGATTCAAACACCCACTTGCTAGATTTCAGTTTCTGTACAGAAACCCAAATCTGGGACTAAATCACCCAGACTAGCGTATGAGTCCCAACAGGCCTTAAAATCAATATTTTCAACATTTCATGCCTTCATTCAGTCCTCTTTAGATTTCTAGGTGCACATATTCCATCTTACAACTTTTTGTTTTGATTTACTTGCATATTTAGGTCATATAGTGAAAGATAGCATCATATTAGGGTTAAGTATTACATCTTACATTTCATTTTTCTTTCCAAGCCCTAGCTTGGTGGTGAACCCATCATTAGTTTACAACCAATCCCTAGAACAACCCTATTGCAAGATCTCTTTCTCCTTTGCACATTTGAGGTTGAGATCTCTAGGGTTTGTTCTTGAATGAGTGTTAGATTTTGTTATTCTATCTCCCTACTATAGAAGAAGCAAACAAAATTTTGTCTTTCACTACCAAAGGATTTTCCTTTTTTCTAGTTCATTCTCCTTCTTATCTTTTTGACTCCATGAACATGCATAATCATTGCA